>BLSH010509108.1:416765-481935 GCA_018402905.1 Glandirana rugosa
ATACGCCCCCTTCTGCAGCAAACTCACTTAGGTTCTACTTCGCTCTCCTAGACGCAACCTTATAAGATTCAATTACCCCCCCTGAGATTAACCTTCCTGAGCTTTTTCCATATCCTAAAACCCTTCTTACCTATAAAACTAATGGCACACACCTCCACTACACCGCCCGGCCTAGTGAGCCGCCTACTGTTTAGAGGTCGGGCGTCGTGAGATCTACGCTTCTCCTTTTTACATCCCATTTTCAGCCGAACAGAGGCCACGGTCACCCACTCCTACCTCTTCCTAAATTCGAGTCTACAACCCTCGAGAAGAGGTCATGCAGGTGAGCGCCAGGGCAGGTCTCGTGTCTGGACGGGACCGCGAGTGGACGTACTGGAGAAGAGCTCCCAACATCTGAGCTTAAATCCTTCTCCATCCTCACCCACTGGCACCGGAGACAAGCCGACTTTTACCCTACATTTTTCCTCTTCGCATCTAGAGTGCTGCGGGCTGGAGATTTGTCATCCGCCGAGTGATCCGGCCCGCCACATCACCTCCACACACGGTAATCAAAATATCCATTCTTCCCAAAATCCTATACCTTTTTCGAGTCCTTCCAATTAGAGTCCCCCCCATTAACTTAGAATATTCCAACGCAGATCCTCTCGCTTCATCTTGGATTCACTCAAACGACGTCTTCCCCCGCATACTCTTTACACCCCCCGCACCCAGGGCAGACTAAGGGTTCCTCACTTTGCCAAATACTATCAAGCAGCACAATTAGCTCAGCTTCCCAAATATCGCGTAACTAAGGAAATTCCCCTCTGGGTGGCCCTTGAATGTGTGGACTGCGACCCATTGTCTATGGCCAATCTCCTATGGCTACACCCATCACTCCGTCATGGTCTTAGCAACCCAATCACCAAACATAGCCTGGGTCTATGGGACAGGCTTAAAGCATGCTCTGGGCTCCAATCACCCCATAACCCACTCCTCTCTTTCTTACACAACCCAGCCTTTTCTCCAGCTTGGTATTTTCCATACTCCTTCTCCAACGGGTCAAGAGCTGGTCTTTTAAGCGCCCACCATCTATACAGCTCTAATACCATTATCCCCTTCCCTACCTTATGCGAAACTCATAATCTGCCCCCAACTGAACTGTTCCGGTAACACTTCTATTCACAGAATGCTACCCCGGACAGTACTAGCCCACAACTCACACAATTCGAACAGACATGTAAAACAGATCCTCACAAACGAGGCCTGATTTTGGACCTCTAGACACTATTTCTTTCGGCCAATACCTCTACAACCCCCACATACACAGCAAAATGGGAACATGACCTATCCACGCAATCCGACTATTTGGATTGGAACCATATATGGCAAGCAACTAAATCCGCATCTCCCAGCATCATAGCCCTAGAAACTAATTACAAAGTGCTTACTATATGGTACTTGGTCCCCGCCAGGATCTCCAAATTCTACTTGACATACCCCCCCAACTGCTTTTGCGGCTGCACAGACTGAGGCGCTTACATGCATACCTGCTGGGACTGTCCAATAGCATGTAACCTATGGTCTGAAGTCTTCCAACTCCTATCCACTATGTTTGATACACCCCTATTGCCCAACCCACCAGTGGCTCTCCTGAATAGCAAACCTCTGGCATTGACACGCAGACAATTTAAACTCCTACTTTTCATCACAATGGCAGCCAAACAGTCCATTGCAAAAGCCTGGAAATCCCCCTCTTTATCTATGATCCCAATTAGACAGAGGATCACTCAAGCATTCATACACGCCAAAACTGAAGCCATCTACCTTGACAAGCTTTCCAAATTTGAAAAGCTTTGGAATCCTTGGATCACTCATTGCCTTCCCCCAGGCTTTGACCAGACTTTGATAATTGATAATAGGTGACACAACCCCACTTGGTCGACACCCGTCACGCACTCATCTGGTTATATACCCCCCTCTGGAGATCCCCCCTTTTTTCCCCCTCTACCTTTCATACCTCTCCCACCTCAGACTACTGGTACCCACACACTCTGTTTCTTACTGGTCATTATAAATCACCCCATTGGCACTGTCACAAGGCTGATAGGAAGTCTCTGCTCCCCAACTCACGCTGGGCCACCTATCCAGATCCCAGTTGGGGTAGTGGACCTTCCAATCTCCACTAGTTGCCACTCAAGATGGGAGATGTGCGTTACAGAATCCTCTCTGTACTCCTCCACCCTCCCTTCTAGAAACATCAACTTTCAATTTATAACCTACAGCTTACAACTCTCAAGCTTAATTTACCCTATTTGTTCAGGTTACAGATTACGCTTCATTACCTGGTATACACAAACTATTCCTGTTGCAATAATGTGTGCTGATAACCTATCTCCTATATATACCGTTTTATTAATCTTGGTTGGTACTTTTTTTTTTACCTATAAAGTATGCACTGTTGTATATTTTCACCACCAATAAAAATATTTGAAAAGAAAAAGGAAGAGTTCATATACAGCTGGATCCCATCAGGAGAAAGCCCATAGGTGAGGAATATGGATCAAACATTCACCAGCGTGACACCCTTCACCATAGCAGAAATGGAGGCTTACCAAAAGGCCTGCAACCCCCCCCCCCCCCTTTACTCAGGCAGATCTCACAGTGCTTGTTTGGATCTCTGATCCACTGAAGAGGAAATCCAGGTACTTTTATTCTATGGCCATGAGCACAAACCAGGAAGTCTGCAGCAGGACAAGACGTGGTTCACCTGTAATTCGTCACCTGTGAATGTTTGATCCATACTCCTCACCTATGGGCTTTCTCCTGATGTGATCCAGCTGTATATGAACTCTTCCTTTTTCATAGCATATGTGATATGTTATTTGCTCACAGGTTTAAAAAGACTTTTTAAGTATTTGCATAGTTTGCACAATTTTTTGTTTTTGAACTGCTTTTGGTATTTGCACTTTATTTATTTAGCGCTACACTTTTTATATATATGCTGTTTTGTGTCTACTGTAGTATCTGGGATATAGTGTTTAGCTGCTTTCCTTTCACATTATCACTAGCGCGGATATATATCCTCCTTTATTATTCTTAGCCAGCGTCTTCCCCTCACAAAGCACTTTAAACTACCATAACACCCCATTTGTGGATTTGAGGATTTAAAGGGTAGGTATTTACTGTCGGGGCACATTTTAGAAGTGTTTTTGTGTGTGAATTGAAGGGAAATTTTTGATTAGTTCACTTATCTGTATTAGCTCTCTCCTTGGGAGCATACTGGTCTGCCATCTTCTCAGACTGTTCAGTAGAGGAGGCATGGGTAACTATAGTAAGGAAACTGGCTGTATGAGATGAATGTTATAATAGGCATAAGGATGAATGCATTCAGTCTCTTTTGAGTTATTTCTGGGTTGCTCTAAGCTGCATTTACATTCACACAGTGACTTGTATGGGACAGAAAATCAAACAAATATTGATGTACACAAGCACTCAGATGACTTCACATGGTCTCTGCTCTGTTAGTTTAAAGGTAAACCTCTGGCTTATCTGGAGAGTAGCTTTTACTTGATAAGCTAACATCTTAGTGTGGACCATAATTCGGACTAGTCACTCAAGTGTTCATGGACAGGTCTATTCTGATAAAATATAGACCTTGAAATGAATGGGTACTTTACCCTTGGCAGGCAAAATATCAGTATTTCTTTACCGAAGGCACAATAAATACTGCAAGCACAAAATATATGAATCATGGATATTTATAGTAGCTTAGGTAATCATGAAAAATATCTTGATTCTACTTATGAAGATACTGCTTAAAAACAAAAAGAACTGTCTTAAAACATTGTAAACTAAAGCCAAAACCAGCATTATCTATTGCAAATATCAAAGTAGGGCGAGGAATCCCTATATTCTAGGGATCTGCCCTATAGTATATAGGGCTGACTCAGAGTCTGATATTTCTAACCGATCAACAAGCAGATGGGGTTTGGAGTATACATAATTTACCTAGGGTGCACTGTAGTTTGGCTGTATTGTATCAGGAAGTGTGTTTAAAAGTAATCATAACTAATGTTGACTGTTTAAAAAAATTAGACAAAGTCTCAAATAATTTTTTGGAGAGTCCTAAATTGTGGTTTTCAGCCAATTTGTCTATCATAATGAGTTGGGATTGGATGCATTTTAAGTCTTCTAGTCCTGGTAGTTGTGGAAGGAACCGTTTGGACAGAATGGCCTTTTTCATGCCCCGGAAGTTTACCCACCTAGAAGGGACAGAATTGGCCTCAACAACCCCTGAAACAACATGGAAAAAAAATAATCAAAGAGATCTAGAGTTTCCAGTGGTGGTATTCATGTAATTGACTGTCAGCTTCCAAGGTCTTTTCTATGAAAGCAAGACCAAAACAAGTGTTCAGTGAGAGGGAACACATTTAGGGCAGAGTGTCAGCCAACCATATCTAATGTTAATATTAAAAGGTCAGAGAAAAGAGAATATAGGGTAGCCAGGCAGAGAAGTCATCAAGGAAACGTAATGCCAGTCCGTGATCCTGATAGATTACATCAGTGCGCAAAGAAACAGGAGAAAATAGATGAATACAGTGAGTTTTAGAGGAGGCCTTTTCACTATACCTCCTTTTCATCCTCTGGGCCATGGGAGAGGGCAGCGGGAGAGGTGGAGTCAGATTCTTGAAGCCAGGTTTCAGTAGCAGCAAGTAGGTATAAACATGAAATTGAAATCTGACTCAATGGAAAATGTTATAAGAACTTTGATTAAAAAAGATAAAACAAGAATGATTGAAACCAAAATTATGCATATGCTGTACTTGGTTACATAATCTTTATTAAATATTATACATATATAAATTCAAGTAGGCATTGGAAAACATTTAAAGACTAATGCCATTAAATTATGAACTGAAATAAATAACAGAAAACCACACGCAGTCCTTATATTTATGAAATCAATAAATATGACAAGAAATCCATGCATAAGTCAGAATTTTGCATACATGCATATGCAACACATTCACACACGAGCTGTGAGCTGAGCTGCTCTGTTATAATGTGCCCCATTGTCTTTTGTTTCATTATGTTATTTACAACAGCGAATCTAAGAAAAAGATAATCTGTGTTCTGCCTCATCTGTCACTATGTGATTTGTACGGATACAAGTAACTAGAAGATATTAGAATAAAGCTTCCTGATATACATATAGTAATAGGATACAACATTTTCTATTCTCTTGTAGCCATTATTCTTTTTTGAGCATTAATATATTGTAAGCTGACACAGATCAGAGTCAGTAGGAAACATTTCATTATTTAGAAACATATTCTTCTTTTAAAACTAGTACCAATGAAACATGCATTTATTTCCAGATTTATCAAGTATCGTAGGGTGGGCAGCTTAAGAAAATAAACACAAGTTACAGTCCACATTGCAAATTAATCAGGTCCCCATATCATCCTCTTAGAGTAGAACTAAAAGCAAAACCTTTTTTTTCCATTTTGGATAGAGTGAGGGAGGATAATAACTCCTTTTAGTTTTTTTTTCCTCTTTTTTGCCATTAGGGAGATTTCCTTTCACATCCTGTCCCATAACCACAACAGGAAGTGAGAGAAAATCCCTCCAAAGTGGGAATTTATGATTCAAGGTTTTACTGTAGCCTCTTTACATTCTTTATAACAAGTTTTATTCAGAAACTCATTTGGCCTTTTCTGATCAACTTAGTGCAGTTTCCATAGATATGATTTCTAGCATTTGTTTTTTTTTTTCTCATTGTATGCAGGTTTGGAGATTGCATTTATCAATGCATACTCTTTTTCTCGGTACACAAACGGATTTCCGATAATTCAACAAACCTTGAATGTTTTTGCAACCTACAAATCACTGTTAGTTTAGGCTCCCCAAGCATTCTCATTCTCAGACACTGAGAGGTACATTTCTCAAAAGCCTGACCTCTCTTTTTGTCTTCTGTAAAAGTTCCAAAATCACAAGGCTTTGCTAAACGTTTTAATATGGTCACAAAACTGGAAGATGTTTTCCTCATTTCATGTGCAGCTTATCCAAACATACTTTTTAAAAGGAATTTCTTTATTGTCCACTGAGGAACAGAGGAGACAATGTATACATTGTAGAATTCCTCCAGTTTTTTTGCTAGTGTCCTAGAAGGTTGGATGCTTTATCCTTAACTCTCCTGAGAAATATATATCTATGTCCTTTATTTACTGTATATTCATTCTATTTATTTTCCTCTATCAATGTTCTCAGTACTTCGTAGAGGTTACCTCTCATCAATCAATGTGTTTATCGTAATGACCTTCAGGCCCTAGGCTCTACTTGTGGTGTTCTCCAGACTTTTGTGTACTGTGTTACTTAGCCACAGAATGCTCTTCAGGTCTAGAGCCACAGAAAAACCTCGGGTGATACCCAGTCTCTGAAGATTCACTCTGTAAATGGGTTATGGTAGGTAGCAATTGGGCACAGAGCTCTGTATTGCAGTACTTTTCAGGCCTTTGCACTCTTTGTTAGTTAGCCACAGAGCGCTACCAAAATTCAAAGCAGTGGCAAAGTGTCTAGCGTGAGCCAGTTTCTGAACACTCTTGATCAGTGAGCCCCTGAATGAAGAAAATCTAACTAATATGTATCCCCTGAACATTAAACTCTGCCATAGGGCACTTTTCAGTCAATTGCATACTGTGTCAGTTAGCCATAAATAGTTTTTTTTCAGAGGTCTAGTGTGGCCCCCTTCTCCGATCTTCTCTTTGTGAGTGAACCTTTTAATGAGGCATAATTACTTCATGTAATTTGGGCATTGTGCTCTGCTTGTGACACTTTCTTGTCACTTGTGTATTGTGCCGGTTAGTTACAGATCATTTTCCAGCCTCTGGTGTGACTTTATCTCTGCAGACTCACTGTTTATGGATGTTTTCTGTTTGCTGTTAACACATCTCAATATGTAATCCTTATACTTTGGAATGTACCTTATGTCACTTTGTAGTCCCTTGTGTACTATATTGATAACCTGCAGAGTATAATCCAGTTTTAGAATCATGGCACAGCCTCATGCGGTGACCTTGTCCCTCATAACTTGTTACTGAATAGATCAGGCTGCAGCAGCAGTAACTACCTCATAATTTGGCACTTTTTTCTTTTGAAAACATCAGTCCTTTTTACTGATGTAAGGTTAATGCCTGAGGGAACTCAGCGCTGATGTCATCCGCCATGTAGGACGCTGTGAGTGCACACTCTTTTTCCATCTTCCGGCACAGAAGGAAATCTCTTTCCACTGCTACTGTTACTGGAAGCATGTTGTGGATCATCTGATCTCCAGTCTTGCTCCACTGCCCGCTTTCAGTGATTTATATGGTTAGTCTGGTTGAAAAAAAAACACACGTCCATCCAGTTCAACCAATAGATCATCTCTGGCCAACACCAGTCTCATCAGCATCTACTGCCTAGATTTTCTGTGAGTATGTTACACCTTGCCTCTGTTAGATATAGTTGTTTACTGCTCTTTGGTGTATCATGTCTATTAAAGACGCTCGGAGGACAATCCAGATGCAACAGGTGACCTCACTACATACTGTTTCCGAAATCATTGTGTTCGTATCTTTAGAGTAAACCGATGCCTGTATTTTGGATCATAGGATTCCTATTTTCATAGGGTCATCCTCTGCAGTTATGGCTCCACTTCTTAAATTCTGACTTGGAACCTTCTGTTCACAGACATTCCATTTGCACTTCAGCATCATCTGCGGCAGAACTTAAGCTAGGTATAGATGCACAGTTTTTTTTCATTTACCCAACAGGTTGAACGAAAAAATACCTGACAGAACCCCACATCAACACAAAAGATGTTGATGCAGGGTTCTCTCTCGCTGTTCTATTGTATTCTGACAGGGGTCCCCTGTTAGAATACACAAATTAGTTCTTGCAGCCATTGGCTCTGAGTGCTTAATGAATGCTGATTTTCCAACTTGACCACTTGACAGAAGCTGGTTGTTAGGGTGCTGTTAACCGCTTGCCGACCGCTGGTCGGCAATTGACGGCGACAAGGTGGCTCTTTCCCGCAAAACGCCGTCGTACGACGGCGGCTGCGGGATCGAGCTTAGTGAGCGTGCGCGCGCCGCCGGAGGCGCGCCCGCGTGCTCACTGTGTTCGGGGAGGGCCAGGGAGCGGGTGCGGCGGAGTCGATCTCCGCCGGCCACCCGTGATGCCACCCCCGGAGTGAAAGAACGGAGGTCCGTGTAAGTAAACACGGACCTCCGTTCTGTGAAGGGGGAAGGGCTGTGATCACAGCCTTCCTGTACATGGAGGCTGTGACCACTTCCCTTCTCCTGTTAGGGCAGTCCCCCCACAGTAAGAACACGCTCAGGGAACACAGTTAACCCTTAGAGCGCCCCCTGCAGGTTAACCCCTTCACTGCCAATGGCATTTACACAGTAATCAGTGCATTTTTATAGCACTAATCGCTGTATAAATGCCAATGGTCCCAAAACAGTGTCAAAATGTTCCGACATGTCGGCTGAAATATCGCAGTACCGCTAAAAATCGCAGATCTCCGCCATTACTAGTAAAAAATAAAAAAAAAATAAAAACCCCAAAAATGAATTCTCATCATCCGTAAACGCGACCACTTTTGCGCAAACCAATCAATAAACGCCTATTGTGATTTTTTTTATCACAAATATGAGGAAGAATATAAATCGGCCAAAACCGATGAAAAAAATGTTTTTTTATATTTTTTTTTGGATTTGTATTTTAGCAAAACGTAAGAAATTTGTGTTTTTTTGCAAAATTGTCACTCTTCTTTTGTTTATAGCGGCGATCAGAAATGACGCAGAGGTGATCAAATACCACCAAAAGAAAGCTCTATTTATGGGAAAAAAAGGACGCAAATTTCGTTTGGGTACAACGCCGCACGACCGCGCAATTGTCAGTTAAAGCAACGCAGCGCCGAATCGCAAAAAGGGCTCTGGTCCTAAAGCTGGAAATCCTTCCGGGGCTGAAGTGGTTAAACAGACAAAGGCACACACATACCGATATTTGGCCGGTTCCTGCCGAACTGACTGAAATCAGTATGTGTGTACTGGGCTTTAGTTCTCAGCCTACTCTGCCCTTATCACTTGGAATATCTGAGGCCTCCATAGTTGTTTCTGATTCACTGCATACTCTTAAGACTGGTACACACGGGCTGACTATCGGCCAGTTCAACAGAAACTGGTCAACATTCTGCCAGTGTGTACAGCAGCCTGTCCGACAGAAACTGGCCCAACATCCAGCTTCTGTTGAACAGGCATGCTGGGCAACCAGCAGCTGATCGGCATCCATTCAGTGCTTACGCCCAATGGCTGTGGGTGTTAACTGGTGTGTTTTGGTGGGGTGGGGGCAGTCCCCTGCTGGGTTAAAAGAAAAAAAAATATTGTGTACCAGCCATTTCAGACACTGTACTTGACCAAGTTCCTGTTGGTTCTGATGTGAACTCTGTTGTTTTCAACCTAATAGCTGTAGTATGTTCTGCTATGCAACTAAAAATTAAACTGCAGTACCAGAATGATCTTTTTCAGATTATGCTAATATAAACACTTTTCTCATTTCTTCTACTCTGGAATGATTCCTCTTTGAGGACTGACAACTTTCAGTCATTGTACTAATGGCTTTCTCCTAATGATGTAAGAAATCTTTTTCCTTTTTATGGGGAATTCTTTGACAAATGGTCCGTATCTTTTGTGGACTCGCCAGTTTTACACCTTAATGGACATCTCATCACTCTGATGGTGCCTTTATATTTATGGACTTCACAGAGTGGACAGCCAATTTAAATCTTAGTTTGAACTCTCCATCCTCTATTGGTAGTAACTTTACTTTGTGACACCACGTCTCAATAAATCACATCTTTTAAGAATGACTCCTCAAGCTCAGTATAAGATCCTCGAGCTATTTAACAGCTTTAACAACTGTTTAAAGCTCTCCACTTCATTCATAATGACCTCTTATTGGGCATCTAATTTACTATCTTGCATGAAAAATGGTCTGTCCATATGCATAGGACACATAGGCTACATGCCTGGTATGGAGAAGATACATTGAAACAGCTTATTTACTTTCCGTTTGAGGGAAGGCATCACTCTAGTCATTCCCTTAGCAATGGCATGCCCATATCCCCTGATTCTTTTTCTCTGCACTTGCTTCAACATATGAAATCTGTTGATAAGACAGATGTGCTGCAGTCTTCAGCTAGTACAGCTGTAATTTCTAGTAGGCAATCACAGTCTGTCTTACGGGTGCACGACAGGTCTTGTAGCCATAAAATATCTGTTTAAGGTATACCCCCATTTTTAACAGTGGACTATTATTTCTTCATTCTATTTTGTCTCCATAAATTTCTGCTATTCAGTTTAAATGCTCAGGATTCAACATACAATTCTTCCTAAACCTTGTAACCCATGTCTAATTCATCCATACTAAAGCTAATTGTCCTCTCAAAAAATTGGCAGGTCTTAGTTTTTGCCAGATCCTATTATCTAAGTGCCATTTCCTGTATGCTCTTTGAATATAATAGGCACTATCATAATTAATCCTCTTGGGATTGTGGGCAACTTATTTGTCATACTTCTTTTTTTACTGTCTTTCATTACTCATTTGCCTCTCATCTTCAGATGCAGTATCTCTATGGTTCAGCTAAATTTTGGCTGACCCATGCTTCACTTTAACAGTGAGTGAACAATTCCCTCTCTTCTGGAGTAGATTAATACTTAACCTGTCACTCTATGATATCTGGCTCTTTACACTGGACAGTGATGGCTTTCTCATTGGGATTGATTTACTATAGGCAAATAGGTTATTCACTTTGCAATGGAATTTTACCCAAAGCTTAATGAATGAGGTGAAGCTCTACTAACTTCCATCATCTAATCATGTGCAAGAAAAGATGGTATTATTGCCTAATCAACCTCATGGTGTCCACATTATTCAATACAGGGCTTAAGGTCCCATTTCCAGATCTCTACTTCTAAACATACCCAGCTTATGCATACAATATATGGTGTTGTGACTATTATCTCCTGTAGCTTCTATAGGTGTGAATCGACAGTCCTCCTTTTGTTCTGAGATCTCATTATGTGTATTGCATTACTATATATAATTACTATACGCTTATAGCCTTCCTTTTTTTTATATAGTTGTGGGGATCTCTCAATCACTCTCTAAAAGGGACAGGCTACTCAACCCTTCTTTATTTCACACTGAAAGTCTCCTTACCTCTCTTCCTATGGATTTCTATTAAGACGTCTTTTATATTATGGATCTGCTTTTCTCAGATATTAAGGATAATGGGTATGCTATTTCATCTCCCATTTGCTCTGTGGTTGTGCCGTGGTTGAGACCTACTTTGCTTTGTCCAACTTTTCCATTCCCGGAGCTGATGAGTTATCCCAGGCTTTGTCCTTTTTTTTGGAAAACATTCTGTTCTGTTGACCATGTTTGCTGTTGGTCTAAGTATTTTTCCAGCTCTTTTTTCTTTGCAATGTTTCATTAATTGTCGTCTACATTATTTCATGTAGCAGTCTCTTCTTAGTGACAATTCTTGCCCTGCTCTGGAATACAAGATTCTTTCTTGTTGCTATTTCTAGTTAGCATTAATCTCCATATTGTTCACTCTTTTTCATGTATCCATGTTCAGGCATTAATTTGTTCGGCTATTATTTTTGTAAGATTTATATATCCATTGAATTTCTCAGTGGCTGTTGCCCACATTTTTTTTTTATTCCTGTGCCCTTCCATGGACAATAAAGAAAATATGATTTTTGTAATTATCGTAAAACTGTTTACTTGAAGCCCATTAAGGGACACAGATCCTGTCCCTCTGTCTTGATGGAATTATGCCTGCTTACAAAACTGAGGCATGACAGTTGAAGGTGGTGTTTCACATGGGGCAGATTCCATTCCAATCAGCAGGGGATCTTTGCACTGATTCCTTTGCTAATTGGAGCAGAGGCGGTGAATGACACATTTATGTTTGTTCAGGTTCTGCAGAGTGGACATGGACAGAGTCCACTCTGTTCTATGAACGTCCAGGAGTAAACGGTATCTGCTGTCTGTTTACACCCAGCTACTTCCAATCCGCTCCGCCTAAATGGAAGTGGACAGAGTCCTGTTCCAATTCCTTTTAGCGCACCCGATCAGACCCGGAAGAGTCTTTTTCCGTTTTTTTTTTTACAGACCCTATCAGACGCAATGAGCCATGCTCAACATTTAGCATAATGAAGTCACACCCCTACATTTTAGTGCACTGAACCGCATGTGGTCTTCCTCATGAATTTCTGCTCATGTTTCAGAAACATGCCAAAATGTACAACCCACTTGCAACGCCATTATTTCTCTGCAATTGTGAATGTGGTCCAATTTTGGTGCATTTGACATGCAACAAAATGTGCAAAAATGTGAGTGGTAGATCTGGACTGGTGCTCCCCTGTGTAACATGTGACTGGGGTAAAAAGCTCCTGTGTTCTTATAATAATAAAAATAACTTAAATCTGTAGCGCTAGTTGTAAGAGCTAAGTGCAAGAATAGAATAAAAGACGTGTATCCTTTAGGCAAAAGTGCTCTTGTGCTGAAGAAACTATATACTGTAACAAATATTAAGAATAAAAATTGGTTTAAAATATACAGATGTAGTGTGACTAAGCTATGTGGCGTTGCAAAGTGCTAGTGCAATAAACAAAAAACAATCAGTGCATGCCAAATGGTAAAGAAAAAGTATCTCCTCTTAGTGTACTCAAATTTACAGCAGCAATACTTTCAAGCCCTGGTATATATAATCCTTATTCCAATGTTCCCAACTGTTCCAATGCAAGAATAATGAATAGCAATGTTACAATATAAGCTGGTATGGACTAAAATGTTAGTCTATTTTATAAGCTGGTAAGGTCTAAAACGTAAACCTACTATATAAAAACAGGTGTCCATATAGTGAAATCCAAATAATGCTTCTGTTGGTGTGACACCCGTGCTCCCCTCTTGCCACCCTGCTTACCGGACAGCGCCACCCCACACAGGGGTAAAGCGCAGAGGCGCCTGTCTCAGGCAGGTAGATCAGGTGGGATAGATGGGTGAAGATTCTCCTTGTCTTTCCAAGCCGGTGTTTGAAGCTTCAGGTTGGGTGATTCCTCACAGGAGTGAGCTGCGGGGCTCCCTATTCCTGGTGTTGGGATGCAGTGAGTGGATGGTGGACCCTCTTTCCTCTCCAGGTGCACTGTTCCAGCCTCTGGGTCGGTGGCTCCATTCCTCCGTTATTGCATGTTATATCCAATTTAGGGAATAAAAGGGAAAGGCTCCATAGTGTAGTTCAATAAAACCGTAAATTTATTTAAAATATAAACGTAAAAACATCCGAACGTTCATCCAATATAAGGATACAATCAAAGAGCCAGTCACTTATCATTCAGTACCCTTCCTGGCTTGTATAAATGGAACTGAAGTCCTTTTGATAAAGGCAGGTATACACTTCCTCCGTGCTTCCCTGCGTTCCAAACAGCCGAACCGGAAGTAACTGAGAGTGACCGGAAATGACGACTTGTGTGGTCTGGTGTCACCTGATGCATTTCGTCAAATGGATGTCTTCTGAGGTGTTACCAGACCCTCACCAATACCTCCTTTATATAGCTGGCTTGGGGGCGGGCTTATGGTGTGTAAAACCGCGCTAATCCGAATCATGTGTGTACTCTATTTTCAGATTGCTATTGTACTTATTTTCATACAAATACATGGGAATATATGGTTTTATAAAAATTGCTAAGGGTAGTACTGATTTTAACCCAAATCTAGTACTGAAAGATGGTTAAAAATGCCAGATTATTTGACTCGGGAAGTAAAAGAATAAAGGCGGACCAAAAATGAGGCATAAATACTAAGAAGCGGAAATATATAATAAAAATAGTTTTGTTATGACAATATATTAAAAGTATTCTATCATAAGAGGGCATAAAACCACTAAACAGTGCCCCTTTTGTGAATGTACCTGATGGACATGGTAAGAATATATGTCATATGTGAGGGGATGTTTTACAAGTTATATCATATATGGTGATATGCTCCCTAAGATCAGTGCATGATCAGATCTAGGTGACATTTTTGTAATTTGATAGATCATATTAAGATACATAAGAGGCATTCATGTAGTCATGTGGCTGCGGTGGCTGGTATATAGTCAGATATAAAGCAGTTGAGATCTATATCGATGTTCAATCCTCCAGGGGCCAGACTCCCCAAACGATGGATCCACATGGTTTCATTCTGCAAGATTTTAATCTTTTTGTTTCCTCCTCTCCAGTGGTCCCTAATCATGTCTATCCCATAGAAGGTAAGTACTGAAGGATCTTTTTTGTGTACCTCTTTAAAGTGTCTGGACAAACTGTGTTTGGGGAAGCCCCTTTTAATGTTGTTGATATGTTCACTAATCCTCTTGTGTAGGGGTCTTGTGGTTCTCCCTACGTACAACAGCTTGCATGGGCATTCGATGATGTATGTGACATGTGTGCTGTTACATGTAATTAATTGTTGGATCTTGTATTGCTTTCCATTCGCCCAAGATTTAAAGGCCTTCTTCTTTCTAAATTTGTTGTTCACTGTCCTACATGGTAAGCACTTCCGGCAATTGTAAAATCCTTTCATGTCCTGGAACAATTTGACTTCTTTCGGGGGGTTTATAACATTATGTGCCAAGATGTTCCTTAAGGTTGGAGCTTTCTTGTATATGAACCTTGGCTTCTTTGTTAGTAACTTGCTCAGGAGTTTGTCTGTTTTTAAAATTGGCCAGTATTTTTTAATAATTTTTTCCACCTTTTTGTAGTCTTTGTTAAAACCAGTAATAAAAGCAGGGGCTTGATTCTTGGGTTTGATATCTCGTTTTTTCAGTAGGTCCCCTATTTCCATCTGTGAGACCTCTGTCTTGATTTTATTTAGGGTGTCTTTCTGGTAGCCCTTTTCTATAAATTTCTGGATCATCTGGTCGGCTTGGTTTTCAAAATCCTCTATTTTATCACAGTTTCTTCTCAGTCTCATAAACTGCCCTTTTGGGATGTTGCTTAGCCATCTTGGGTGGTGGCAGCTTGTAGTAGGTATGTATCCGTTTTTGTCTGTGGGCTTGAAGTGTGTTCTGGTGGAAATGGTATCATCTAGGATTTCTATTCTAAGGTTGAGAAAGTCTACTTGGTGTTGGTCAACCTTTCCTGTGAAGCTCAAATCGTACTTATTCTTGTTCATGTTCTCCACAAACTGTTTGAGAGTATCCTCCTCCCCTTTCCATATGATGAAGATGTCATCAATGTATCTTCTGTAGTATTTTAATTCCGGGGGTGTGTTCTTATAAATGTATTCTTCCTCCCACATATCCATAAATAAGTTAGCTACACTAGGTGCATAGCACGCTCCCATGGCTACCCCTTTGATTTGTGTATAATACTCTTTTTCATGCCAGAAGTAGTTGGACTCCATGCAAACTTTGAGTCCCTCTAATATAAAGTTGATTTGTGCCTGTTTCATGTCTGTCCTTTCATGCAGTGCTTTTTCTGTTCCTGCTAAACCATCTTTTTGCTTTATGTTTGTATATAGTGAATTAACATTTACCGTGGATAAAAAGCAATTTTCCACTCCTCCTATATCACGTAATTCAGTAATCAGTTGCGAACTGTCCCTCAGGTACGAGCGTCCCATTTTAACTAATGGTTTGAGAAATTGATCTATATATTCTCCTAGCCTTGCAAAGACTGAGTCGATGCCATTGATGATGGGTCGTCCTGGTGGTTTATCCAATCTCTTATGTATTTTGGGGACATAATAGATCACTGGTGTTTTGGTTTGTTTCAGGTACCAAATATTTCGCCTCTCTTCTATTCAGTATTCCTCTTGCTTTTCCTTTTTTCACTAATTCTTTCAGAGTCTTCAGGTATTTCCTTTTTGGGTTTCCTTTTAGTATTTTGTATGTATTTGGTACACTCAGTAGGTTCCGCATCTCTTCCAGGTAGTCTTTTTTGTCTAAGACTACCAGACCCCCTCCTTTGTCTGCTGGTCTTATTACTAGGTCCTTTCTCTTCCCCAATGCCTTGATTTTCTGCCAAATGTGGTTTTTCTTGGTGTTCCCTTCTTTATTTTCCAATTTTCTTAAATCGTCCTCCACCATTCTCCTGAAAGCTCCCATACAGTCACCACCTTGGGGTCTGGGATTGAAAGTGGATTTATTCCTTAGTTCCGTGTGAACAAATTCCTGTGGTTCATCTTTCTTGGGTTGTGCATTTTGTGTAGCATAAAATCTCTTGATATTTAGTTTTCTCATAAACTTTTGGAGGTCTATGTAAACCTCGAACTCATCTAGTGGTTTTGCTGGTGCATACTTGAGACCTAAATCTAACAATCTAAGTTCCTCTGGTGTAAGTTGTGTGCTACTCAGATTGTAGATGCCTGTTCCTAGTTGGCTCTCATTCTTTTCCCTTTTCTTTCCTCCCCGTTTGCCTCTCTTTCGTTTGCCCCTGTTGGATGGTTGTTGGTATGTGTTTGTTGAATCCTCTGTTGCTTCTGTCTTGTATTGTACGGGGTAGGAGGTAATAAAAGTCCCTGCTTTTATTACTGGTTTTAACAAAGACTACAAAAAGGTGGAAAAAATTATTAAAAAATACTGGCCAATTTTAAAAACAGACAAACTCCTGAGCAAGTTACTACCAAAGAAGCCAAGGTTCATATACAAGAAAGCTCCAACCTTAAGGAACATCTTGGCACATAATGTTATAAACCCCCCGAAAGAAGTCAATTTGTTCCAGGACATGAAAGGATTTTACAATTGCCGGAAGTGCTTACCATGTAGGACAGTGAGCAACAAATTTAGAAAGAAGGAGGTCTTTAAATCTTGGGCGAATGGAAAGCAATACAAGATCCAACAATTAATTACATGTAACAGCACACATGTCACATACATCATCGAATGCCCATGCAAGCTGTTGTACGTAGGGAGAACCACAAGACCCCTACACAAGAGGATTAGTGAACATATCAACAACATTAAAAGGGGCTTCCCCAAACACAGTTTGTCCAGACACTTTAAAGAGGTAAACAAAAAAGATCCTTCAGTACTTACCTTCTATGGGATAGACATGATTAGGGACCACTGGAGAGGAGGAAACAAAAATATTAAAATCTCGCAGAACGAAACCATGTGGATCCATATTTGGGGAGTCTGGCCCCTGGAGGATTGAACATCGATATAGATCTCAACTGCTTTATATCTGACTATTAATAACCAGCCACCGCAGCCACATGACTACATGAATGCCTCTTATGTATCTTAATATGATCTATCAAGTTACAAAAATGTCACCTAGATCTGATCATGCACTGATCTTAGGGAGCATATCACCATATATGATATAACTTGTAAAACATCCCCTCACATATGACATATATTCTTTCCATGTCCATCAGGTACATTCACATAAGGGGCACTGTTTAGTGGTTTTATGCCCTCTTATGATAGAATACTTTTAATATATTGTCATAACAAAACTATTTTTATTATATATTTCCGCTTCTTAGTATTTATGCCTCATTTTAGGTCCGCCTTTATTCTTTTACTTCCCGAGTCATACACAGGTTTACACAGGATTTTTATATTCATATACAAACAGTAGTTCTAGATCTTACCCCTGATACACACTTTATATATATTTTTATATTTATTATATTTCTTATATTTTTTACATTTTTACATAATATTATAGATTTTTGTATATTATGTATGTATATGGTATATGATATATAGGGGTGCCCCAACACGCAGGAGAGGCTCGGGCATGGGGGGACAATAATACCCCTCAGTTTTGGTGTCTCTGTATACACTTTGGTTTATTATCTGTTTACTAGGTAATAGCTGGGTTTGGCCTAACGGGCTGCTAGAATGACATAAAATAAAATACATGCAATTACCATCTTCCCCCACTGGGGGCTGCATAACCCATTACTTCATATGCAAATAATCTGGCATTTTTAACCATCTTTCAGTACTAGATTTGGGTTAAAATCAGTACTACCCTTAGCAATTTTTATAAAACCATATATGCCCATGTATTTGTATGAAAATGAGTACAATAGCAATCTGAAAATAGAGTACACACATGATTCAGATTAGCGCGGTTTTACAGACCATAAGCCCGCCCCCAAACCAGCTATATAAAGGAGGTATTAGTGAGGGTCTGGTAACACCTCAGAAGATGTCCATTCGACGAAACGCGTCAGATGATACCAGACCACACAAGTTGTCATTTCCGGTCACTCTCAGTTACTTCCAGTTCGGCTGTTTGGAACACAGGGAAGCACGGAGGAAGTGTATACCTGCCTTTATCAAAAGGACTTCAGTTCCATTTATACAAGCCAGGAAGGGTACTGAATGATAAGTGACTGGCTCTTTGATTGTATCCTTATATTGGATGAACGTTCGGATGTTTTTACGTTTATATTTTAAATAAATTCACGGTTTTATTGAACTACACTATGGAGCCTTTCCCTTTTATTCCCTAAATTGGATATAACATGCAATAACGGAGGAACGGAGCCACCGACCCAGAGGCTGGAACAGTGCACCTGGAGAGGAAAGAGGGTCCACCATCCACTCACTGCATCCCAACACCAGGAATAGGGAGCCCCGCAGCTCACTCCTGTGAGGAATCACCCAACCTGAAGCTTCAAACACCGGCTTGGAAAGACAAGGAGAATCTTCACCCATCTATCCCACCTGATCTACCTGCCTGAGACAGGCGCCTCTGCGCTTTACCCCTGTGTGGGGTGGCGCTGTCGGGTAAGCAGGGTGGCAAGAGGGGAGCACGTGTGTCACACCAACAGAAGCATTATTTGGATTTCACTATATGGACACCTGTTTTTATATAGTAGATTTACGTTTTAGACCTTACCAGCTTATAAAATAGACTATCGTTTTAGTCCATACCAGCTTATATTGTAACATTGCTATTCATTATTCTTGCATTGGAACAGTTGGGAACATTGGAATAAGGATTATATATACCAGGGCTTGAAAGTATTGCTGCTGTAAATTTGAGTACACTAAGAGGAGATACTTTTTCTTTACCATTTGGCATGCACTGATTGTTTTTTGTTTATTGCACTAGCACTTTGCAACGCCACATAGCTTGGTCACACTACATCTGTATATTTTAAACCAATTTTTATTCTTAATATTTGTTACAGTATATAGTTTCTTCAGCACAAGAGCACTTTTGCCTAAAGGATACATGTCTTTTATTCTATTCTTGTACTTAGCTCTTACAACTAGCGCTACAGATTTAAGTTATTTTTATTATTATAAGAACACAGGAGGTTTTTACCCCAATCACATGTTACACAGGGGAGCGCCAGTCCAGATCTACCACTCACATTCACAACACTCCCTTTAGGGGGAGTACCACTGGAAGCAGCACACCCAGATACCGGTCCCAAAGAATCCTAAGCGCGGTTACTTTGAATTTAAAATGTGCAAAAATGTCTGCAAAATATGTGTCGCCAAACATGCCAAAATTTGGTGCCACACATGGAAATGTGGGAAAAACACACAAAAAAAATCCATGCGTAAATGTGTGTACGCCTAGTGTGAATTGCGCCTTAAGTTCAGAGGTAATGATTAAGGATTTGCCAAATATACCTGGGTTTGGTTAGAGGCTAGTTAAGCAAACATTGCTAAAGTTCAGATGCTGAAGCTTAACTCCAAAGAAGTCAGTGGGAGCTGAATGGTAAAAAACAATAATGACCATTTTCTGACTAATAGGCAAGGCACTGTCAAACAAATGGGGGACTGGACACTACCCAGTGTAATATATTTAAAGCAAAAGAAAGTTTAAATTCTGTTGTGCGGGGATGAGCAGCAATTTTAATAAGGGCAACAATAAAAATGCAAAATTCCTTTTACTAACATACCTGGAAAATACCCCTAACCTTCATGTAAAGTTACGCATCTGTATGATCTATACAACCTATTAGAGCAAAACTGACATTTACAAAGAAAAAAACCTTGTTTAAATTGGCAGTAAATAACAGCTCCTGACCTCTTCTGTAAACTAAGTGGCTGGGGATTCTAGATGAGGGCCTGGTATACATATCAATAGGGATCCTACAAAAAATTATGTGTTGTTCCCCTCAAAAGTACAAACTTTAGGGAGTAACCCCATGCAAAAACAAGGAAAGAAACATGCCCCCCCCAAAAAAAAAATATATACCAAACTCTTATCCAAGCATGTAACGTGGCCAGGCCAGGAAAGGAGAGGGGAAAGAGGGGAAGACCTTCCTGAATCCATACCAGGCTACATGCACTTATCATAGGGGGTATTTTGTCAGGGGGGGCATAGTACCCCGTCCCCATGTTGATGAAAAGAAGGGCCTTTTTCCCACAACCCATGCCCCTGGATGTAACTCCATCATCAATCATGTCATGCAGCAATAAAGATCCACATTAACCACTTGACCTCCGGAAAGGTTTTACCTCCTTCATGACCAGGCCATTTATTGCTATTCAGCACTGTGCTACTTTAAATGGTAATGGTGGTCATGCAACACTATTCGCAAATGCAATTTTAGAATTTTTTCACATAAATAGAGTTTTTTTTGGTGGTATTTGATCACCACTGGGTTTTTCATCTTTTGCTATATAAACGAAAAAAGGCCTAACATTTTGAAGAAAAACAACCTGATATTTTCTACTTTCTGTTATAAAACAATCTAATAAAATCAAATTTCTTCATAAATTTAGGCCAAAATGTATTCTGCTATATGTCTTTTGTAAAAAAAAAAAAGTGTATAGTAGTGGGTTATAGCATCTACAAACTATTTGTTTGTAAATATATTTGAAAATGGATTGATCTGAGGCCCTTAAAATGCCAGGCAGTATAAATGCCACCCAGCTTACTAATTTTTGCAAAGTAGACAGTCTGATATTTATTAAGAGGCATGGTTAGTTTTTTGAGGTTGTCATTTTTTTTTTTTTGATGTTGTGAACTTGTTTTCTTAGGTTTAGATATAGTGAGGAAGGGTTAGAACCCTTGAAAGGTGTGTATTGCTACCCTCACTTCCTATACTGTTGACAAAGTTTTAACAGACAGAAAGTAAAGGGAACCCTGCAGCAACAACACAGACAGAATACTTTAGAGGTTACAGATATTTCCTCACTTCTTGTTTGGTGACACAATGAGGTTAATTTGCTAAAAGTGCAAAGCTGTGCCCTTTAAGTGCACTGCAAGTGCAGTTGCGCTAGATCTGAGGGGAAGCTCTGAAATGAAGGAAAGCTCTGCTGACTTCTATAATTGAATGATGTGCAAGCAAAAGTGCTGTTTTTTAAATTTTCCTTGCATGTTCCACTCAGATCTAGAGCAACTGCACTTGCAGTGCACTTGCGGGTGCACTTGTAGTACGCAGACTATTTGCCTTTAGTAAATAAACCCCATTGTCAGCATGTCAGTATATGGGGGCAAATCTCTCTAACAGGGCCTTGTATTGCAGTAAATTCCTAACAGGCATTTTAATCCTTCCCTACTTTATCTAAAACAAAAAACAAAGGAGACTCTAGCGCTGACTACATAGAGGAGAACACGGAGGAATGTATAGACTCTGGGTTCGCATGTGAGTCTCTACTACAATCTGAACTCTCCAGCTTCTACTGAGTCCCACATAGAACAGATCTTAGATGAAATTTTACTATCACCAATTGGGGATCGCTCTACTAATGCAGCTCCATTAGACTGCAAGGCGGATTGCTCCTCAGCAGCCTTTCTGGACCCCCATTCTTTATTTGCAAAAATTTCTCTATTGGAGGGAGGCCTGTCTCAAACAGCAACCCAGATTACTATGGACACAAAAGCAGACTTTAAAGGCCTATGGGCCCACATCAAGGCCATAGAATAAAAGCTGAATTTAACTTTCACCCGTACCAACCAAAACCCTGCTCGAGTTGCAGGAGCAACTGGATTGTGCCCTATCCAAAATAGATGAGCTGGAAACCAATTTGAGGCGCTGCAATTATTGCATTAGAGGGCTCCTTGAATTAATCAAGGATATCCCTCTCTGGCCCGCACGTTCATTAAATATCTTAAACCCAACATGCACCATTTGGAACTAGATAGAGCCCACAGGGCATTGTAACCACCCTGACCAGATTGACTAGGGATATTATAGTGAAACCTTATTTATATGTGGTAAAAGAGGCAGTCGTGAATTGTCCAGATACAAATCTCAACTATCTATTCAAGATCATGCTATACAGACTTTCACGGACTAGTCTCCATACACCATTCAAAAATGTTGCCTTCCCCCTATGCCTCAAGTTTCCATTTCAGAATAAGCCTTATGCATTCTTCTCTTTTGCAGAAGGAGAACAGCTTCTTCTTTGGCTGTAGCCAACTACCTCCCCACCCCATGGCTGGTCTGGGGTCTCTAAACAATCTCCTGGCAGAGGTGGCAGAAACCGAAGTCAAGAAGAACATGGGACCCTCCCCCTCCTTGAGCCTGGGTATCTGTATTGTTTAGGTGGTGTATGCCATGGAATTTTTGCTACCAATTTTCTTCTTTTTTCGATTTCACTTTTGTAGTTGTGAACTTATTTCTCACAGGGTGCTTGAATTGTTGACTATAAAATGACTTTGAGGGGTTGACTTACTAAAACTGGAGAGTGCAAAATCTGGCGCAATTGTGCATGGTAGCCAATCAGCTTCTAACTTCAGGTTGTTCAATTAAGCTTTGGCAAAAAAAAAAAACTGGAAGCTGATTGGTTTCTATGCAAAGCTGCACCAGATTTTGCACTCTTTAGTAAATCAACCCCTGAATGTCAGTCTTTATGACTCTCTCATCATACTCTTTGATGGATTTCCTGCCCTGGACATTTGCACTTCACTTCTCCAGCTCCTCCTTTTTTTTTATCCATTTTGTTCTTTTTTGCTTTTTTTTGATTTTGGACATGAGCAGAGGAGAGGTGGGCTTTTTTGCGATATTGGTCCTGGGCAGCAAACCCTATCTATAGAAAGTTCTGTGTTTGAAATTTGTTATATTTTTGTTCTGCTTCTCTTGTAAGGTAGCTAAAAGGCTGGATGTGGGTAGTAGGCTTCCCCATTTGATCTGGAGTACTTCCTTTTAGGGCACCTCACCTCAAGTCGGTGTCCTCTCTTAAGCTGGATGCAGTTTATGGTCTAAAGGGAGGTAGGGGTGGGTGTCTCTGCTTACCGTTTGATTTGGGTGGGGTTGCTCTTCTCCTTTTTCCTAATATCTTATGCTTCTTGTTTCTTCTTCTTTTCTTGCTAAACATGAGACACCCACCCTCGATACCTGGCATGCATATGGACATCCTGGACAAGAAATCCTTTTCTTCAGGGTATGGGGTGGTAAGTGGCAGTTTACCAGTGGAGTGATCTCACTCTGTGACCCATACTTACAGTATCTCACAAAAGTGAGTACACCCCTCACATTTTTGTAAATATTTTATTATATCTTTTCATGTGACAACACTGAAGAAATTACACTTTGCTACAATGTAAAGTAGTGAGTGTGCAGCTTGTACAACGGTGTAAATTTGCTGTCCCCTCAAAATAACTCAACACACAGCCATTCATTTCTAAACTGCTGGCAACAAAAGTGAGTACACCCCTAAGTGAAAATGCCCAAATTGGGAAAATTAGCCATTTTCCCTCCCTGGTGTCATGCGAATCGTTAGTGTTACAAGGTCTCAGTTGTGAATGGGGAGCAGGAGTGTTAAATTTGGTGTTATCGATCTCACTCTCTCATACTGGTCACTGGTAGTTCAACATGGCACCTCATGGCAAAGAACTCTCTGAGGATCTGAAAAAAAGAATTGTTGCTTTATATAAAGATGGCCTAGGCTATAGGAACATGAAACTGAGCTGCAGCACAGTGGCCAAGACCATACAGCGGTTTAAAAGGACAGGTTCCATTCAGGACAGGCCTTGCCATGTTTGACCAAAGAAGTTGAGTGCATGTGCTCAGTGTCATATCCAGAGGTTGTCTTTGGGAAATAGACGTATGAGTGCTGCCAGCATTGCTGCAGAGTTTAAAGGGGTTGGGGGACAGCATGTCAGTGCTCAGACCATATCCCGCACACTGCGTCAAATTGGCCTGCATGGCTGTCGTCTCAGAAGGTAGCCTCTTCTAAAGATGATGCACAAAAAATCCCACAAGCAGTTTGCTGAAGACAAGCAGACGAAGGACATGGATTACTGGAACCATCTCCTGTGGTCTGATGAGACCAAGATAAACTTATTTGGTGCAGATGGTGTCAAGTGTGTGTGGCGGTAACCAGGTGAGGAGTACAAAGACAAGTGTGTCTTGCCTACAGTGTGTCATGCCTGCAAGGCATTGGGAAGCCACAGTTCATTGAGGGAACCATGAATGTCAACATGTACTGTGACATACTGAAGCAGAGCATGAGCCCCTCCCTTCGGAGATTGGGTTGCAGGGCAGTATTCCAACATGATAACGACCCCAAACACACCTCCAAGACAACCACTGCCTTGCTAAAGATGCTGAGGGTAAAGGTGATGGACTGACCAAGCATGTCTCCAGACCTAAACCCTATTGAACATCTGTGGGGCACCCTCAAATGGAAGGTGGAGGAGCGCAAGGTCTCTAACTTCCATCAGCTCTGTGATGTCATCATGGAGGAGTGGAAGAGGACTCCAGTAGCAACCTGTGAAGCTCTGGTGAACTCCATGCCCAAGAGGGTTAAGGCAGTGCTGGAAAATAATGGTGGCCATCCTATTTGAACATTTTCATTAGGGGTGTATTCACTTTTGTTGCCAGTGGTTTAAACATTAATGGCTGTGTGTTGAGTTATTTTGAGAAGACAGCAAATTTACACTGTTATACAAGCTGCACACTCACTACTTTACATTGTAGCAAAGTGTCACATGAAAATATATAATAAAATATTTACAAAAATGTGAGGGGTGTACTCACTTTTGTGAGATAATGTATATCGTACAAGAAAATATTTTGTGTTTTTCCTGGTCAGATAATTTTGGACAACAGCTGTGTACTAACAATTAGATTATCATACACTTGCTTCAAAAGCAGTATTTTTTGTACGATATTCTAATTACTAGGTTTAAGGTTTTTTTCCCCACAACACAGAAGGGCTAAACTCCCCCGATAAAAAGGGGCAAACTATTTCAATACTTTAATATTTCAAACTACCATTCTCAAGTAGTGGATCCTGCTTCAGGAAAAACATTTTCCCCGATCGTATAACCCTTCATTTATTCATAATACCCGGTCTTTTTCCTGGCCAATGCAGATGGTAAAATTAAGGAGATTGCAATCTTTTTCTCAAGGGGCGTACATTTCTCTCCCATACTTTTAAAGATCCTTAAGTATCTAATACCGAAGGGGATGGTAGAACACCAACTTTACATTCTTGTCTCATACTATGCCCCTAATCAAGGCCAAACCCCCTTTTTCACCAATATGATGCAGGAGCTAGCTCTGCACACAGAAGGCATATTGATTTTCAGTGGAAACTCTAATATAGCCCTGGACCTGAGCCTTGATAAGTCCCATGTAGCCTGTTCCCACTTTTAATGTCCTTCTAAACAGAACCTGATCATTGCTTAACTTCTTCACTCGACGGAGTTAGTGGACATCTGGAGAGAAACTCACCTTACTGCTAGGTACTAAACCCACAATTTTTCTTCCCATGCAACCTACCCAAGTATAGACCATATTCTGCTATCTAATGCTAGCATTTCCCTGGAGCTAAAACACACATTAAGGAAATGGCATGGACTTACCAGTCTATTGAATGTTTTGTATTCATATCTTAATAGGTCTCTCCTAAGTGACCTGATGCAATACAATTAAATTGAGCAGGCCTAGCAGGAGTATTTTCAATTGAATGATATTGATGATGTAGCTCCCGCAACCCCATGGGCAGCTCACAAACGATCATTCCAGGGAAAATTATTAAAATTGCTTCTCAAATCAAAAGGGAACACCAGTTCAACTCCCACAAATTAGACAAGGAATTACAGGATCTATGCAAAGCACAAAAGTACAAACCCAATATGAAAACGCTACCCAGTATAGAGTCAACTAGACAGGCTTTTAATTTAGCTCCAAGTACGAGTGCCGAAAAGAGCTTGTGATGGAGTAATGCCAAATGTTATCATCAATGGGATAAAATAGGCCTTATGTTAGCAGCTAAATTAACCCCTAAAGTATGCACTTTTGCACTCCCGGTCCCCTTAGTCTGCCTGTAAAGTGGTCCATCTGTACTATGTATAGAATCTGCTGCAGCAAAACTTACATATATAAAGAAAAGAAAATTAAATTTAAATTTATTTTCCCTGCAAGCTTTTAATTAACACCCAAGGCCAAATATTTTTGCACCTGTGTGACAAGTGCATATAATTTTAATTTCTTTACATTAGGGTTCAGTCCTGCGCTCCCCAAGAGTAACTGTGAGGGGTTACAATGCGCAGACCCCACCAACATTTAAGGCCCAATTTTTCCACACCTGTTTGACAGGTGCATATAATTTAAATTTTTTACAGCGAGGCTAATTCTTGCTTTCATCAAGAATACCTCTATAGGGTTATGGTTCGGAGGCATCACCAACACTCCAGGCCCAATTTTTCCACACCTGTGTGACAGCCAAGTGCATATAATTTGAGATTTTTGCAGAAGGGGCCAGTCCTGCGCCATCCAAGAGTAACTCTCAGGAGTTACAGTGTGCAGGCACCTCCAAGACCCAAGGCCCAAATTCTCTGCAGCTATGTGAAATAAAAAGCAGAGTCCATGAAAGGGACATCAGACTTTATCTAACAAAAATGTTAATTTTGGCCCGAGTGTACTATAATTTGGCTTCCTCATATAAGGTTTGCTCACTGTGGTGTAAAACTTTGTTATTTCCATCAAAAGTCTGACAAAAAGACACCAGAATTTATCCAAAAACTCTTTAATCTTGTTTAGAGTGCACTAAAATGTGGCCTCATCATACAAACTGGCTCCCCAAGCGTTGGTGATGCCTCCGAACCATAACCCTATAGAGGTACTCTTGATGAAAGCAAGAATTAGCCTCGCTGTAAAAAAATTAAATTATATGCACCTGTCAAACAGGTGTGGAAAAATTGGGCCTTAAAGTTGGTGGGGTCTGCACATTGAACCCTAATGTAAAGAAATTAAAATTATATGCACTTGTCACACAGGTGCAAAAATATTTGGCCTTGGGTGTTAATTGTGCCCATGAAACCTATACCAAAAAAATACTTAAAGATAAAATAAACACCAACAAAGCTAGGCAGCCTAGACAGTCTTGCAGAGATTCCAGATCCCCAACAAATTTAATTAGCAACATCGGCATCAGGGGCTCGATAGCTGATGCTAATCCAGGACTGATTAATTTTGAGAAATGTCAGCCGGTCAACGAAGTCTGTGGACAGATGCACTCTTTTATCTGTCATAAAACCTCTGGCAGCACTGAATACCCATTTGGAAAGCAGACTGGGTGCAGGGCAGCCCAGCAGCTCAATTGCATACTGGGCAAGTTCTGGCCAGTGGTCTATTCTCATGACACAGTAACCCAGTGGATCATCTACTGGAAAGCTCTCCATGTCTGTTTTCACCCCTAGATAATCTTCCACCATATGATGCAGACTCTGCCAATGGGATCTTTAAGCTGACAGCTCTGGGTGCTGAGGACTAAAAAAAAATGTAAATGCATCATTTAGGCAGCCCCCTTCTCCACAGCTCCTCCTTTGACCAACAGAAGCCTCAAAAATACCTTTTCCATTAGACTGTAACTTACCAGAGTCTGGAAAGGTGTTACATAAACTCCTCATAAGGAGTTCCTAAGATATTTCATCCTGTGCTCCCTCTGCCAGGGTAGGAGGAGTTCTGAGACTTTCCCCTTGTAACAGTGGTCAAGGAGAGTTGCCAACCAATAATGATCCTTCTCCTTGATGCCACAAATTGTCAGGTCCTTTCACAGGCTTTGAAGAATAAGGGAGCCCATGCACCGCAAGTTTTTGGAAGCATGAGAATCGCAGTCCTCGGAGTCACTGAGGATTACACTATCTGGAACTGAGAAGAAGTGTGTCCATTTTGTGTGGCTATCAGGTGTTGCCAACGGGGTGAGTGGTGGGAGGTTAAATGCCTTTTCAAGCATGTGGTACCCAAATGGCTATTTTTTTTCTTGCCACGCTTTATCTGCTTGCGGCAGAGATTGCAAATTGCAACAGTGTGATCAACTGCACATATGCTAACAAAGGCCCACACAGCTGAGCTGTGGAAAGTGGGCCGGGAGATAAGAGCTCTACAATCTGATGTAATAGGATGGCTGATCCTTACTGTTCCATGATAGCTGCTTCTGGAGGACATCCTACCTCGTTGGGGTTGTGCCTCCCCCTCACTTTCCTCTTCCGATCTATAAGACACCAAAGTCAGTAACCTCATCATCATCATCCCTTCCTTCCTCATCACTGGAACCAACTTGGCAATATGCTACTGCTGGGGGAACATGACTGCCAATTTGTGTTATTCATTGTTATTCCCTCTCTGTAGGCTCATGTTCCTAACTTCCTCAAACTCAGAACCAGCATCAGAATCAAGTAATGGCTGTGCATCTTCAAGAAGCAAGTGGCTGTCGCTGTGTTCAAATAATTCAGCTGACTCCTCCTTGCATGATGGTGGGGCAGGATACGCAGTGGACAGGGAGGCAGAATAGGTCACTCTGGCAGCTGCGGTGGACTGCAAACTAGTGTCAGCTTGGGTGATGGAGGATGAGGATGGTATAGTAAGCCAGTCCACAACCTCCTTTGCATGCTGTGGCAGGATAGCATGGCCAACATCAGTAAAAAGAGTCAAATGTGCCCTGCTTGAGGATGGACCAGGTCCACATTTGCCTGTGGACACAGATGCTGCTGACCCCCTTATAGTAACATGGGAATGTCTGTCTCTCTTTGTTGGCCTCCCAGACACAATGGAGAGACTTATTACACAAATGTATTAGATAATAGGAAATGGGTGATTGGATGCACTTTATTTGATGAAATGTGGTGTTTGGTGCACTTTAAACTGTGTACAATTGACAACTGCCACTGACATAAATTGAAAAACTAAGAATATATATATATATATATATATATTAATAAAAAAGGGGGAACACAGCATCACAGTAAGACAAACTGCAGTTGACAATTTAAAAAATGGGGGCAGACAACAATTATAAAAAAAAGAACATAGCGATAAAAAAAAAATGAAATGTGGTGCTTGGTGCACTATAAACTCTGTACAATTGGGGACTGCGGCTGACACAAATTGAAACACTAAAAAATATATATATATTGTGACATTATGTGAGGCACCCCAATGGACGGATGATACTTGTCGCCTCACATGCGACTAGCGGGAGTTCGACCCGGGTTTTACCAACCACCATGGCAGAGCTGGTTCCGGCCCGGACTTTCTGGTCCACTCAAACCCCTCTCCACCTGCATTTAATGACCAGGATAAGAACAGAGGAGAGCTTGATCCTGGATCTCAGAGGGAGAAAGCTGAGAGAGCTCTGTGTGATAATTTGGACTCTAAGAACAAGGTTTGCAATGTGTTTATGTTTTGTGGGTGTTGGGGACAGCCCCACACTGTATAGAGAGGAATCTGTTTGTATAGTTTAGTGCCAGGTTTTGTTTTCTGTTTTTGTTTGCGTTTTTACTTGCAAACTTGAAATAATAAACCTGGCAAGCCTCCAGATTTTAAAGAATCTGACATCCATGCTGAACCTTTTCCCCTGAAAAGTGATCCCCACAAGCTAATCTCCCACATGGTGGAGGATGCGGGCAACCTTCAAAGATGGAGGAAATTTTGAAGGCCCTGCTGCAAGCCATTGCAGCCCAGCGGGAAACCAACCAACAGGTCGCAGAGGCTGCTGCAGCACAACACGCAGCCCTGCAGGAAACCAACCTCCGAGTCGCAGAGGCTGCTGCAGTTCAAAGAGAGGAGAGTCGCCAGGCCATTGCAGCTCAGCGAGAGGAGAGTCTCTAGGCCATTGCAGCTCAGCGAGAGGAGAGTCGCCAGGCTATCACAGCACAACAAACGGCTCAACAGGAGATGAACTGATAGTTTGCAGAGGCCCTGCTGTAGTTAAAAAAGGGCTTGCACCTCCCATGGAATCAGTGGAATCAAAGTTGGTAAGCGCTTCTTACCACATACAGAATATGACACCTGCGGATGACGTGGAGGCATACCTCACGGTCTTTGAAAGAGTTGCTCTTTGTGAAAGATGGCCAAAAGAACAGGGGGTGGGACTGCTAGCACCATTCTTGACCGCCAAACCCCAAAAAGCCTATTTCAATCTGGCAATAGATAAGGCCCTGGACTATGAGACTCTAAAGGCAGAGAATCTCACAGGTCTGGGGGTTACCATGGCACTCCGGGCCCAACGGGTGCATCAGTAGATCTATCGCACCGACAAGCCACCCCGTTCGCAGATGTTCGACCTAGTGTACCTTACAAGGATATGGCTACAGCCAGAGACTTTGCCAGGTCCCCAGATTGTGGAGCGCGTGGAGGAAATGGGTCAGCCATGGGGACCCCAAAACTGCAAGCCAACTGGTGGACCTCGTCTGGAGATACACGGCTGCTGAGGACTTGTTACGCCCATCTGTGCCCCCCTACAATGTCTCTAGAGGTGAAAGATCACCCGGTGGACCCGGTAAGACTGTTCCAGGGTTCAGGGGCAAGGGGAAATTTGCTAAAACTGATACGGTTAAATAGACTGGGGGCTCCAGACCTGGAGACTGGCCAAAGAAGCCAGGAGGTTCTTGGGACCCTTGAGAGAACTGGGTATAGAACACATACAGTGCTACCGATGCCATGCATTGGGACATAATGCTGCCAATTGTCCCCTGAATGATGAACCCATGCAATGTGATAATGCTTATATGAAAAGACGCATTTCTCTTTTTTCACAGGTCGCATGTATAGCATCATGCTCAAGTCACATGGAGAAGCAAATGTGTGTGATTGCTATTGACGAGAAATCCGTCACTGCGTTGCTTGACTCTGGTAGTGTGATAACGTTGGTCAAAAGCAGCTATGTAAATCCAGCCAGGTTACACCCTAGTACTGTCGGGTCATTTGCATCCATGGGGACACTCGTGACTACCAGACGGCGCTGGTCAAGATTGACACCCCTTACGGAAGAGTGACCCATTCAGTGGGAGTGGTACCTTCCCTGCTTCTTGAAGCCCTAATGGGGAGGGATTCTCACCATTTTTGGAGGTTGTGGGAAGGCACAAAGAGTCTGGAGGAAAGAGCTCCCCCTGCTGAGGAGGCACGGGAGTTCTCACTAGACCCTTTTTGCCAAATGGAAGGAGAGATTGGTGGCAGGACCGAGGAAGAAGGAGACTCTCTTCCTTTTCCTTTAATGGCTGGGGTGCTGGAGAAGCCGGAAGATAGCTCCCAGCAGATGGCTAATGTCCCAGACCATGTCTCTGTCCCTGACTGTGAGAGTGAACTGAATGTAGTCCCTGACTTAGAGGTCCAGAGAGGACTTCTGTACAGAACAACTACGGGATGTCACTCTCCTCAGAGAAAACATGAAGGTGATGGATGGAGAACCTGTGGACCCTAATTGGGGGGTGTCTTTTCCCTACATGATGCTTAGAAATGATTTGTTGTTGAAACATGGAGAGGATGAACTGGAACAGCTGGTGGTTCCCAAACCCTTCTGCCAGATAGTGCTAGATCTGGCCCATAGTCATGTAATGGGTGGACATCTGGGTATGGAGAAAACCAGTGAGAGGATAACCCAGAGATACTTCTAGCCTGGGTTGTATGCAGACCTCATGACTCTCATGTAAGTCATGCCCTGAGTGTCAAATGACAGCCCCGTCACCCAATTTTCGTAGTCCCCTTGTCCCACTTCCCATAATTGAAGTGCCATTTGAGTGAATTGGCATGGATCTTGTAGGACCAGTAGTAAAATCTACCCGGGGACACCAGCACATCCTTGTGATACTGGACTATGCGACCCGCTATCTTGAGGCCATACCCTTGCGGAATACCTCTGCTAAGACTATCGCCAAGAAACTGGTCCATGTGTTTAGTCAGGTGGGGATCCCTAAAGAAATCTTGATGGATCAGAGTACCCTGTTCATGTCCAGAGTGACCAGAGAATTGTGTAAATTGTAAAAAATTTCCCATCTCCGTACCTCTGTTTACCACCCCCAAACTGACGGTCTGGTGGAAAGGTTTAACAAGACCCTCAAGAGTATGCTAAAAAAGGTGGTGGATAAAGATGGGCGAAATTGAGATTGTTTGCTGCCGTACCTCATGTTTGCCATATGAGAGGTTCCACAGGCATCTACGGGGTACTCCCCCTTTGAACTCTTGTATGGTAGACATCCCAGGGGGCTGCTAGATGTTTCAAAGGAGACGTAGGAGGGAGAGGCCACACCATATAGAAGCATCATAGAGCCCGTCTCCTTGATGCAGGATCAAATCGCAGCTGTCCTGCCCCTTACAAGAGCATATGGAGCAAGCCCAGGAGGCCCAGAGAAGGGTTTACAATCGGGGTGGCAAAACCCGAACTTTGAACCCCGGGGACAGAGTGCTGGTGCTAGTCCCCACGGTCAAAAGTAAATTCCTGGCAAAGAGGCAGGGTCCCTTTGAGGTTAGGGAAAGACTAGGGGAAGTAAACTACAAAGAGTACCAGCCTGAGAAAAGGAAAGCGGAGTGGATTTAGCATGTTAATCTCCTAATACCATGGCAGGACAGGGAGAGTTTATTGGCAGTGCCTACGCCCCAAAATGACAGGTTATCCCTAACCCCGGATGTTCCCATAACCGAGTCCTTGTCACTGATGCAACAAAACAATGTTAAGGAATTTGTCAGTAAAAGAGACTTTTTCTCTTCCCTACCCAGACTGACCACTGTGCTACAACATGACATAATGACGTGATAGAGGAGTCCCACAGCGCCTGGTCGAGCCCTATAGTACTGGTCCCAAAGCCCGAAGACACTATCCGGTTCTGTAACGATGTCAGGAAGCTGAATGAAGTGCCTAAGTTTGACGCATTCCCGATGCCGCGGGTTGACGAACTTGTGGATAGGTTAGGAGGGGCTCAGTACATAACAACCCTTGACCCAACTAAGGGATACTGGCAGATCCCCCTAACAGAGTCAGCAAAGGAAAAAATGGCCTTCTCTATCCTCGAAGGGTCCTTCCAATACAAATGAATGCTGTTTGGTCTGCATGGGGCCCCTGCATCCTTTCAGAGGATGATGGACAAGACTTTGAGGCCGCATCGGCCCTATGCAGCGGCCTATCTGGATGGTGTCATCATCCACAGCCCAGATTGGGAATCACATCTGCCCCAGGTGCAGGCAGTGGTAGATTCACTGAGGATAGCAGGTCTAACAGCCACAGAAGTGTGCCATAGGTCTCGGGGAGGCCAAATACCTTGGGTATGTGATTGGTCAAGGTCTGATTAATCCCCAAACCAATAAGATCAAGGCCTTTCAAAAGTGGCCCCAACCGTTGAACAAGAAACAGGATATTACCAATGCTTCATTCCCAACTTTGCCACCATTGCCGTCCCTCTGACCAATCTGACAAAATGTAGAGCGTCAGGAATGGTTAAGTGGAATCCCAAAGCTGAAAAGGCCTTCCAGAAATTGAAGCAAGCCCTTTGTGTACAGTTGGTGCTCTAGACCCCAGACTTCACAAAGGAGATTGTGGTTCAAACCGACGCCTCTGAGGTGGGACTAGGTGCTGTTCTGTCCCAGATCAGAGATGGCGAGGAGCACACGGTCGTCTACTTAAGCAGGAAACTTAATAGACATGAAAAGGAATGCCTGGCTATCAAGTGGGCCTTAGAGGCCTTAAATACTACCTGCTGGGAAGGTCATTCAGGCTAGTCATCAACCATGCCCCCCTTAAGTGGATGTGTAACAACCGGGAGAAAAAGTGACTAGGTGGTTCCTGGCCCTACAGCCGTTTAAGTTCTCAGTGGAACACCGGGCTGGAATGCGCCAAAATAACGCTGATGGTCTTTCCCAGGCCCACTGCATGGTCGGGACAGTTGCTCCGCCCGAGGGACTTGAGCAGAGGGAGGGGATATGTGATGTTATGCGAGGCACCACAATGGACGGGCGATACTTGTCGCCCCACATGCGATCATTTTGAGGCGACTGGCAGGAGTCTGACCCGGGTTTTGCTGGCCACCATGGCAGAGCTGGTTCCAGCCCGGACTTTCTGGTCCACTCAAAGAAAAAATTAATAAGAAAGGGGGAACATCAGCATCGCAAGACAAACTGCGGCTGACAAATTTAAAAAAGGGGACAGGGTAAAAAAACAATAATGATAAAAAAGATGCAGCGACAGAAAAAAAAAAGAAAGAAATGTGGCGCTTGGGGCACTATAAACTGTGTACAATTGGGGACTGCCGCTAACACAAATTGAAAAACTAAAAAAAAAAAGAATATTAATAAAAAAGGAGGAACACTAGGGTCGCAGTAAGACATACTGCGGCTGACAATTATAAAAAGGGGTCAGTGGAACAACAATAATAATAATAAAAAAAAGGATGCAGCAACAAAAAAAATTAAATGTGGTGCTTGGTGCACTATAAACTGTGTACAATTGGGGACTGCCGCTGACACAAATTGAGAAACTGAAAAAAAATATATACATATATATATATATTAATAAAAAAAAGGGGGAACAAAAGTTTTGCAATAAGACAAACTGTGGCTGACAATTTAAAAAAAGGAGGCAGGGGACCATAAAAAAAAAAGGACGCAGCGACAAAAAAAAAAGTGTGCATACAGCACTGAATGTAATGCTGTTAAACACTGCACTACACTGACACTCTACACTCACACTAACTAGTTTGCTAAGAATTTTTTGTCACTGAGTACTGACGCAGAACTCGATAATATAGCCGGGAATACAGCCGGGAAGGACTGCCTCGCAGCCCAGAAAGCCTCTTAGAGACGGGACAGCAGCGGGACAGCAATATCAAGCGGCACCAGACTTGCCGAATCTATTCTAAGCCAGCCAGAGTAGGCAGCTATCTGGTCTCCGGCTGCTAAAAGTTCTCTTTGTACTCTCTATAAGGAAAACACATATAAAATTCTCTACTTTTGGTACCTGACTCCAGATGTCATGCACGCCATTTATCCCACCAGTTCTGATCGCTGCTGGTGCTGCCACAGGGATAAAGGTACCCTCCTTCACGTAGTTTGGAACTGCCCTCTGATTACCCCATTCTAGCATTCAACCCATCAGTTGTTGGGTCGCTTTTTTGGGGTGCCTAGTGCCTACCCCTATGACACCAAAATTCTTCCTGCTAGGACTTTCCCCACTTAAAATCCCTAAACCTCACAGGAAGTTGCTCAGCCATATTATTATGGCTGCACAATGTCTTATCGTCCTCCACTGGAAGCAGCGTTCCCTTCCATCTCCTGATGCCATGGCTAAGGATGTGGAACTGATGGAGAAAATGACAGCTAGGATACAGGATAGAATGGAAGCTCACAACTGTGTCTGGGAACTATGGCATCTCTAGGAGGATCCACCTTGAACCAGTATTTTGGCTGCTATGATGACACCTTTCTTTCTCTCTCTTCATCTTTTCCTGACTTCTGTTTCTTATATCTTGTTTTATATTATAATGTCCATTTACCAATGATATTACACAACGTTGCAGTGTTCCAGTGGCACCTGTGTTTTAACAACATATTTTCTATTTGTAGTTCCATTGCTCTTATTTTTTAGTAGATACTTCCTGTGAACATTGTTTTTATATTTTTCTATGTCCTTCTCTTCTGTTCCTATTATGATGAAAAAATTATAAAAACTGCTATTTAAAAAAAAAAAAAAAGATTTATCTAGCTGCGGAAACTATCACCCAATATCACTAATAATGCAGATATACATTTATTTGCAAAAATGTTAGCAACTAGATTATTCTACCCGCAGTGGATAGGATTAGACCAGACAGGTGTCATCCCTGGTCGTGAAGCCAGAGACAATTCCTTACCATCCCTGTCTATAATCTCCTTTGTCAGGAATAGCTCCCAGCCCACCCTGCTACTTTCAACTGATTCCAAAAAGACGTTTGACAGGGTGGACTGGGATTATTTGATGCTGACGCTGACATTTTTGGGCGTAGGCTCAAGAATGTTTCACCGAATTGCATCTTTATGCGTACAAAAAACCGCAAGAATTTACTTTGAAAAATGGTACACAACAGGATTGCCCAATATAACCTATTTTATTTTCTGTTTACTTAGAACCTTTTCTTTCAACTGTAAGGGTGAACTCTAATATACATGGTGTAAAAGTGAAGGGAAAATAAGTTAGCCGCATATGAGTACAATGTGTTATTTTATGTTCAACAACCAAAGATTATATTTCCAAATTTACAGAAAATATCTAATTTTAAGATTAACATGACTAAATCTGAAATACTAAATATATCAATACCTATGCGGGAAGTTGAAATCTTAAAAACATCATTCCCTTTTACCTGGCAACCCTCTACCTTAAAGTATTTAGGTATCCACCTTACACCTAGCCTCACCAATGTATTTCAACATAATTACCTTAACTTGCTTAATAATATCAAATTAGACTTACATAAATGGTCCTCCCTTTGCCATTCTTATTTAGGTAAGATTAACGTTATAAAGATGAACGTCCTTCCTCGTGTCTTATATGTCTTTCAAATGATACATTTTGGCATCCCTATAGAATTTCTCTCGATGTTACAGTCTATTATAGCACATTATATCTGGAAGGGACATGGTATTAGAGTATCTCGAGATATTTTATACCGTCCTAAGAAATTGGGGGGATTAGCCTTACCAAATTTTAAATTATTTTATCAAGCAATTGTACTAACATGCATAGGAGGTTAGAAGTATGCTAGAAAGACTAGACTCTGGGTGGAACTTGAAACGTCACTGGCAGATACCGACCTATCAGTAGTGCCATGGATACCACGAACATCGAGAGGGTTAGCATCTACAAAATCTCCACTGACTAGATCCACCCTGGCACTATGGGATTCTTTACATACCCGATACTGTTGGGAATATAATTCCCCAATAATGCCCTTGTTGAGACATGAATACTTCATGCCAGGAGTCTTAGATAAAGGCTTTGAACTATGGTTTCTGAGAGTTTACACCATTATTACTTCAAGTATTAAAAGATTCAAAAATTAAAACATTAAATTCCTTGTGCGGAGTGGTTCAGCCAACATTCATGGATCAGTGGAGATATGCACAGCTGTCTCAATTTATTCAGAGCCTTCCGCAACCTATCCACTCGCTAAAAGAATTGAACCTTATTGAAATAATTATGCACTATAAAGACCCTCCACAAGATTGTATTTCACTTTTCTCTAAAGCTCTGATGACCTTGCAAAACCCTGGGTACCCGGATTATATAGACCGTTGGGAAACAGGCTTACAAATTACATTTACAGATAAGCAAAAATATACGATTGTACAACTATCTTATACGCCCGCTAGAATGATGAAGGTAGATTTTAAACTTCTCACTCGATGGCATTACACACCAGTAAAATTACATGCAATGTATATGTCAAACTTGCCCCTGTGCTGGAGGGAATGTGGAGAGCGTGCTGCACATGGGCACATATGGTGGTCTTGCCCTAAGATCCGCCCATTCTGGGAGGAAGTGGACGAAGCTAATCTCTCTGATACTGGGGCAAGTAATTAGACCTGACCCATCGACTTTTTTATTTCACTGTATGAATGAAGCAACAGATCAACACAGGATGTCCATGACTTCATATTTGCTAACCACTTGTAAATCCCTGATCCCACTATATTGGGGGGAAATGCTTAATACCTACTATTCCACAGTGGTTACGAAGGGTTGATAAGCTCTGTCTAATGGAAGAAATAACTTGCAGAAATAAAAGGCTGACCAGGAATTATCTTAAGACATGGGCAAAATGGTTTGAATTTAAGAATACTAAGCTATATCATGAAATAATCTCAGACTCTTGTGAATAATAAGTCAGAGTAACTGTTAGTTAATATTGATTAATCTTATTGTCTCTGCATCTTCTTGACAGTTTTTCTTATATGTTCGTGGCAGGTTTTCCTTTTTTTTTTTCCCTTTGTTGACTTCTTTTATGTTTCTTTTTCTGTCGCACCCGCCCTTCTCCCTTTATTCTCCTTTTGGAGGGGGAGAGAACGGGAATTAACAAGTTAAATTATTTGGTATGAAATAAAAATACTTTGTCCAATCAGGGCTCTCAGTGTTCTGTGTGGGAGAACATCCCTCAGAGTGCCCTGCAAGTCAGGTGTTCTATGAACATCCGAATGGGCGATGTTTGGGGCCGAACTGATGCTCAGCCCAGACAGCTCGCCCATCACTAGTGCCAACCCATCTGGTGAAACCATATCCTTCTTCATCCCTGTTATGTGTTCGAAGTTGTAATATCCAGGGTTCCATTAGCATATCTGGAGGGAGTGCCCAGGATTAGAAGCTTTTGGAATGGGATATTTGCTTTGTTGTGCAGGGTCACAAAATCGTCTCAAATAGTTTTACTTAAATACACCAGTGGATGCAAACCCTAAAAGTTCTCAACAACTATTTTTTGCTATATCATACAGGGGGCTACAAACTATTGCTAGTTTGTGGAAATGACCTGTGTCCCTTGCACAGGCAAAACAAAAAATCTAGTGGATAATGGTCCATGTAAACATGGTCAGTATTCTACAAGGTTCTGTGCAGAGGTTCAAGATAATTTGGGACCCATGGGCACTATACATGAATAGCTAATTTGTTCACTAGTGGATGTTATAGTGTGTAGGGGTTGGGTTTCTCTACTTTTAATAGGCCACTCCCCTTTCTCCTTCTTTCTTTTTCTTTCCTCATCTCTTTTTGGTTCTTCTGGGGCACATTCAGCCCCTCTTGCTTGGGGAAAGTATTTGTACGATTTGGTAGTATGGGCTTTTCTTATATAAGATGGGGGCTAGACAGCTATTTCCGGGAGGTATGTTATCGGATGTTTATCGGTACTTAACCTCTTGCAGACTGCCCCATGCACATATACTGTGGCAGGGTGGCTGCCCTGTGCTAGATCATGCACCTAGTATGTGAACTGACACTCCTGGGTCTGTAGCACACACGTGTACTGCCAACGGCCCGCCCCCGCTGTGATTGGACACAGTGGGAGCTAATCAGCGGGTCCAGCAGACTTGATGTCCGCCGGGACCCACCAATAATTCCCGAGAGAAGCGGAACAGGGCAGATGCTGTTCTGTGAGAAGGGAAGGTAGTGATCCTGTGTTTCTGCTAAGCAGGAACACGGATCTCTGCCTTCCCACAGAACAAACACATGCCCCATAGTTTGCAAGCACTCCCTAGGAACACATTTCATCCTTTGATCGCCCCTGATGTTAACCCTTTCACTGCCAGTGTCATTAGTACAGTGACCTTGCATATTTTTTAACATGGATAACTGTATTAGTGTCACTGGTCCCCAAAAAGTGTCAGTTAGGTGTCTGATTTGTCTGCCACAATATCATAGTCCGACTATAAGTCACTGATCACTGCCATTATCAGTAAAATAAATAAATAAAAATATCCCATAGTTTGTAGACGCTATAACTTTTGCGCAAACCAATCAATATACGCTTATTGGGTTTTTTTCCCAAAAAATATGTAGCACAATACATATTGGCCTAAATTGATGAAGAAATAAGATCTTTTTACATTTTTTTTGGGTAGGTTTTATAGCAGAAAGTAAAAAATACAGTTTTTTTTTTTCTTTTCAAAATTGTCTTTTTTCGTTTGTAGTGCAAAAAATAAAAACCGCCAAAGTGATCAAATACCTCCAAAAGAAAGCTCTATTTATGGGAAAAAAGGACAACATTTTATTTGGGTACAGTGTCGCACGACCGCGCAATTGTCATTTAAAGTAAAGCAGTGCCGTATCGCAAAAAATGGCCTGGTCATAAAGGGGGGTTAAACCTTCCAGAGCTGAAGTGGTTAATGCAGGTATCCCCTCTTGGAAATCTGTTTTGAACTTATTGAATTAGTATTTTGCTCATAGATTCTTGTCTGATACCTGTAACCCTGTTTACAAAGCAATATTATAATGTTGTTATTTTTTTTATATAGCAATAGAAATGACTGAAAACAAATGTTCAACTCTATAAAACAATAACAACTCAATTGAGCAACTTACTTCAGAGAAGGGTTTTCAGTAAGGGCAGATGGTATCTCAACCAAGCTTTCACCACTGACAACCAGCAATTTTAATTTAGTCATATTGTTCAACTCAAATGGCAGGTAGGTAATATTATTTTTCTGTAGTAGTAATGTCTCCAGCTCTTCTAATCTGTAAAGAAATAAAGTGAATTACTATACTTCAGCTTGCTCACATCCAAATTGCTCAATCCCCTTTAGATCTACCAACAAAACTATGTAGTGCAATGGTCTGCCCAATTAGCAACAAATTGTTTGGATAAAGTAGGTCAGTCCTTGTATTACACAGTATTGGTAAATTTAAGCACTTCAGCCCCGGAAAGATTTACCCCCTTAATGACCAGGCAATTTTTTGCGATACGGCCTTATGTTACTTTAACTGACAATTGTGTGAGTGTGTGATGCTGTGCCCAAATAATTTTCCCACAAATAGAGCTTTCTTTTGGTGGTATTTGATCACCTCTGCGGTTTTTATTTTTTGCGCTATAAACAAAAAAAGACCAACAATTTTGAAAAAAAACCCCAATATTTTTTACTTTTTGCTATAATACATATCCAAGAAAACAAAACAAAAAAAAAACTAATTTATTCATCAGTTTAGGCCAACATGTATTCTTCTACATATTTTTGATAAAAAAATCCCAATAAGCGTATATTGATTGGTTTGCACAAAAGTTATAGCGTCTACAAAATAGAGGATAGATTTAGGGGCTTTTAATTTTTTTAATGTTTTACTGGTAATGACGGCGATTTGCGATTTTTAGCAAGACTGCGACATTGCAGCGGACAAATCTGACCCTAAGTGACACTGTTTGGGGACCAGTGACACCTATAAAAATGCACTGATCACTGTATAAATGGCACTGGCAGGGAAGGGGTGAACACCAGGGGCGATCAAAGAGTTAAGTATGTCCTAGGGAGGTGCTTTCTAACTGTAGGGGGAGTGGACTGACTGAGAGTACAGAGAGATCTCTGCTCCTGATCACTAGGAACAGACAATCTCTCTCTACTCCCCTGTCAGAACGGGGATCCGCCTTGTTTAAATAGGCAGATCCCTGTTCTGCCTCTCTGTGGAGAGAACGTGGGTGGCCAGCGGACATTGGTTTCACGCAATAGAGCCGCCCTTCCACAGTACATCTGCAGGGGGCAGTCTTTAAGTGGTTAAATATGACTGTAAAAAGATTTTCAGGTCAGATTGTAATGACTATGGTGACCCTAAACTGTACTCTGCCCACGCACACCCCCTTCTACTGTGCAGCATAGAGGTGGTGTAGAGCAGTGGTTCTCAACCTCTGTCCTCAAGTGCACCCAGTGGGCCTTGTTTTGGGAACTTCCCTTAGATAAAATAGCTCTTATCAATACCATGTCATTGATATTGATTTAAAGCAGCTGTGCAATGTAAAGGAAAACCTGAAAACATGGCCCATTGGGGGTACTTGAGGACTGAGGTTGAGAACCAGAGGTGTAGAGAACGAAGGGTGGAACCACAGCATGCATTCAGGGTCCAACACACTCAAATGTGTGTTTGATGTTGAATATTCTTCAGCTGAGCCACCATGCTCTGGAAGACAATAAAGTTCTGAAGCACTGCCCATTGAAAAAGTGAGGATTAGGCATTTTATATTTCAGGCAGCTTTCTTACCCTACTGCTGTAGTGACAGAATCACTTTAAGCAGAACATGTCATTTGGACCCATACTGGATTGGTTATAAGGAAGTAACATTTCATTCTTTGTCAGTTTTAACACTCATCTAAACTGCAGACCGAACTGGAAAAGTAATGACAATGAATTACAAAATGTGTGTGTGTGTATATATATATATATATATATATATATATATATATATATATATATACAGTTGTGCTCATAAGTTTACAAACCCTGGCAGAATTTATGATTTCTTGGCCATTTTTCAGAGAATATGAATGATAACACAAAAACTTTTCTTTCACTCATGGTTAGTGTTTGGCTGAAGCCATGTATTACCAATCAACTGTTTACTCTTTCTTAATCATAATGACAACAGAAACTACCCAAATGACCCTGATCGAAAGTTTACATACCCCAGGTCTTAATACCGTGTTTAGCCCCCTTTAACATCAATGATAGCTTGAAGCCTTTTGTGGTGTTTGTGGATGAGGCTCTTTATCTTTTCAGGTAGTAAAGCTGTCCATTCCTCTTGGAAAAAAAGCCTCCAGTTCCTGGAAATTCTTGTGCTGTCTTGCATGAACTGCACATTTGAGATCTCCCCAGAGTGACTCAATGATATTGAAGTCAGGAGACTGAGATGGCCACTCCAGAACCTTCACTTTATTCTGCTGTAGCCAATGACAGGTCGACTTGGCCTTGTGTCTTGGATCATTGCCATGTTGCAATGTCCAAGTATGTCCCATGCTCAGTTTCCTGGCTGATGAAGGCAAATTTTCCTCCAGTATTTTTTGATAACATACTGCATTCATCTTGCCCTAAATTTTGACCAAATTTCCTATGCCTTTGTAGCTCACACATCCCCAAAACATCAGCGATCCACCTTCGTGTTTCACAGGTCTTGTTGACTCCTCTCTAAATGTAGCATTTATGGTTGTGGCCAAAATGCTCAATTTTGGTCTCATCACTCCAAATGACTTTGTGTCAGAAGGTTTGAGGCTTGTCTCTGTGCTGCTTGGCATATTGTAAGAGGGATACGTTGTGGCATTTGCGTAGTAATAGCTTTCTTCTGGCGACTCAACCATGCAGCCCATCTTTCTTCAAGTGCCTCCTTATTATGCATCTTGAAACAGCCACACCACATGTTTTCAGAAAGTCCTCTATTTCACCTGAAGTTATTTGTGGGTTTTTCTTTGCATCCCAAACAATTTTCCTGGCAGTTGTGGCTACAATTTTAGTTGGTCTACTTGACCGTGGTTTGGTTTCAACAGAACCCCTCATTTTCCACTTCTTGATTAGAGTTTGGACACCGCTGATTGGCATTCTCTATTCTTTGGATATCTTTTTATATCCCTTTCCTGATTTATACAGTTCAACTACCTTTTCCCGCAGATCCTTTGACAATTCGTTAGCTTTCCCCAGGACTCAGAATCCAGAAACGTCACTGGATGAAAGATGCAAGGGTCTGCCAGGAGTCCAGAAACTCATTGACCTTTTATACACACACACACCAATTACAAGCGAACAGATCACAAGTGAAGATGGTTATCTTTAATAGCCACTCAAACCCCTTTGTTTCGACTTGTGTGAATGTTATCAGGCCAAAATCACCAGGGTATGTAAACTTTTGATCAGGGCCATTTGGGTAGTTTCTGTTGTTATTGTGATTTAAAAAGAGTAAACACCGTTGATTGATAATAAATGGCTTCAGCCAAACACTAACCATGAGTGAAAGAAATGTTTTTATGCTATCATTCATGTTCTCTGAAAAATGGCCTAAAAATCATAAATTCTGCCAGGGTATGTAAACTTAGGAGCACAACTGTGTGTATCTATCTATCTATATATATATACACACACACGTTTTTCCTCTGGTCAGCACTGTGTAAATCAATTCACTGGAGAACTAGGCAAAAATAGAATAAATTTAGCCAGTGCTTTTACAAAATCAATGTAAATAAGCTGCTCCAAAATGAGCGAGGACTTCTCAGCAAATGTCAAGCCCAGTTGTTTTCCAGACAGATTGTATGCATGCATTAAATAAATAAAAACACAATTCAATATTTACTCAGAAAAAATATTTATAAACAACTTTTCCCATCCATTAATTTGTTATGGTATTTCACTATATTGCTATTTTTTAATATAGTCTACCAGAAATATTACAGTTTTTTGTTGTTACCAATGAACTTAAAAAAGAAAAAAATACAATAGCATTTACCTATCTATGTCTTGTGGGAGATCCTTTAAGTTATTACTGCTGATGTCCAACCACTGCAAACTTGACATCCGTAAGACACAAATTGGAACAGAAGAGAATTTGTTTGCTGACACATCAACATAAGTGACCTTTTTCAAATTACTCAGCTGGAAAAGAAACAAAAAAAGAATTCATGACAATGGAGATTGCAAACATTCCTCAATTATAAGACAGAAATTATATATATATAAAAAAAAAAAACAGACAAAAAAAAAACCTACACTCATTTTGGGTGAATTGTATTTGTTTTTAAGTTTATATATTTTTTTAATCTATGTTAAAAAAAAATGTTTAAAAAAATCTGCTTCACCACATCCACCCCCATATAATTACATTTTAACTCCCTTGTGTCCAGGCTACCAGACAAGTAGCACACGTTTAAATTATTCAGTACACACACACAAAATTGTGCCTGACAAAAAAAAATTACTCACAAATTAATAATACAAACTTCTGCTATATAATAAATATGGTTTCCAGTGGTCATGTATATAGTGGAAATTTATAATATAAATTTGTTAACACGTCTCTGTGAATGCATACTCCAATTTGTTTCTTTTTCTTTCTTTTTGTTTGTAGTGAATATTGTTTTGTAGCTTTTATTTTTCATATAAAATGTTTGAGAAACTCTGCCCTAGGCACTGGATTTACTGATCAGTTTCCTTTTAGAGTCTTCATATGAAGCCTATCTAAAGAGGCAAGCAGGGAGTCACACTCTCACTTATTCAGTTCTATGTGTAAATTTCAGTTTGAGCTAATAAGCGCTGTAAGTTGATATTTTTCAACAGGGAGCTAAAGATAGAAAGCTTGGAAAAAGCAGCATTGAGCTCCATCTGCTGGAAGAAAATGAGAAAAATGAATATAAAATCATTTATATTCCTTGTAATAGAAAACAAGCATGACAGAACCTCTTAAATATGAGATCTGGGGTCAAAAAGACCTCAGATCTCATATTTACACTAAAATGCAATTAAAAAAAAAAAGAAAAAAATGAGACTTGTAGAAAAAAATTGTCTACTTCAAGAGCATTGGGCGGAAATGACCTTTGACGTCGATTCTGCCCCTCAATGCCATGGAGCCGAGTGGGGGCCATCTTACCCTTAGTCGGCATCCAAGCAGTGAGGGGAGCAGACCAGATCGTCTCCGCTGCTACCGACAGATCCGGTAAGCGATGGACACTACCGGAAAGTTGCGGGGGGCCCTCTCCCGCCCACAATAAAAGTGATCTCACCATGAATCCCCCGCAGAGACCACTTTTATCTGAAAGCCGACCGTCTGCCGTTTCAGAAAATACAGAGGTTATGGTAGCTGTCTGCTACCATAACAACGGTATTCCACGTCAGGTGGTTGGTAAGTGGTTAAAGTGTATCTAAACCCACAAATTAAATTTCAGTGTAGAATAGTTTCTATCATTATTGTTTAGGTCCGGATCTGAACCTGGGGCCTCTGTAGTGCCTGGCTGTAACTCTGCTCACTGTGCCACCCAAGATGCTGGACTGCTTCCTGCTTGATCCCTTGGACAACTTTGTCTTGTATCTTGCTTCTGGTGAACCTTGAACTCTTTGCTCCTCCCATGAACTTCCGGATTTTAGCCATGTATCTGCACTTCGTGTTTGCCAGATTATGACAGGACAGACTGAAGATTATGATTGATAAGTAGTTGATTGACAACTCAAATGGCAATGTAGGGAGAGGTTTTGATTATGGGTGACTTTAACATGCCTGACATTAACTGGGATTCTCAAACTGCTATTACAAGCAGCAGCAGGGATGTAATGGAAGCAATGAATGGGGTTTCTCAAAAACAGTTAGAAAAAAGCCCAACCTGAGGTGATCATATTGTACATCTAGTACAGACAAATGGGGATTGACTGTCTGATGTTGAGGTGGGAGAACATGTGGGTTCTAACAATCAACAATGTCTTTGGTTTGGTATTGAAACAAGAACTGAAAAATCATATACAAAAACAAAAGTTTTAGATTTCAAAAAGACTTATTTGCTGAAATGGGGAAAAAAATTCTAAAAAATAAATTGAAAGGTTGGAGTAAAACAACAGGAGTAAGTAATCCTGGAGACAACTAGATTATATAACAGGCAAGTTGGTAAGAATAAACGGAAGAAAAAAACAATGTTGTTCACTGAAGAGGTAAGTAGGATAGTAAAGGAGAAACAAATCAGCACACACACCCTTTCTGAAGCTGGTTCTCACTTCCTCCTTCCTTTGGGAGTCACTGGCAGTCACACCATATATGCCTGTTGGCAATAATTACAGTGGGTACGGAAAGTATTCAGACCCCCTTAAATTTTTCACTCTTTGTTATATTGCAGCCATTTGCTAAAATCATTTAAGTTCACTTTTTTCCCTCATTAATGTACACACAGCAACCCATATTGACAGAAAAACACAGAATTGTTGACATTTTTGCAGATTTATTAAAAAAGAAAAACTGAAATATCACATGGTCCTAAGTATTCAGACCCTTTGCTCAGTATTTAGTAGAAGCACCCTTTTGATCTAATACAGTCATGAGTCTTTTTGGGAAAGATGCAACAAGTTTTTCACACCTGGATTTGGGGATCCTCTGCCATTCCTCCTTGCAGATCCTCTCCAGTCCTGTCAGGTTGGATGGTGAACGTTGGTGGACAGCCATTTTTAGGTCTCTCCATAGATGCTCAATTGGGTTTAAGTCAGAGCTCTGGCTGGGCCATTCAAGAACAGTCACTGAGTTGTGAAGCCACTCCTTCGTTATTTTAGCTGTGTGCTTAGGGTTATTGTCTTGTTGGAAGGTAAACCTTCGACGCAGTCTGAGGTCCTGAGCACTCTGGAGAAGGTTTTCATCCAGGATATCCCTGTACTTGGCCACATTCATCTTTCCCTTGATTGCAACCAGTCGTCCTGTCCCTGCAGCTGAAAAACACCCCCACAGCATGATGCTGCCACCACCATGCTTCACTGTTGGGACTGTATTGGACAGGTGATGAGCAGTGCCTGGTTTTCTCCACACATAACGCTTAGAATTAAGGCCAAAAAGTTCTATCTTGGTCTCATCAGACCAGCGAATCTTATTTCTCACCATCTTGGAGTCCTTCAGGTGTTTTTTAGCAAACTCCATGCGAGCTTTCATGTGTCTTGCACTGAGGAGAGGCTTCCGTCAGGCCATTCTGCCATAAAGCCCCGACTGGCGGAGGGCTGCAGTGATGGTTGACTTTCTACAACTTTCTCCCATCTCCCGACTGCATCTCTGGAGCTCAGCCACAGTGATCTTTGGGTTCTTCTTTACCTCTCTCACCAAGACTCTGCTCCCGCGATAGTCCAGTTTGGCCGGATGGCCAGCTCTAGGAAGGGTTCTGGTCGTCCCAAACATCTTCCATTTAAGGATTATGGAGGCCACTGTGCTCTTAGGAACCTTAAGTGCAGCAGAAATTTTTTTGTAACCTTGGCCAGATCTGTGCCTTGCCACAATTCTGTCTTTGAGCTCTTCAGGCAGTTCCTTTGACCTCATGATTCTCATTTTGCTCTGACATGCACTGTGAGCTGTAAGGTCTTATATAGACAGGTGTGTGGCTTTCCTAATCAAGTCCAATCAGTATAATCAAACACAGCTGAACTCAAATGAAGGTGTAGAACCATCTCAAGGATGATCAGAATAAATGGACAGCACCTGAGTTAAATATATGAGTGTCACAGCAAAGGGTTTGAATACTTAGGACCATGTGATATTTCAGTTTCTCTTTTTTAACCTGTACAGATCCGCGCTATAGCTGAAAGACGGGGCGGATCTCAATTTCCTTTGCACGCTCCCAGCCCGCAATCGTGGGCGTGCAGCCGGGAATATCTGTGATCGCTGTGTCCCTTGGACACAGCCAATCACAGATCGTGGTAAACGGCCAATCACAGCAGCCATTTACCACGTGATCGGCGGGTCCAAGGAAAGATGATCTCAAATGTAAACATATGAGATCATCTCTCGTTGCCTGCCTTCTCTCCACACACATACACCGTTGTGTGAGGAGAGTCAGTGCCACCTGACCTGTCATCAGTGCCATGTATCAGTGCCACCTGTCAGTGCCACGTATCATCAGTACCACCTGTCAGTGCCACATATCATCAGTGCCACCTATGAGTGCCATCAAGTGTCACATCATCAAAGTGTCATCAGTGCTATGTGTCATAAAGTGCCACCTGACCTGTCATCAGTGCCACGTGTCAGTGCCTCCTGACCTGTCATCAGTGCCACATGTCAGCGCCACCTGACCTGTCATCAGTGCCACACATCAGTGCCACCTGTCAGTGCCATCAAGTGTCATCAGTGCCACATGTCATAAAGTTCTACCTGTCATCAGTCCCACCTGACCTGTCATTAGTGCCACGTGTCAGTGTCACCTGACCTGTCATCAGTGCCACCTGTCAGTGCCACATATCATCAGCACCACCTGTCAGTGCCATCAAGTGTCATCAGTGCCACGTGTCGTAAAGTGCCACCTGACCTGTCATCTGTGCCACCTGACCTGTCATCAGTGCCACGTGTCAATGCCACCTGACCTGTCATCAGTGCCACATGTCAATGCCACCTGTCAGTGCCACACATCAGTGCCACCTGTCAGTGCCATCAAGTGTCATTAGTGCCAATTAGTGCTGCAACAATGGCAAAAAGATCTTTTTCTGCTGAGGAGGCCTGCAATATTCTTGCGGCCGATGAGAGTAATGGGGAGCTCTCTCCTGCAAGTTCCTCTGAGTTTGAGCCTGAGTCTGATATGGCCTATGAACCGGTCTCAAGTAGCGAATCAGAGCTGGACTCAGACGAGGAATATTGTCCGCCCGCCAGATGAAGGCGCGTTGGTGAGGAGGCAATACCATCCACCAGCACCACTGTGCCATCCACCCACACCCCAGTCCCATCCACCAGCACCCTGTGCTATCCCCAGCACCCCAGTGCCATCCACCAGCACCCCAGTGCCATCCACCAGCACTGCTGTACCTCAGCCCCAAAGGGTTAGATCCCATGCTGGCCTTCCCTACTCACTCCAGCACCCCTTGTGGCTTCCTCCTAATTCAGGAGAAGCTAGGATTCCCCCTTTTACTGCCCAACCAGGAGTCCAGGTGGACACAGAAACTTTTTCGCCCATCAATTTTTTTGATTTCGTTTTTACGGAGGACATGCTGCGATCCATTGTGGCCCAGTGCAACCTATATGCACACCAATTTATCCAGGCTAATCCAACCTCATATTATTCCAGTCCCTTTGATTGGAGAGACGTAATGGTGGAAGAATTCAAAACTTTTTTGGGCCTCACGTTCTGCATGGGACTTAACAACAAAAACTAACTCCGCTCCTACTGGTCCACCCGCCCCATCTAACACATGCCGGTCTTCTCATCCATAATGCCCAGGACAAGATTTTCCATGATCATGAGATTTCTACATTTTAACGACAATACCCAGTGCCCTCCCCGAAATGCCCCAAATTATGACCGGCTTTATAAGATTCGCCCAATTCTAAATTATTTTTCAGAAATATTCCCCCAATTATTTACCCCGGACCAGCATATATGCATTGATGAATCCCTGGTGAAATTTTTCGGCAGGCTGGGAATAAAACAATATATCCCCAGCAAAAGGTCCCGCTATGGAGTGAAGGTCTACAAATTGTGCGACGAACCACGGGGTACGTTTACACCTTCAGAGTCTGCGAAGGGAAGGACTCCCAGCTGAATCCCCCCAATTGCCCAGAATATTTAGGTACAAGCGGGAAAATTGTTTGGCAACTCATCTACCCACTCCTGGACAAAGGCTACCACTTGTATGTGGATAATTTTTACACCAGTTTACCCCTGTTCCAGAACCTCTACAGGAAGAGTACACTAGCTTGTGGCACAGCCAGAAAAAATCGCATGGGCTTTCCTCAAAGACTAGTGAACATGAGGCTTAGAAAAGGAGAGACGGCGAGTCTGCAGAATGAGGAAATTCTGGCTGTGAAGTGGAGGGACAGAAGGGATGTGTATATGTTATCATCTATACACAACAATTCACTGGTAGAGATCCCCACAAGAAAGGGCCCAATACAGAAACCCATCTGTATCTATGATTACAACTTGTATATGGGAGGAGTCGATCTAAATGATCAAATGTTGGAACCCTATTTACCCACCAGAAGAACATACCACTGGTATAAAAAAGTTGCCCTCTATTTTTTCCATTTGGCCATATATAATACGTATATCATATGTCGCAATTCCACCGTAAACCCCAAACCATTCCTTGGCTACCAGAAGGATATCATCACCACACTTTTATACCCCAACGGCCCACCAGAAAATATTAGATCCGATGTGTGTAGTAGACTCTCCGAGCGCCATTTCCCCGATAAAATACCTCCCAGATCAATAGGCCAAAAACGCCAGAAAAAATGCTGGGTGTGCTCTAGTAGTGGAGTTAGAAGAGACACCACTTATCATTGTGCCCAGTGCCCTTCCCAACCAGGTCTATGCATAGGTGACTGCTTCCGGCGTTATCACACCCTAGTCAATTATTGATTGTCCAGTTTCTTTTTCAAGTTCACACCCCTTATGCCACTGCCTGCTCTGGAACTGACCCTGGCTTGTTATTCGACCATGCTTCTGCCTACCGATTTTGTACATACTTCTGCCTGATCTGGAACTGACCCTGGACTGTTATTCGACCACGCTTCTGCCTAACGATTTTGTACATACTTCTGCCTGATCTGGAACTGACCATGGACTGTTTGACCACATTTTTTGCCTGCCTCTTGGACTGATCTAGTACCCTGCAACTGGAGTTGTGGGATTCACAACACAGGGGTCTCACATATGTGAGGGGCTCCAGAATGTTTTTTTTTCTGGAAGAAGAAAACATTGTTTTTGTTTTCTCTCTCCCAGATTAGGGTCTGGAGACTCGGAGGCTTCAAAGAGATTGGGTGGGAGAAGCCTCTACCCCTGTCCCCATTCTGTCCTGACCGAGGCCCTACTTCTGCCTGCTGCCTGTAGGACTTATTGCCATCATGCCTCTGACCACACCTCTGCTGCTAACTGGACTATGGACCATGTTTCTGCCTGCTACTAGGACCAATATTATGGCACTGTTGACAATATCTCTGTCTGCACTGACCTTGGGCTGTATATGGACAATATCCTGGCCTGCTGCCTGTACTGACTATAGTATTCATGCCTGTTGCCTGGACAATTGTGTTCACTGTCCTACTACCAGGACCAATATTTTGGCACTGTTGACAACATCTCTGCCTGCACTGACCCTGGACTGTATATGGACAATATCCCTGCCTGTACTATGGACAGTTTTCCTGCCTGTTGCCTGGACAATTGCATTCACTGTCGGTTGCCTTGAGAATTGTGTTCGCTGTAGCTGACCAAGTCCCTGCCTGCTGCCTGGACCAGTGTTATCCTCCTGTGGACAGCTGCAATGCTAAAACCACAGGTAATCTGTTGCTTACCCTTTACTCAGCAGAATGTATTTTGGGGTGTAATTCTTGGTATTTGTAATGCTATGTGTCTTTAGAACACCTGACGGTCTTCCTTGCATGTTGGGCCTCTGTATGTAGCCAGGCTGTGTAAAAGTCTCACACATGTGGTATTGCCATACTCAGGAGGAGTAGCAGAATGTATTTTGGGGTGTCATTTTTGCCACGTACATGCTATGTGTTGGAATTACCTTATAAATGGACAACTTTATGTAAAAAAATGCGTTTTCATTTTTTTCCCACATTTTCAAAAAACTTCTGGAAAAAAATGAACCATTCAAAAGACTCCTCATGCCTCATAGATTATACATTGGGGTGTTACCTTTCCAAAATGGGGTCATTTTGTGGGCATTTCCATTGTCCTGGTGCTCCAGGGCCTTCAGAATTGTAATAGGTGGTCGAGAAATGAGATGTGTACTTTATGCTTCTAAAACGCCTGAAGGTGCTAGTTCACTGTTCGGCCGCTGTATGTGGCCAGGCTGTGTAAAAGTCTCACACAGGTGGTATTGCCATACTCAGGAGGATTAGAAGAATGTATTTTGGGGTGTCATTATTGCCATGTACATGTGTGTTGGAAATACCTTATAAATGGACAACTTTATGTAAAAAAATGCGTTTTCATTTTTTTCCCACATTTTCCAAAAACTTCTGGAAAAAAATGAACCATTCAAAAGACTCATCATGCCTCATAGATTATACGCTGAGGTGTTAGCTTTCCAAAATGGGGTCATTTTGTTGGTGTTCCCATTGTCCTGGTTCTCCAGGGCCTTCAGAATTGTAATAGATGGTCGAAAAATGAGATGTGTAATTTATGCTTCTAAAACGCCTGAAGGTGCTAGTTCAATGTTGGGCCTCTCTATGTGGCCAAGCTGTAAAAATGTCCCACACATGTGGTATCACCATACTCACCATACCAAAACACATAGTAGAATGTGTTTTGGGGTGTCATTTGAGGTATGCATATGCCATGTGAGAGAATAACCTGTTGCAATGACAATTTTGTTAAAAAAAATAAAAAATCTTCATTTTGCAAAGAATTGTGGGAAAAAATGACTACTTCATAGAACTTACCTTGCCACTTACTAGATACCTTGGAATGTCTACTTTCCAAAAAGGGGTAATTTGGGGGCTATTTGTACTTTGCTGGCTTTTTAGGGTCTCATGAAATGAGATAGGTCGTCAGTACATCAGGTGTGATCAATTTTCAGTGATTTGCACCAGAGGTTGTAGATTCTCTAACTTTCACAAAGACCAAATAATATACACTAATTTGGGTTATTTTTACCAACGATATGTAACATTATAAATTTTGGCCAAAATGTATGAAGATAAATTACTAATTTGCAAAATTTTATAACAAAAATTACGGAAAATTAGTTTTTTTCAAAATTTTCATTTTTTTAATTATAGCGCAAAAAATAAAAAACCCAGTGATTAAATACCACCAAAAGAAAGCTCCATTTGTGTGGGAAAAAAAGGACGCAAATTTCATATGGGTACAGTGTTGCATGACTGAGTAATTGTCATTCAAAGTGTGAGCGCACTGAAAGCTGAAAATTAGTCTGGGCAGGAGGGGGGTTTAAGTGCCCAGTAAAGAAGTGGTTAATAAATCTGCAAAAATGTCAACAATTCTGTGTTTTTCTGTCAATATGGGGTGCTGTGTGTACATTAATGAGGAAAATAAATTAACTTAAATGATTTTAGCAAATGGCTGCAATATAAAAAAGAGTGAAAATTTAAGGGGGTCTGAATACTTTCCGTACCCACTGTATATCTACTGTAATATTAATATACAAATACGTTTCTTAGAATCCTTTGGACTGTCATTTGTGTTACTACCCATTACATTATGGAGATTCGAATTCTTCTTCACATCCTTATGTGTGTGTGTTATTTCAGTCATTGGCAGTACTCCCACAATTCCCTGTACAGACGCCCCCCGATGATTGTCATTCTACAATACCGCATGTTGAATCTAGAGTTGATTTGTGAGAATGACGGAGCTTGCCTTTTTGGTAGGCCTGCTTCCTTCTTTTCCTGCATTTGGGTAAATTATTAGACAATAAAAATGCCTATTTTTTTTATAGATTTGCATCTTCTCCTGAGGAAGTGCATCATACTCCACAAAACGCGTTGAGCCATATGGCTGCAATGTCTTTTCTTTTTTTCGTTGTCAATAATGGATGATGTTTTAAGTGTTAGTTTAGATCTTTTAACCACTTGCTGACCACGTATAGTACATATAACCTGGACAAAGTGGCATGCTCCTGCGAATTGCCGCTAAAAAACGGCGATCGCGCATGCGCGAGTAGTGGGCGTGCACGTGGCAGCAGCGCGTGCACACGCCACACGCTCTGTGAGTGGGGCCACGGGTCGGGTGGACTCGATGACTCGATGTAGTTCCTGATGTGAGGTTAAAAACCGAGAAAGGGGTTCGATCGCGATGTCGAATAGGAGGGGGGATAGTGGGCAGCCCTGTCTTGTACCCTTGTATAGGTTGATGGGTCTGGAGAGAAGGCCGGCTGCAACCACTATGGCCTTTGGAGTTGAGTACATTTCGCGTATCAGGTGTAAAAAGGGACCCGTAAATCCTATTTTTGTCAGGACCATATCCAACCAGCGGAAGCTGACATTGTCAAATGCCTTCTCAGCATCTAGGGTTATGATTGCTTTCTCCTCCGCTGGGTGAATCAGCTTAATGTATGCTTGAAAATCGGAAGGTAAATAATGATTACCGTCTAGTATTGTCTGGAAGACTTCCAGGAGTGGAGTTGCTATGGTATCTATGGTGAGCTTGTAAAATTCTGGGGTAAACCCATTGGGTCCCGGGGCTTTGCCTATAGAGAGTGACTGTACGGTCGAGTTCCTGCTCAGAGATAGGCGCATTCAGTTGGGAGAGGGAATTATCATCTATTTTGGGAAGAACTATTTTGGCTAGGAACTCCGACGCAGCCCCCTCATCGATTGGGTCTGGTCCATATAGGGTTGTATAAAATTGTTTGAGTACCTGGTTGATATCTTTTGGAGCTGTGACTATCCTTCCATCTTTGGTTTTTAAAGCCTTGACATGAGTAGGGGAATATGGGCCTTTACACATTGCTGCTAGCAATTTGCCTGGTTTGTTACCAAATTTATGGTATTTTAGATCCTGCTCGGTCCTATAAAGGCATTCCTGGGCTTCGGTCCAGTGGTCAAATTGAAATTTTGCTTGTTTCCAAGCATCTCTGTTACTTTCGTGTTGTTTTGAGAGAGTGCAAGTTGGGCCTGTCTAAGTGCTGTGCTAGACTCTAAGTAATTTTTGGCGATTTGTTTTTTGTAGGCCGCCGCATAGGAGATTATTCTGCCTCTAATCACTGCCTTTCCTGCATTCCAGAAAAGACTCGGATCAGCCTTATGTGCCTGGTTAGTAAAAGAGAATTATTCCCAGGTGTCCTTAATCACCCATTGAAGTGTTTCATCCTTTGCAAGATGGCTTGGGAAACGCCAAATGGAGGTTTTGTTTGATGTACTAGACATGGAAAGGTTACCGAGACAGGACAATGATCCGATATGACCATTGTCTCTATCCGTGGGGAGGAGGCTAATGGTAGGAGGAGAGGGGATTAATAGAATTTAGTCTATGCGTGACATAGAATCATGAGGGGAGGAGAAAAATGTAAAATCTTTAGCCTCTGGGTTCACCAGTCGCCAATAATTCGTGAGATTCGCACTTTGTACCAATTTGTGTAGCAACTCCTGACCTGATATGGTTTTGAATTTTACTGATGATCTGTCCTCTTGAGGGATCATCACTTGGTTAAAGTCGCCCGCTAGAGTGAGAGGGAGATGACAGAAGGGAGCAATATGTGCAGAGAGATTTTGGAAGAAGGTAGTTGTAGGGGAGTTTGGGGCATTCACATTTGTGATAGCCAAGGACCTGAGGTGGGATTAGTCTGAGTGTATGGAATCTACCTCACCTTGAAAGTTTTTGCGGAATAAAATTATAACTCCTGCTTTGCCTTTTACCGCCGGGGATCCTATCACTCTGCCCACCCATAATTTGCGCATTTGCTCGAAGTCCGATTGGGGAAGATGGGTTTCCTGTAACAGTGCTACATCCGCTTTTAGTCTTTTTAGGTGCCGTAATATGGCCATGCGTTTATTGGGGGACCGAAGGCCTTTAACATTCCAAGAAATTAATTTCATTCTGGGGGTAATGTCAGGTGATGTCATTTATCAAGATGTGTGTCGTTATGTATTCCGGTAGTTGATATGTGGCTACGTAAGTTGTCTGCTTTAAATGGAGGAACAAAAATGGAGGTAGAATGACCTGAGAGAAAAATTTAGGAGAGCGGGGCTGAACTGGGGCCGAGGTAGGGGTAGTCCTCAGCAGAAACAAAATTCTGGGGAGTACAACAGGAATACAGTACTTCACAGCTTTCCACACGTGAGTCTACTAACCTGAACAGCGTTACCTAGGCCAGGGGTCAGGTGTGTACCCCCTCACATTATTTGATTAACAATGAATCGCGGAGAGAGAAGAGGTGAGGGTCGCCCCTCCTAGCGCATCCCTCAAGGGAGGGATGGCATACATTTTAGTCCCCGGCTTGAAGTAAGGCTGTTGGCGCCCGATGGGCTTAACAATCGGGTTGTAACATGCAAGTATACGGCATCATTTTAAAACTGGGGATAAAATACAGTAGGACATACGTTACCAAGTACAGGTGTGTCGGAAAGGTATTAACAAGTCCAGGTCTTATAAAAGGCACTGAGCGTTCCTTTCATGTTGCCGTCTGAAGACCTGAGAAGGGTATTAGCAGGCGTTTCTCTGTCATGCTCTGTAACCCCGGCTTTGGAGGTCAACAGACGCATCCTCTTAGCGGGGTCTTTCTGTGGTCTCCTTTGCTCCCTGGGTTCTCCTAGGTGGGGGGGGGGGTCGAGGTGCAGTTGCATCCATGGGGATTTGAAAGTGGGAATGGAGGAATTGCATCGCTTCATCAACTAAGGATTTGGGGTCCCCCTTGGGGTCAGTGAATTTCAGTGTCGCCGGAAAGGCCAAGGTGAATTTAATTTTCTTCTCAAAGAGGGTTGCACAGAGGGGTTGGAAAGCCTTGCGCTATCTTGAGACTTCCAGGGAGTAGTCCGCGAATATCAATAGCTTATAGCCATCTATCTGGAGGGCCTTAGAGTTGCGAAAGGAATGAAGGATATTGTGTTTAGCCGCATAATTTAGATAATGAACAATTACCGGTCTTGGAGTGCGTCTCTCATTTGATGGAGCTCCCATTTTATGTGCTCTATCCACTGTACATTGCCCGTTTATGCCCAGAGCTGCCGGTATGCGTGTGGCACAGATGTCCGGTAATGCATCTTGGTGTATAGCCGATTATGCGCAAATTGTTCCTTCTACTGCGATTTTCTAAGTCATCCAATTTGTCATGTAGATATTGTTGCGTTTGTTTGAATTGTTGATTGTCAGTATAGGAGGATTGTATGTCGTCCTCAATATCCGAGACCCTAGATTCCAGCTCTCCTAAGCGCTTTGTGTGCTCCACCAATTCCTTTCTGAATTGGGAGATTCCTGCTGCGACCGCTTGTTCCACTGCTGCTGTAATGGACGGCGTAAGGAGCGCTGCCACCGCCTGGGCCAGCCCCTCAAGCTGGCCATCCATCTGGGGAGGGAGAACAGATGTAGAGGACGAGCCCTGATGAACCTCCGGAGCCTGCGGCTGCGGCATGGGATGCGAAGATGAAGCTCCGTCCGCCATCTTAACTGGGCCTGCTTCCACTGTGTCGGATTCCGAACGAAGGGATTCCGAACAAAGGGATGCCGAGCACGGGGATGCCGAGGCGCCGGGTAGATTGTGCACCACGAACCGATCCATCCGCCGGCGTCTCTGCAGGTAAAAGTCGCTAGCTGGGGTGAGTTTGGTGTTTGGTGAGGGGTGGAAAAAGGATTTCATATGCCTGCATGGCCGGAGCCACCGTTTCTCACCTCCTCACATGTGGAAACCGGAACCAGAAGTCCCTGGTTCATTTTTAGGATTTCTGGAGACAGAGGTAGCAGAGGAACTGGCTCAGTTAAAGCTTAATAAAGCAATAGGCCGTGATGGTATTCATCCCAGAGTTCCAAGAGAACTTTGAGGTATAGTTGTTGGACCATTAAGGGATCTTTTTAATCAATCTGTTCTAACAGGAGACATTCTCCATAATTGGGGGACAGCTAATATTGTACCTATCCACAAGAAGGGCAGCAAGGTAGTAGCTGGCAGTTACAGACCACTGAGTTTAACTTTGGTTGAAGTCAAGTTAATGGAATCACTCCTGAAAGAGAAGAATCGTTGATCACTTAAAAATACAAAACTTGCTGAACCCAAAGCAGCATGGCATTACTGAGGGAAGATCATGTCAGAGTAATCTGATTGAATTTTTTGACTATATTACTAGTGTTTTGGACTAGAGTGGTGCTGTGGACATAGCGTATCTTGATTTCAGCAAGGCATCTGATACAGTTCCACATAATGATCTAATACAAAAGTTATATGAGGTAGGACTTAACCCTTGGGTGGTTCAGTGGATGTGCAGTTGGCTAAAGGATAGATACCAGAGTGTGATTGTAAATTGTATTCATTCAGGACAGAAACCAGTCACTAGTGGTGTACCACAAGGCTCTGTACTAGGTCCTGTTCTATTTAATCTATATGTGATATAACCAAAGGTTTTCTGGGCAAGGTATGTCTTTTTGTTGATGATACAAAGGTGTGCAATAAGGTTGACATCCCTGGAGGGTGAATAAAAAGAAAGCTTAAAAAATCTGAAAAGCTGACGGGGGGGGATTGGGACTTTAAATGACACACGTATGTGAGAAGGAGATATTGGATGGATATAGTAAATCAATTTATTAAAAAATAGAACAATGTAGTAATAATACATAACATAGTCCGTATTCAGATAGGTCCTTATAAAACCAGCTACATATTGTAAATAGGTGGATACAAAGGTAAAAGGTACATATTGCATGCTATACAACAAATTGGCCCCATCCATCCCATTGATGTAAATACATAAATTAAAAGAGTATAGATGAACCTGTGTGGCCCATGACCTCCGGGTTCCCCCTCAGAGGGTTAGTCTAATAAACCTTGTAGAAGAAATGTACTGAGTAGGCCGACTGACGGCAGCGGGTGGCTCTACGCACGTTTCGTGACTGTATGTCACTCCTCAGGAGCAGACTCGTCACTTTAAAGTTAGAAAGAAATATAGTGGAAAAATGAAAAGCAGGAGGAGATGATATTCCCCCATATTGTCAATTACCCAAGAAACCAACCTACTGTATCCATAGGCTGGCAATACACAGGCGGGGTGGAGGGACCGCCAAAGGACATCCATAGCCAGGAGCTGAGGCGAGAGGCATGGCAGCGGGCACCTCCCAGGCAGGCTAGCGCACAGGCACGGGCGTCTCCAGAGTGGATGTGTCTGGTGAAAGGGATAAATGTTGAGGTGATGAGTGTGGGTGGGAGGTAGATGTGAACTAGTGCATGAATGAAGTGAGGGTAGATAAGAGTAAGGCTGTAAGGGACTGGAAGAAGTATAAATAGAAGAGAGAGCTATAGAAGAAATAGCAGGAGATTAATACGAAATGTAGAAGGAAGGAGAGAAGAAGAAGAAAAAGAGAAGATGATGGTTGTGAATGGTGATACAAGACTCAACTAATATGTGCAGTAAATTGATAATCTAAGTAACATACCTGGAGAGGTGTAGACAGCAAAACTGTGTGCATGGTGCATGGCATAAGCATTTGGGGGTGATCCAAGAGACGCCCGGTGCCGCAAGAGACAATGCCTGATAAGGGTTCGGCCGCCGATTAGCCCGCCAACGTCATGCACACGGGAGCAGAATGGGTGAGGGGAGAAGCCAACGCATCCCCGGGCGAGGCCCGGTAGGAGGGACTGTACTCCAAATCCATAGTGCCCGCGAGCATGTGTACCCGATCGGCGCCAAGCATCATCAGACGCTACACGCCAGGCCAGGTGACGTGACGTCAACGCACAGCGGGAGAGACCCACCCCCATCTAACATGAGAATGGGGGAGCAGGGAACCCGCGGTTTGCGTCGCAGCTCCCGACATGGAGAGCCAGGCCATCCCCCCTCCCAACCAGGAGGGGCCGGACAAGGGAGGCAGAGGTTGGGAGTATTGGCATTGCTGGATGTAAAATGCCGTTAAAACAGAGTAGATAAACATTGAAAAGGAATATCAGTTGGAACATAATAAAACACATAAATCAGAGGAGGTCAGGTGGGGGCCAACAATATGGCAGGTGATACAAGTATAGGCTGTAGCAGCATATATTCTCACAAACGTGTGTCCATCCCTGTAGTGTACTGAGATAAAGAGTGGAGGGCAAATGTTGGGACTTTAAATGCAGATGTGGCTGGGTAGAGGCACACTCTTCCATCCCTATATTTTGAATAAAAAGAAAGCTTAAAAAAGCTGACAAGAGGGCATTGGGACTTTAAATGACACACGTATGTGAGAAGGAGATATTGGATGGATATAGTAAATCAATTTATTTAAAAATAGAACAATGTAGTAATAATACATAACATAGTCCGTATTCAGATAGATCCATATAAAACCAGCTACATATTGTAAATAGGTGGATACAAAGGTAAAAGGTACATATTGCATGATACACAACAAATTGGCCCCATCCATCCCATTGATGTAAATACATAAATTAAAAGAGTATAGATGAACCTGTGTGGCCCATGACCTCCGGGTTCCCCCTCAGGGGGTTAGTCTAATAAACCTTGTAGAAGAAATGTACTGAGTAGGCCGATTGACGGCAGCTGGTGGCTCTACGCACGTTTCATGACTGCATGTCACTCATCAGGAGCAGGCTTGTCACTTTAAAGTTAGAAAGAAATATAGTGGAAAAAAAGAAAAGCCCTCCTCCCCCATTCTTACCTTAGATTGGGGGGCGGGTCTCTCCCCGCTGTGCGTCAACGTCACATCACCCGGCCTGGCGTGTAGCGTCTGATGATGCTTGGCGCCGATCGGGTACACATGCTCATGGGCACTATGGAGTTGGAGTACAGCCCCTCCTACCGGGCCTCGCCCCCCCCTTTTTTTTTTTCTACCCTGATAGCTACACCGTGGCCCCAATGCATCGATTCATTACAATTGACTGCTTGCGGCTCGGGCCACGAGAGGATCGTTTAAACCCTAAATGAGCATAGTGTTTCTAAGCCCAGGAGGCTCCCGTCCCACGGTCTCTCATTCCTGAGCCTTCTCCACATTCGCTCCGCAGAGGTCGATACGCTTTATCTACTCACTGAGTGTAACTCCCTTCACCCGTCCAATTACTTGCACCCCCACGCGCTCCTCGGAATGCTCCCCTCTGCGGGAATGTGGACAAGTCTCCGGACACTGTCACTCAACTAGTCTGCTGAGCTTATGAGAGACCAGATACATTACCCTAACAGGTTATTGCACTGTTTTTGATTGATTATTATATCTTGCTTATAGCCAACGGGAGAGCATGGATGCCACTAAAAGGTACTACTAAAGGTTCCGAGGTCCAAAATTTGCCCATCCCCCAAGGCTCGTGCTTCTGAGCCAAAACTTACTGCCCCATTATACATATTTCTCACTACACAATCTGCCCACTCAATAAATCTGTCTGTCTCTTCTGACAAACCTAAAACTTGTCCCCGAGACCCACCTAGGTACCCGTGCTCACCTAGAGACTTTTTTTCTTACTGTTATTATTGATACTGCTATCTCATCCTATATTGCTGGTTCGATAGTTCATATTGTTATTGTTTGGTTAGACCATCTCACCGAACTCTTCTCTTACGTTACCTCCAACCTCCTACAGTGGGATATCCATTGTATGTAACATAATCATACGTCTTACAGACCCAGCTCACCACTGAATCCAGTCGGATAACCCCACTCTGGGGGAATTAACTATTCTATATTAGATTAGGGGTCTAACATACCCCTAGTCTCCGACTTCTAGTGCCTGACCCCATTTTAAGGGGCGAATCTTATCTATCTATCTATCACATATACATCACTAACACACCTCCGCCACAACACATACGCTGATTACCCTTTGAAGATTTCCCTGACCACTCCGATTCCAACCGGGCAGAGTGACCTGTCCTACTCTCCCAAGGCACCTAGTACTAGTTCAGGAACATTGCCTAGTCTCAGTTTCCACAAATCCTTGGCCACTCTTCACAATATGGCCACTTTAAAAGTTCTTTCACTTAACACGAAGAGACTCAACATTCCTGAAAAAAGATCGCAAGTCCTGGCCTACATTCACAAACAGAGAGCTGATATAGTCCTCCTTCAGGAGACTCATTTCAAATCCGACACAATCCTGAAATTGCACAATTACAGATACCCAACGATCTTCCACGCGCCCAACCCCCACGCCAAAACTAAAGGAGTTGCTATTCTCCTTTCCAAACACTTTCCATTGCAAGTCAATCAAACCAAACCCGATCCAGGTGGGAGATATATTTTTATAAAAGGAACGATTGCCAATAAACCAGTTACTATAGCCAACATATATGCCCCCAATGCCTCGCAAGTCCCTTTCTTTAGAAACATTAACCTCCTCCCACCCGCGCCATAGCCGAATGACGGCTACAGCGCGGCTCTAAAATGCCGGGAGGACGTCAATAGACGTCCTCCCATTTGGCTCGTGCTGGGCGCGCTCCCACGGGCATAAAAAATGTTTTATGAGTTTGGAAACAAAGGCAAAATTCTGGCCCGGTCAATTGCAGCAAAGAGGACAAACAACAATATTCACTCTATAACCAACCCTAAGGGAGAAAAGATAGTAACAACCCCTGACATAGCACAACAGTTTGTCACCTACTATAAGCAACTATACAACTTACAGACCAAGCCTGCCCAAGCGACATTTCCAGAGCAATTAGATCTTATCAGATCCTTTTTACATAAGTTCGGGTCCACTTCCTTTCCAGAGGATGAAGCTAGGGACCTTGATAAACCACTCACAATGGCGGAATTGCAACTAGCACTGAAACAAACCAAACCCGGTAAATCCCCATGGCCCAGACGGTCTGACATCAGGTTACAACAAATCCTTCATTGACATATTGAGCAAACACTTTCTATCCGCCTTTAATTCTTTGGCCCAGGGAGCTTCACCCCCACGCGACCTCCTAACGGCACATATATCGGTGATCCCCAAACCTGCAAAAGGACCCCTCAATTGTCCCTAATTACCGTCCAATCTCACTACTAAACATAGATTTAAAATTATTCGCTAAGATACTAGCCAACAGACTGCTCCCTCTCCTATCGCATATGATCTCTTTGGACCAGATAGACTTTGTTCCAGGTAGGGAAGCCAGGGATAATACCCTGAAAGCAATTAATATTCACCATTAGATCACCACAAACAAACTACAGAGTTGTTTCCTCTCATTAGAAGCAGAGAAGGCGTTCGATAGAGTTGCCTGGGACTACGTGTCAGAAACGCTACAAGTCTTGGGCATTGGAACGCCTATGATGCGCTACCTCATGGCATTATACTCAAACTCCATGGCAAGGGTGCGGGTCAACGGCCACCTATCGGACGCCTTCTCCATTGCGAACGGGACCAGACAGGGATGCCCCCTTTCACCACTAATCTTCATCCTGACCCTTAAACCCCTTCATCGTAGCATAACAAGTAATCCTAACATAAGAGGCGTACCTATTAGAAACAAGGAATTCAAATTGGCTGCCTATGCCGACGATATCCTACTATTTTTGACCGACCCCCACATTACATTACCCAACCTCCTCCAAGAACTGGCTAGCTTCGAGAAAGTAGCAGGGCTAAAATTAACCGAGGGCTTTAAACATTTCCCTACCTTCTCCGATCTTACAGCAATGCAAACTGAACTATCCTTTCAAATGGAATTCCGATGCCATTACGTATTTGGGAATTCAACTCCCAACCAACCTGTCCAATCTCTATGCTAAAAATTACATGCCAATACTGCGATCTATTCACCAAGACCTAAAAACATGGTCCACAGGTCTATTCTCATGGTTCGGCAGAGCGGCTACAATTAAAATCAATGTCCTTCCTAGGATATTATACATTATGCAAACGGTGCCTATCTTGCTTCCTAAGGCATTCTTTGCGTCCATAAGAAAGGCTTGCTCTGACTTCATATGGGCAAACAAATCCCCACGAATTAGCATGGACAGACTAATACTCCCAAAGACAAAAGATGGCATCGGTCTCCCTGATTTCTCAAAATACCAAGCGGCTTGCCAGCTCACAAGAATAGTGGACTGGCATGTACATGCTGGCTCAAAAGCCTGGGTGTCAATCGAACAAGCTTTTTTGCCAACTCCCCTGCGTCTCCTCCCTTGGCTACCTAGGAATCACCTCCCTCAAGGGTGTATGCAACACCCATTGATCCACCCCACACTTACAACAACAGGATGGTGCTGCAAACAATTCAACATCTCCTCTACCCCTGGCCCACTCATCCCTATTTCTTTCAACTCAGACTTCCCGCCGGGTCTCGACACTCACCTTGTACCAGAGATCAATCCTGACCACGATCTGCGAGCAGAGTTCTGCTTTCTAAACAATACGTTTTTATCCTAAGATAAGTTCCTAGAGGCAAACACAAACAATCCCTCGCACTTTTGGACTTATTGACAGCTACAACACTTTCTAAATGGCCCTAGACACAGAACAAGATTCTCCAGGCCTCGTACAACCTTTGAAGAGCTCTGCTCGCGGTCCTCACTGCAGAGACACCTGATATCTGAGTTATATTCAATCCTGTTCTCAAATCTCGACATCAAACATAATACCCACATCAAATCCTGGGAAAGGGATCTACACATAGACCTATCTTCCAAAGACTGGGAAACCATTTGCACACACATACACAGGGGCTCAGTTAGCGTTTCAGCCCAGGAAAACAAGTTTAAAATCCTGTCAAAATGGTACAAAACACCTCTACCTCTTCATAAAATTTAGCCCTGGCAATATAGTATGGTAGGGGTATCCTTGCGCTACTATGATAGGAGTGGTGCAAGTGGACTAGGTTGCTGCTGTACCTAGCTATATGACAATATAAGCAATGTAATTGAAAGGAATGGATGGTACTGCGCAGCCTATTTCTGTAGGTGTCAATATATAGTGATCTCATACGTTATTCTGATGTAAAAATATACGTGTATGATGTAAAAATATATACAATGATGAGGATAACGCATATAAAAATATATAGGTATAAATAGACGATATAAAGTGCAATATAAAATAAATCCTTCAATAAAATTCAGTGGGTCCAATCTTATAAAAGCATTGGCTATATAAAGCCTAAAACATTAAAAATGGCAATGATATAATCCAGTGATTAAAAGTGACAGTGAAGATAAAACAGTAATTGTAATAGATTGAAATTCAGCAAATAGTTTCACTCTTAAAAAGTCCTAATTAAAA
>BLSH010509108.1:482243-498402 GCA_018402905.1 Glandirana rugosa
GTCTAACAAGTTTTAAACACCTCCCAAAGCAAACGAACCACTTGGTCCAGAAGGTAAAGAAGATAAAACAACTAAAAAAATTTGGTCAGTACATAACATCCCCCTATCCCCTCTCGATCAAAACGACGTAAATCCACTTCACATTCCCTAAAAGACATTACAAAAACTCCCTAACTACGTACCACCTCCTCGTTAACATGCCCTCTCTTAAGTTAGTACATTCTCCTCTATACTCAGTAGTTCGCTACCTGAAGACAGGTTTACCTCTACTAAAACCCTGTGCTGGTGGTATACACATCCTTTCTAGGATATAGAAATCTCGTCGCGGTCGTACAGCCCCCCCTTCCGCCCGATTTTATATTTTTACATCATACACGTATATTTTTACATCAGAATAACGTATGAGATCACTATATATTGACACCTACAGAAATAGGCTGCGCAGTACCATCCATTCCTTTCAATAAAATTTAGCCCGCCTTCCCCCCCGACATGCTGGCGCTGCTCTAAAGATATAGGATCTTTCCTACACATATGGTGGTCGTGTCCCAAAATCATCTCCATTTGGACAGAAGTCCATCGCTTGATGACTCATATCTCCTCTTACATGATTGAATTCTCTCCCGTACAATTGCTCCTCCACCATGCATCAATCCCTCAAAAACATTACAGAAAATCCCTTACACTTCACCTAAATGCAGCAAAACTAGCTCTCCCCTATCCCCCTACAATACATGACTGGTTTAAAAAAATCAACAAAATAGAAGAAATGGAAGACCTGGTTCACCAAGCAAACGAAACCCTCCACAAATTTTGAACAATCTGGTCCTGCTGGCAACACTTTAAAGCATCAGAGGAATAATATATCTCACTTACAACAACTTGCCAAACAGGTACAGAGCCCCACTAATTACAAGAGGCTGGATCCCCCCATGAATGCAGACATTCCGTACAGTACTAGAGGTGGCCTACAGATCACCATAGACATAACCTTGATACTCTAGCACAATACCCACACGATGAATGAGGACTGTGGGAGAACCTTCTCCGCCCTACCCACTTAAGCGGATACAGGAGATACTCACTCTCTACGATCTTTGTATTATGCCAGGCTTATGCCACACTTGTTTGAAATGGTTTCTACCGCTCTAACACTAAAAGTACTCAAAAGGAGCTTCGGGGTTGCTCCGGCGGGCCCCACTCCAGCGCCGCTGTCCAACCTCTAGTTCCCATTTGGGGTGGTTGGACGGTTTGGAGGCGTGGGGGTGGGGACCTCAAGGAGCAGCACTAATTCAAGCTAAGAGAAGAAATGGTCATATTCTTTTATTATTAATATGTTGTGCCTGACAGTCGTTCACTCTCTCATGTTAAATGATGCTCCTGCTATCTGTTATCCTTATACGCAGAAATGTGTTGGTTTGGTATACTGGACTAAGATACATGCATTTAGATGCCAACCCTCATGCAATACTTTATATCTATTAATGTCTTGTATTCCAGCTTCTGTATTTCTTGTTTACAATATTTCAATAAAAGCTGATTTGATTTGTAAAAAAATAATGCCCCTAGGGAAAAGAAATCCCTTGTAAGAGTACAACATTGGGGGTACAGTGTAGGTCAGCACTACAGAGGAAAAACATTTGAGGGTACTTATTTCAGATGATTGCAAAATGAGCGAACAGTGTGACCAGGCAGTGGGAAAAGCGAATAGAATTCTAGGATGCATCACTAGAGGAGTCACCAGCAGAAAGAAGGAGGCCACGATTCCCCTACAGTATATACAGCAGATCTTTAGTGAGACCTCATTTGTGTCCAGTTCTTGAGACCTCCCTTACAAAAAGATTTTGATAAGATAGAACGAATCCATAGACGGGTAACAAAAACGGTAAAAGGTCTGGGGAGTAATATATATTGAGAGCAACTTCAGGAAGTTAATATTTACAGTCTGGAGGAAAGAAGGGAAAGGGGAGACAAGATTGAAACCTTAAAATACATCAAGGGGTGAATAAGGTTCAGGAGTGCAGTTTTTTTCAATATGAAACAAAAATCAAGAACATGGGGACATGACCTCAAACCAACTGGAGGAAAGTTGAAAACTAATCTTAGAAAGTATTATTTTACTAAAAGGGTAGTTGATGCTTGGAATAAACTTCCAGCAGAGGCAGTGAGTCAGTCAACAGTAAATGGCTTCAAACATGCTTGGGACAAACATAGATCTTTACTTAGACAAAAAAGTTAATGAAAAAAAAAAAAAACAACAAAAAATCAAAATAGAACATGTATTAAAAAATGGGCAGACTTGATGCTCATATTTTTGCTGCCACTTTTCTATGTTTCTATTGTGCTCTCCAGCCAATATCTTTGTCCTCTTCGCACTATTAGATGTCCTTATCTTTGCTACCACCTGTTATCGACCTTGACTTATTCATCGACTATGATTCCGTCTGATCCTATCCAGCCACTACTTATTACTGACCTTTGACTTGTTCATTGACTACTTTTTCTTTTGTTCCTTATCTTCTTCATCCACTACCTGACTCCTGTTTTCTCTCTTCCTGCTGGGGCAATCACGAGGGCTGCAACCTGGCATTAGCATGCAGTGAAACCCATCTCCACCATCAGGAGCTCTGGTGAAGACCAGCTAGTGCTTAGACCCAGTGCCTTGGGTGAGCCTGCGTCATCTGCTAGTGGATCTATTTATTTATTAATCCAGCTGACTACTCATGAGTAACTGTACCTGAACAATCCTGCTCATCATGGAATTCCTGTCTTAGGGTGACAAAGTTAACCCAGTGGGCACTTATGCAGGAACAGAGTTGTCAAACTATGATGCATGCTCCTGAGGAGCATTAAAAGCTGACATGCTGATTAAAAAACACCAATATGTTGCACTTAAGTTCCAACAGAATAGCTCCTACATAATGCCAACCTCTCTTATGATTTATAGCGACTGCGCCACTGCGAATAGTCGTGCAATTTTAATGTGCATTAACCAACACATTCATAGCTCAGGGACTATAATGCTTAATTTTCCTACCACCTACACCATTCAGAAGGGATGTGGAGGTCGGCAGGAGGATTCAGTGAGAGCTGCCATGGACTAAAGAATTCAACACTACATGAAGTGTGGGTTTCCCAGTGGATTTCCATAGATGATTTCTGAGGAATGAAGAAGTGTTCAGCAGTGTACAGTGGCAGGAGAGATAAGTATTTTCATTCTTCTTTTACAGGAATACAGTAGTTTTTCTTGGGAACCTTGGTATAGCAACAGGGTCACTCTATGGGTATCTGTAGACATTGTATGATCTTTTGCCTCATGTAGTCAGTTCCTGGTGATGGTCTTCATGTTCATGGAGTAGGCAACACTGGTTGATGTGAACCAGATCTTTCCTCAAAGTGCTATATTTTTCCTCATGGGGAATCCAGAGGAGCTCCCTCTTCCAGGGGCATTAACATACACGTTAACAGTACAATTATTTTTTGGAATGACTGGTCTATGATCAGAACATCTGACTATACTATGGTTAGCTAAATAATATAATATATGTTGGGCATGGTCAATGGCTTGTTAACACAATATTCCTTAAATAACCTTCCTTATTTAACCACTTCCATACCAAGCCTGTTTTTTGGGTTTGGTGTTTACGAGTTAAAAACAGTTTTTTTGCTATAAAATTACTTAGAACCCCCAAACATTATATATATATTTTTTCTAACACCCTAGAGAATAAAATGGTGGTCATTGCAAAGCTTTATGTCACCCCGTATTTGCGCAGCGGTCTTCCAAGCATGCTTTTTTTAAATAAATTCATTTTTTTTTAGTTAAAAAATAAGAAAACAGTAAAGTTAGGCCAATTTTTTTCCATATTGTGAAAGATATGGCGACAAACTTTGCAACTTAAATATCTCCATTGGCGACATTTAAAAAATTCTACAGGTTAGCAGTTTTGAGTTACAGAGGAGGTCTAATGCTAGAATTGTTGCTCTCACTCTAATGATCGCGGCGATACCTCACATGTGTGGTTTGAACACCATTTTCATATGTGGGCGGGACTTACGTATGTGTTCGCTTCTGCACGCAAGCTTGGTGGGACGGAGCGATTTAAATTTTTTTCTTTAATTATTTATTTTGCTTTTTACTTATTATTTTTACACTGTTCTTTTTTTTTTAAAAAAAATGTGATCACTTTTAGACCTATTACAAGAAATGTAAACATTCCTTGTAATAGAAAAAGCATGCCAGGACCTCTTAAATATGAGATCTGGGGTCAAAAAGACCTCACATCTCATATTTACAGTAAAATGCAAAAAAAATAAATAAATAATCATATGAAAAAAATGACAGTCCAAAAAAAAAAATGGGCCCTTTAAGACCGTTGGGCATAACTGACTTCTGACGTCATCTCCTCCCTGCCGAATTATGGAGCCAAGTGAGCGGCTTCAGCCGCTCAGTCAGCTCACGGACACTGGGGGGGACGGATCTAATCATCTCCGCCGCTGCCGGTGGGTCCGGCAAGCGGCGGAGATGACGGGAAAGCGACGGGAGGGGGGCACCTCTCCTGCCGCTGATAAAAGTGATCTCGCGGTGAATCCACCGCTAAGACCACTTTTATCAAAAACAGAATCGCCTGCTGAAAAAAAACGCTATCTGAATGGTGCCTGTCGCTGCAGGCACCATTCAGATATCTCCACTCAAACCCAAGGACGCCATATGACGCCCGGCGGTACAGAAGTGGTTAAACAATTTTAGTATTTTAAGAAAATGGGGTTCAAGTTAAACAGCTAAATACACAGTTGAAATACCATTTACCTGCTAAAGTTGGTAATATAAAGGAATGATTAGTCTTACTTTATTCCCAAATATAATATGGGTGGAACCATCCTAATCTTAAGAAAACAACCGCTATATACATACAATATTACATATTCAAAATGACAGTATAGTGTCTGGAGAAACGTCAGTCACAGCGGTGGCACAGCTCTCTCAATGGATGACATGCCATCAATTTAGAGTGCAGTGCGCATGCGCCAGTGACATGACTGGCTGCTACACGTGTAAACCTGCCTCTAGTTCTACAAAATCACTGACTTTTGTGCAAGTGTACAAAGTGTGCATGTGTAAAAATGAATGGTGGTTTGAAGCCAAAGGGTAGTCACACCAAATATTAATTTAGATTTTTCTTCTCTTCGCTCACTTTGCTTTTTGTAAATTGGCTGATTTCTTCACACCAGCCTAAAACCTTTGCTCAGTACTATGGAAATTAAATGAACAGAAGAGAATTCCAAATCAATAAAATTTTTAGTGTGACCGCCCCTTGCCTTCAAAACAGCATCAATTCTTCAATTCTTCTAGGTACACTTGCATACAGTTTTTGAAGGTACTCGGCAGGTAAGTTGTTCCAAATAACTTGGAAAACTAACCACGCATTTCCTGTGGATGTAGGCTGCCTCAAATTCTCTTCATGTAATCCCAGATAGTCCAGATGTTGAAATCAGGGATCTGTTGGGATCAAGCCATTTACACTGAAGATAGTTCTTAACCACTTCTGCCCCAGAAGGATTTCCAGCTTTAGGACCGGAGCACTTTTTTCAATTTGGCACTGCGCCGCTTCAACTGGTAATTGCGCGGTCATGCAATGCAGTATCCAAAAGAAATTTGCGTCCTTTTTTTCCCACAAATAGAGCTTTCTTTTGGTGGTATTTGTTCACCACTGCACTTTTTATTTTTTGCAATATAAACAAAAAAAGAATGGAGATTTTGAAAAAAGATGATATTTTCAACTTTATGTTATTACAAAAATACAATAAACTAAATCTTAGTCATACATTTTTGCCAAAATGCATTCAGCCACACATCTCGGGTAAAAAAAAAAGTCAATTAGTGTATATTTATTGCTTTGCGCAAAAGTTATAGCGTCTACAAATTAGGGTACATTCTCTGGAATTTCCGCAGCTTTTATTTTATGACTGCCTATCTCATTTCCTGAGGTGCTAAAATGGAGGGGCAGTACAACCCCCCCCCCCCAAATGACCCCATTTTGGAAAGTAGACACCCCAAGGAATTTGTTGAGAGGCATATTGAGCACAGTGAATATTTTATTTTTTTGTCATAAGTGATTGAAAAATGACCAAAAACAAAAAAACGTACACAAAGTTGTTATTGAAATGATATATTGCTCACACATGCCACCCCAAAATGCATTCTGCTACTTCTCCTGAGTACGGGGATACCCCATGTGTGAGACTTTTTGGGAGCATATCGGCGTACGGGACCCCGAAAACCATTCACCACCTTCAGGATTTCTAAGGGCAAACATTTATGCCTTCATACCACACTACCTATCTCAGTTTTGGAGGCCATGAAATTCCCAGATAGCACAAACCCCCCCTAATGACCCCATTTTGGAAAGTAGACACCCCAAGCTATCTGCTGAGAGGCATGTTGAGTCCATGGAATATTTAATATTTTGCCACAAGTTTCGAGGAAATTACAATTTTTTTTTCACAAAGTTCTCACTAAATGATGTTACTTTATCATGCCATGGGTATATGTGAAATTACACCCCAAAATACATCCTGCTGCTTTTTCTGAATACGGGGATACCACATATGTGAGACTTTCTGGCAGTCTAGCCACGTAAGGGACCCCAAAAACCAATTACCGCCTTCAGGCTTTCTAAGTGCGTACAAAGCTGATTTTACTCCTCACTCCCTATCACATGTTTTGGAGGCCATGGAATGCCCAGATAGCACAACCCCCCCCCCCAAATGACCCCATTTTGGAAAGTAGACACCCCAAGCTATCTGCTGAGAGGCATGTTGAGCCAATGGAATATTTTATATTTTGCCACAAGTTTCGGGGAAATGACAATTTTTTTTTTTTCACAAAGTTCTCACTAAATGATGAGTTACTTTATCATGCCATGGGTATATGTGAAATTACACCCCAAAATACATTCTGCTGTTTTTTCTGAATATGGGGAGACCACATATGTGAGACTTTCTGGCAGTCTAGCCACATACGGGACCCCAAAAAACAATCACCGCCTTCAGGCTTTCTAAGTGCGTAAAAAGCTGATTTTACTCCTCACTCCCTATCACAGTTTCGGAGGCCATGGATTGCCCAGATAGCACAAAACCCCCACAAATTACCTAATTTTGGAAAGTAGACACTCCAAGCTATTCGCTGAGCAGTATTTTGAGTATTTTGCAGATCTCACATTTTGTCACGTCAAGATTTGAAATTTGAAAAAAAAAAAAATCTGCTTATTTCTTCATTTTCCAAAACAAATGAGAGCTGCAAAATACACACCATGCCTCTTAGCAAATAGCTTGGGGTGTCTACTTTCCAAAATGGGGTCATTTGGGGGGTGTTTGTGCTACCTGGACACTCCAGGGCCTCCAAAACCGGGATAGGTACTGAGGAGTAAAATCACCATTTTATGCCCTTAGAAAGCCTGAAGGCGGTGATTGGTTTTTGGGGTCCTGTACGCGGATAGGCTCCCAAAAAGGCTCACACATGTGGTATCTCCAAACTCAGGAGAAGCAGCAGAATGTATTTTGGGGTGTAATTTCACATATACCCATGGCATATGTGAGCAATATATCATTTCAGTGACAACTTAAAAATAAAATAAATAAAAATTGTCATTTCCCGGAAACTTGTGGCAAAATATAAAATATTCCATGGACTCAACATGCCTCTCAGCAGATAGCTTGGGGTGTCTACTTTCCAAAATGGGGTCATTTGGTTTTTTTTTGCTATATCTGGGCATTTCATGGCCTCCGAAACCTGGATAGGTAGTGAGGAGTGAAGGCATACATTTTCGCCCTTAGAAATGCTGAAGGCGGTGATTGGTTTTCAGGGTCCTGTACGCGGATAGGCTCACAAAAAGTCTCACACATGGGGTATCCCCGTACTCAGGAGAAGTAGCAAATGTATTTTGGGGTGTAATTCCACACATACCCATGGCATGTGTGAGCAATATATAATTTCAGTGACAACTTTCTGTATTTTTATTTTTTTTGTCAGTTTTTAATCACTTATGACAAACAAATAAAATATTCCATGGACTCAACATGCCTCTCAGAAAATAGCTTGGGGTGTCTACTTTCCAAAATGGTGTCATTTGGCAGGGTTTTGAACTGTCCTGGCATTTTATGCCCAACATCACCCACTCTTCTAATCACTTGAACCACCAAGTCTTTTCTGACACTTTTTGTTTACATGAAAAAATACTTTTTTTGCTAGAAAATTACTGTGAACCCCCAAACATTATATAATTTTTTAAAGCAGAGGTCCTACAGATTAAAATAGTGGGTGTTACAATTTTTTTTTTGGAATTTTAATGCAAAAAAAACACACTATTTTGCCCAAATGTTTGGTGAAATATACAAGTTGATCTCATGCTGAGTGCATAGACACCAAACATGACATGCTTTAAGAATAGCGCACACCCGCGGAGCGAGACAAGCTGAGACAAACTTTATACATTTTTAAAAGCGTTTAAAAGCCTTTACAGGTTACCACTTTAGATCTGCAGGGGAGGTCAAGCGGAGACAAACTTTATACATTTTTAAAAGTGTTTAAAAGCCTTTACAGGTTACCACTTTAGATCTGCAGGGGAGGTCTACTGCTAGAATTACTGCCCTCAATCTGACGTTCGCGTTGATACCTCACATGCATGGTGAAATTGTTGTTTACATATGACACGAGACTGACGCTTGCGTCCACCTTTGTGTGGGTGCATGGGTGCATTTTTTTTTTTTTAATTAATCACTTTGTTTTTTTATTTTATTTTTACACTGTCCCTTTCATCTTTTTTTTTATCATTTTTATTTTTATCACAGGGATTTTAAATATCCCCTATGATAAAAATAGGTATTGTCGCATTTTTTTTTTTTTTTTTTAATTTGTGGTCTACTAAACTCTAGATCTTTCCCCAGCCCTTAAAGCATCTGACCACACCAAAATCAGTGTGATAAGATGCTTCCCCAATTTCTCAATGGCACTGTTTATATCTGACAAAACTGACGTTTTGTACCAGCATCTATCTTTACAGGTGATTAGGTACGGTGCCAGTAACTGGTCATTAAGGCCCACCCCTCCCATATTTAGGTTATATTCGTGGACACAGAGGGGTTTCTCCACAAGACCAGTCGCCGTAAAGGTTTGGACAGTCGTATCTGCATGAAGGGAGGTCAGAACGAAAACATTGTCCCTCCACTTCATCACAAGCAAATTATTACACTTCAAGCAGGCTCTCTCCCCCTGACTAAGTCGGGATTCTACCAGCCATTGGGGGAAGCCCCGGTGATTAGGTCGCACAGTACCACATGCACCAATTTGATGATCAAACAAGTGACTAAAAAGTGGCACGCTTGTGTAATAATTGTCCACGTACAAGTGGTACCCCTTTCCGAATAAGAGTGACACCAAGCTCCGCACAATCTTGCCAGCGCTCCCTATGTAGTCTGGGCATCCTTCCAGCTCTACGTGACTATCTTTGCCCTCATAAACCATGAAACTATGTGTATAGCCTGTGGCCCTGTCACAGAGCTTATACAGTTTGACCCCATATCTGGCACACTTGCTGGGGACGTACTGCTTGAAAACAAGACAGGCAGAAAATTTAACCAGGGACTCGTCCACGCACACAACTTGGTTGGAAATAAAAAGTGCGGTGAACGTCTGGTTGAAGTGGTTTATGAGGGGCCGAATTTTGTAGAGCTGGTCAAATTCAGGGTCACCTCGTGGATGACTGAGTTCATTGTCACTGAAGTGCATGAACCGCAAAATCTGCTTGTATCATGCCCTGGACATGCAAGCAGAGAACATGGGCATATGGTGAATTGGGTCAGTGGACCAATATGACCGCAATTCAGCTTTTTTAGTTATGCCCATGAGGAAGGAAAGGCCCAGAAAGGTCTTAAATTCTGGAACCGTGATTGGTTTCCAGTCTCTGGCAAGTGTCAAATGGGGGTTAGTGGTGATGAATTGACCAGCATACAAATTGCTTTGGTCCACTATAGATCTATAGAGATCTTCCCTGAAATACAGCGAATAAAAATCAGTGGCCGTAAAATCTGCTGTATTCACCGTGATTCTGGGTTGGGCAAGGAAAGTTTGGGCGCTGCATCAGTGGTGGGTTGCCAATCAGGGTTTTCAAGCGCATCAGGAAGGGCACTATGGGTTCTGCGGGTCTGTGTTTGTCTTCTTTGTGGCTGCGGGGCATTACTTGTGCTAGCCACACCAGCTTGAACTACACTTATGGGACTCACCACGTCACCACGTGATACTGCAGTGCTGGTTCATCTACGTCCAGGGGGTACTAGGCCGCTGGTGCTTGCCAGGTCACCAGAACAGGTAGCGGCGCTAGTACTGGCTCTCTGCTACATATGAGAGCCCTGCGTTTCAGGCACATCAGTGACAGCAGAATGGGGTCTGGTACTCCTGACTCTAGCAGGGACCACAACTCCGTCGTCAGAGCTATCTGACAGGGGGCGGCTGCTGTCTACAGGTTCATATGCTGAGCCTGATTCTGGCAGTGGAGCTTCCCCATCGCTCTCATCTGTCATACTTAGCATATTGTAGGCCTCTTCACTAGTGTACATGCGGCCAGACATTTTAGACTTTCTAAATTTGATACGTGCACTAGCGTGACTCACAGGCAAAAAAGCGCACCTGGTTGTCAGAGCCTGTTTCAAACGCTACCAAAATCACTGTCAGATTTCGCAGGGATCGGGTGTGATTTCTGTGACGCTGCAGATATGTGTTCTGTGTTTTGAAAGTGACAGTGATCTATTGATCCTGCACTTGGGTGGGCTGGGCTGGGCGGAGGGGCTAAACGCAGGTGCTAGCAGTTATCTGGGCTGATCCCGCTAACGGGGACGCTAATATATATCTGATCAGATCGCAGATATTGATCTGATCAGATACTACAATAATATCTAACACCTATCTAATGTGTGTGTTTGCGTGTCAGAGTACCTAATCTAACTGGCCCTGCCTGGCGTTTACGCTGACCCTAACGCATGCTAAAACCTAACTGGGGTCACCGCCAGGCGATCAGGGGTTAAAACCTATAAAAGGTATATAAAATAATATACGGCAGGTAATCTGATTGAAAAAAAAACCTATCTAGCTAGCTAGCGTCACCCGTGACACTTATACGGTGATCACAGGTGACAGGGGGCAATGAAGGGGTTAAAAACTTTATTGGGGGCAAGGAGGGGTATTTACACCTAACTAGGCCTAATACTACCTACCCTAACACTGATTTAGTGTCACAAGGTTCACAAATACAGCGATCAGTAAAAATCAGATTGCTGCACTATATGACACTGTGATAGGGAGTGAAAGGGTTAACTGGGGCGCGATCAGGGGGTGATCAAGGGGCTAAATGTGCCTAACTGTCCTGGTGTCAGTGTGGTGTTGTGCAACTCACGTTTCTAGATGCTCCTTCTTCCTCGCTGAAACCGAAAAGGGCTTCAGGGAGGAAGTTGAGCTCACTTCCACTGCCTCTGTTTGCATTACAGAGGCAGAGGAGCCCTATCATTGGCTAGGACCGATCAGAAGGGCCAGGCCAATGATTTTTGTAGAGGGATCAGTCCTGTGTCGAATGGCGCTGTAACGCCCGCTCACAGCTCGTGATTGCGGCTGCCGTCATATGATGGCGGTTTGCGATATCGAACCACCTTGTCGATGTCAACCCGCGGTTGGCGGTCGGCAAGTGTTTAATAATATTGACTATATGTTTGAAGTCATTACCCTGCTGCAGAGCAAATATGGGGCCAGTCACGCCTCCCTGATGGTATGGCAAGATAGATAAATATCTGCCTGCATTTTTCAGCATTGAGGACAGCAATGATCCTGACCAAATCTCCAACTCCATTTGCAGGAATGCAGCCCCAGACTTGCTAGGAACCTCCACCATTCCTCACTGTTACATGCACAAACTCATTATTGTACTGCTGTTCAACCCTTCATTAACAAACTGCCTCCTGCTACAACCAGATATTTTAAATTTTGACTCATCAGTCCAGAGCACTTGCTGACATTTTCTGCACCCTAGTTCATATGTTTTTGTGCATAACACACCGGGATAAGCAACTCAACTATTATATCATGAGCATGCATTGATTTGCTTGTCTCACAGCACATACAGCAATGATACATGGGGGGAGAGGGAATGTTTCCTGTTGCCTGTTACTATATCAATTGGTCTGCTGCCCTCTACATCTGTACTGTGTCCTATAGTGACATAGGGCCAGCAGAAGGAATCACCAAGGGAATGGAAGTTCAACAATCATGGAAGTGTTGTATTCTAAAGATTCTTGTTATATACTGTAATTGTTTGACAGCTAACAGCTACACACAGGGGTTGATTTACTAAAACTGGAGACTGCATCTCTGCAGAGAAACCAAACAGCTTCCAGTTTCTCTGGCAAAGTTTAATTGAACAAGCTTTGAGGCTGATTGGCTACCATGCACAGCTGCACCAGATTTTGCACCCTTCAGCTTTAGTAAATCAGCCCCACAATGTTGACTTCTAGCTGTCAAAATGTGAGCATAGAATAGTGTTCCTTCAGCACAGGACCTTTGTCAGGGCTAGGCTAGTCTACAAATGGTAAGAGAGAGCAATCATGTTAAACAATCACATGCTCATAAATTATTCATGGTCAATGTAACCAGGGGCAGGATTAGAGTTGTGTCTTTCGATTACATATTTTGGATTATAAAAGTTTCTTCTTTTCCATATCTGAAAGCTGAGATGTATGACCATGTCAGACCTGGCCCATCTGAGTTACAGGAGACAGGATGAATCAGTGCACTGCTAAGAAGGAAGTATAGTCTGCATATCTAATGGGGAAACTATAAAAATGTATTGTTATTAAAGTGTAACTTTAGTCAGAAAAAAAGTCCTGCTAGATCACTTCAGGGTGGCACCCTTTGGAGGTATAGCTATATAAAACATTAAAAATAAGTGTCTATACTGTTTAAAATCCAGTAATATGGTGTCTCAACCTGCTCTGCACATGCTCAGTTGCTCTTTCATTTTAGTAATTTTTAGGCACTGCTGAGTTTGTAGAGGCTAATCTGCTGACAGCCTTAAAGTGGAATTAAACCCTCCTATCCTTTACAGCCAAGGAAGCTGCTTCTGTTTAGTATGCAACTGCCATGGTGCTGCACATGCAATTAGTTATGACACCAGCCATTTGATGGTTTGACAGTAAGGTTGAGAACACATTTATGTGTTTATAACTTTCTGCTGTTCAGGGGCTCTGGGCTTCAGCAAAATGGCAGCCTCCAACAAGAAGAAACAGGAGCAATGCTGGAGGCAGTTTACAGCACACACTCATTTTGGTAGCATAATTATTAATGTGGAATGTATATTCATTGCTAAAGAACATTATTTTTTGTTGTTATGGGTAAAGTTCCACTTTAATAACTTAAATTACAATACACTAATCATATATTTAAAGTAGTCTTAGCATCAGATTTTCATTTTAAGTGCATGTGTGCTAAGTAATGTGTCAGAATAAATACTGACCCTGACAATGCCTTTATCTGCATTTTTCTTCTGAAGGAAGGCAACATTTTTGTTAAGAGATGGTACAGTAATGTGCCTGAACAGTTCATGGCTGTGTTCACAAATGTCTGACACAGACCAGTTTCTGCTGCAGCCCCTCACCTTGCGATTTGATGAAAACTTGCAGTGTTGGAGGAAATGATCTAGGACTGTTTTTCTGAAAAAAATCCTACTGTGACACATTAGGAATATATTCAGATGTGTAAACTTGTAAAATTGGAAGGTCCACTTTTAGAAAAAGTAAAAGACTATACTTTCCCTTTAAGTTTCCATTGTGCATTCAATGGTTGACAGTGCAAGTGAGCTGTGAATAATAACTACTGCATGAAGATGTTTCCAAAGGCAGGTCTAAACAATGTCAGTCATCCTATTTTTATCTTTTCTAATTCATTCAGCTCTTGTTTCTACTTTTCCTTTATCTGACTTTGTACACAGCAGAACATGGCCTTTATTTAAGTTCTATTTACAATGCTGTGTTTTACGCCTTTCGCAGCAGCTCCAACTATTATACTTAATCATTATTGTCATCTTTAGTTGCTAGGCTCTCAAATTGCTTCTTATCTTAATAATTTTAGAACTGTAACTTTGCCATTAAAAAGCAACATCGGTTTCCCTTTCCTTTTGACAGTTAGTTTCCGTTGAAAGTAAAGGACACTACGCCCCTGAATTGAACTAGGTGTTTGATTAATGGGTGTATTTTCATTTCTGCTCAGCTCTATTTTGTGCCATTAAAAAGGATTTGCTGATAAGATTTGTTGCTTATAGTTTCAGCATGAGAAGCTTGGCTGCACAGCATCAAACAAAACCAAAGGTCTGATTGTCAATATATCAAAAAAAAAAAAAAAAGTACACCCAAGGTACAACATCCATTATGCACACCTTTTTAGTACACGGTATAAGAAATAAGACTGCATACCAGCTGCTGTAAACATTACCTGGTATGCTCTGCACATTTTAAGCACTGTTTTACCTATTTTAACTATTCATAAATAACAAATATCACTGCAGGATGTAACCTTCTCATCGAACAAATTATTAAAAACATGTGCAAACACATAAATATGCATATTCTGCTGCTGTAGATGCACATATGCATTATAGCCAGATGGGATAGACAGATAAATAGATAGATAGAACCCGCACACAAATTATATATATATATGTGAGTACACCCCTCACATTTTTGTAAATATTTTATTATATATTTTCATGTGACAACACTGAAGAAATGACACTTTGCTACAATGTCAAGTAGTGAGTGTACAGCTTGTACAACCATGTAAATTTGCTGTCCCCTCAAAATAACTCAACACACAGCCATTAACCACTTCAGCCCCCGAAGGATTTCCCACATTAGGACCAGAGCACTTTTTGCGATTTCGCCACTGCGTCGCTTTAACTGACAATTGCGCGGTTGTGCGACGATGTACCCAAATGAAATTGGCGTCCTTTTTTTCCCATAAATAGAGCTTTCTTTTGGTGGTATTTGATCACCTCTGTGTCACTTCTGATCACCGCTATAAACAAAAAAAGAATGACAATTTTGAAAAAAAAATATATTTTTTACTTTTTGCTATAATACATATGTAGCACCCCCATAGTATAGGTGCATTTTTGTAGCAGGGTTTTGCTAGGAAAGGCAAAATTTTGCCAGGCCTGAGTGTAAGAGCAGGCCTGCATTTTTTGATCTGAGCCGGGAGGAGTGGCTCAGGGAGGATTGAGTTGGTTCAACAGATGAGGTCATCAGGACCTCCCACTTCTTTCTAGAAAACTGGAGGAGGGTTTCTGGTCAGAGAGCTGGGAGATAGGTGGAGCCACCTGGAGCGTTCTAAGGAGCCCTGACCAATCCCCAAGCAGGATTGGCAGGGGGCAGGCCTCCTTAAATACTCTGAGTCAGCCCAATTGGGAGGAGAGTGTCGGTTGGAAATCTGGAGATGTAGCAGTGGCGCTGTGGAGTCCTCTACCCTGGAGGTTGCCCCCATCTGGGGTGGGGGGGGGTGACCTTGGGGCCCGGAGGTTCAGGTGCAGCCAGGAGTGGTGGTGATTCCTGGAGTCGTGTGGGGGAGCAAGAGAGCAGCGGAGGTGCTACACAGAGAGAGACTTTAAAGTGATCCACCAGTTTGGTATGTGGTGGTCCCTGGGAGCTGGAAAAGAAAGTGCTGGAGCGGGCTGGGAGAGGAATAGTGGACAGTCTGTGGAAGCCTTGGGGGCCAGTTCAGGGAAAGGAGAGTCACTGAGGAAAAGCAGGTTGGTGGGACCTGGAGGAAGGATGCGCTGGGAGCTGTAGTCCATCAAAGGCCCGACTGGCACTCAAGTACTTTTGCTACACATTCAGGGACCCATGATCCCTGGCCTGTGGTGGGTGTTCCAGAGATTCTGCTGAGAGCATGCCTCGCCATGTGCTAGCCGCGGTGTAGAGAATGGAGCGGAGGGGCTTGATAGATTTCCTTTCAAGCGGGAAACTAGATTCAGTGCTGGAGAGAAGTAATGGAATGATAATTTACTAGGTTCAGTGCTGGAGAAAGAACTGTAACGGTCAGCAAGTTAAGAACTGAAGAGTTGTGAGG
>BLSH010509108.1:498412-518096 GCA_018402905.1 Glandirana rugosa
CTAGTGAAATTTCAGAGAGAGACACATCGTGGAGGCGACGAGAGAACGAGGGGGTGTGCTGAGGTCCTTAGTGGTGGTGAGGACCGACGTGGGTGCTACACAGAGAGAGACTTTAAAGTGATCCTCCAGTTTGGTATGTGGTGGTCCCTGGGAGCTGGAAAAGAAAGTGCTGGAGCGGGCTGGGAGAGGAATAGTGGACAGTGGCCAGTTCAGGGAAAGGAGAGTCACTGAGGAAAAGCAGGTTGGTGGGACCTGGAGGAAGGATGCGCTGGGAGCTGTAGTCCATCAAAGGCCCGACTGGCACTCAAGTACTTTTGCTACACATTCAGGGACCCATGATCCCTGGCCTGTGGTGGGTGTTCCAGAGATTCTGCTGAGAGCAGGCCTCGCCATGTGCTAGCCGCGGTGTAGAGAATGGAGCGGAGGGGCTTGATAGATTTCCTTTCAAGCGGGAAACTAGATTCAGTGCTGGAGAGAAGTAATGGAATGATAATTTACTAGGTTCAGTGCTGGAGAAAGAACTGTAACGGTCAGCAAGTTAAGAACTGAAGAGTTGTGAGGTGTAACAGTCTGCAGAGGGATAGTCTGCAATGACAGTGTGTATATACGGGACTGTATATGGAGTTCATGTACCATCCCATGGTCCTCCCTTGTCCCCATCCGGGTTATTTCCCCTAAACGGAACAACAAAAACAAGAGCCGGCCTGGTCAGTGTCTACGGATGTGTGAAATATGGTGTGATAGAGGGCAGCTATAAGGTGAACCACTGCTACCAGCCAGTCTCAAGGGAGCACATGGCTACACATATCACAAAAAAAATATAAAAAAACAAATTTATTCATCAGTTTTGGCTGATATATCTACTTCTACATATTTGTGGTAAAAAAAAAACGCAATTGGCATATATTGGTTGATTTGTGCAAAAGTTGCAAATGTTTACAAACATGAGAAGTAATTTATGGTGTTTTTACTTTTATTTATTTTTTTACTAGTAATGGTGGCGATCTGCAATTTTTAGCGGGACTGCAACATTGCGGCGGACATGTCTGACTTTTTTGACACTTTATTGGGACCATTGACATTTATACAGATCTAATCAGATCTAAGAAATAAACACTGATTACTGTATAAATGTCACCGGTAGGGGGCATTCTAGGGATCAAATGTGTTCCCTAGGCGTGTTCTACCTGTTTGGGGAGCGCGTGGCGGGCATGGGTGCACACCGGCGCACACTCACCCCCTAGCCACGCCTATGCGAATCGCCGTTTATAGAAATCGATTCACATTACACTGCTACTCTGCAGCAGCATTGTCTTGCTAAAGAAGCCAAGGGTAAAGGTGATGGACTGGCCAAGCATGTCTTCAGATGTAAACCCTATTAAACATCTGTGGGGCATCCTCAAACGGAAGGTGGAGGAGCGCAAAGTCTCTAACACCCACCAGTTCCATGATATCATCATGGAGGAGTGAAAGAGGACTCCAGTGATGAACTGCATGCCCAAGTGGGCTAAGGCAGTGCTGGAAAATAATGGTGACCACACAAAATATTGACAATTTGGGCCCAATTTGGACATTTTCACTTACAGGTGTACTCACTTTTGTTGCCAGCAGTTTAGACATTAATGGCTGTGTGTTGAGTTATTTTGAGGGGACAGCAAATTTACACTGTTATACAAGCTGTACGCTATAGACATGTGCAGTTTGTTTTGTTCCGAATTAAAATTCGGACGAATTTTCATTTTTCGGAAATTCGGATGTATCCGAATTACAATAGTACCGAATTTAAACGAATGAAAAATAATGAAAAAAAAATTTGGACAATATTTGAATTCAAATAATTTCCAAATTGTTTTCGAATACTTTTCGAATTCAAATAGTTTTCAAATTTGAATTCGAAAAGTTTTCAAATTCCAAAATTTTCAAATTCAAATTCCAAAGAGAACACAATAGAATAGAAAACAAATAGAAAACAAAGGAATAGAACAGAAAAAAACAATAGACTAGAAAAGAATATAACAGAAAACAAAATAATAGAATACAACAGAGTAAAACAGCTCTGTTCCCCTCCACCACATTATATTCTTTCATTTTCTTTTATATTACCCTCTATTGTATTCTATCTTTTTCCATTCTATTCCTCCACTTTCCACTCCATTCCATTCTCCTTGGGAATTGGAAAACTATTTGAATTTGAATACTGTTCAAATTTGAAAACGATTTGAATTTGAAACCTTTTCGAAAACGAAAACTATTCGAAATTGATTCAAAAATGCTTCAAATCAATTTGAAAACGAATAAAAAAAATGAATTCCGAAGAGGAATTAAAAGAATGAAACAAATCTAACTAAATGAATTTATGTACTGTAAATAACGAAACAAAACAAAATGAAACAAAACACATTTTTTCGCTTTGCACATGTTTAGTACACTCAAAACTTGTAGCAAAGTGTAATTTCTTCAGTGTTGTCACATGAAAAGATATAATAAAATATTTAGAAAAATTTGAGGGGCGTACTCACTTTTGTGAGATACTGTATATATATATATATATATATATATATTTTTTTTTTTTAACTGCATTCATTTTTACTTGGGAAATGTATTCACCAAGCATGGTTATTGATCTTGTGGAGTCACAAAACATCACAGTTTAGTTAATGTGTGGGAATATTGCAGAAACTTTTCATCATTTCCATAGATACAATGCTGAAGGTATTTAGCAATGCATGTTATAACAACAGAGGAAGACAGCCCCTAAAGGAGTCCGTTATTTGTTTTTTTTTTCATTTCGTTCAGCCAGTAGGTTGAACCAAAAAACACTAACTCAATCCCACATCCACCCACTGATTTGGATGAAGAAATCTTCCCCACTGAGCTACTGTTTTCTGATTACTGGTCCCTACTGTCAGAACACACTGATCAGCACTGCTTGCTAGAGTATCTCACAAAAGTGAGTACACCCCTCACATTTTTGTAAATATTATTTCTTTTCATGTGACAACACTGCAGAAATGACACTTTGCTACAATGTCAAGTAGTGAGTGTACAGCTTGTATAACAGTGTAAATTTGCTGTCCCCTCAAAATAACTCAACACACAGCCATTAACCACTTCAGCCCCCGAAGGATTTCCCACATTAGGACCAGAGCACTTTTTGCGATTTCGCCACTGCGTCGCTTTAACTGACAATTGCACGGTTGTGCGACGATGTACCCAAATGAAATTGGCGTCCTTTTTTCCCCATAAATAGAGCTTTCTTTTGGTGGTATTTGATCACCTCTGTGTCACTTCTGATCACCGCTATAAACAAAAAAAGAATGACAATTTTGGAAAAAAAAATATATTTTTTACTTTTTGCTATAATACATATGTAGCACCCCCATAGTATAGGTGCATTTTTGTAGCAGGGTTTTGCTAGGAAAGGCAAAATTTTGCCAGGCCTGAGTGTAAGAGCAGGCCTGCATTTTTTGATCTGAGCCGGGAGGAGTGGCTCAGGGAGGATTGAGTTGGTTCAACAGATGAGGTCATCAGGACCTCCCACTTCTTTCCAGAAAACTGGAGGAGGGTTTCTGGTCAGAGAGCTGGGAGATAGGCGGAGCCACCTGGAGCGTTCTAAGGAGCCCTGACCAATCCCCAAGCAGGATTGGCAGGGGGCAGGCCTCCTTAAATACTCTGAGTCAGCCCAATTGGGAGGAGAGTGTCGGTTGGAAATCTGGAGATGTAGCAGTGGCGCTGTGGAGTCCTCTACCCTGGAGGTTGCCCCCATCTGGGGGGGGGGGGTGACCTTGGGGCCCGGAGGTTCAGGTGCAGCCAGGAGTGGTGGTGATTCCTGGAGTCGTGTGGGGGAGCAAGAGAGCAGCGGAGGTGCTACACAGAGAGAGACTTTAAAGTGATCCTCCAGTTTGGTATGTGGTGGTCCCTGGGAGCTGGAAAAGAAAGTGCTGGAGCGGGCTGGGAGAGGAATAGTGGACAGTCTGTGGAAGCCTTGGGGGCCAGTTCAGGGAAAGGAGAGTCACTGAGGAAAAGCAGGTTGGTGGGACCTGGAGGAAGGATGCGCTGGGAGCTGTAGTCCATCAAAGGCCCGACTGGCACTCAAGTACTTTTGCTACACATTCAGGGACCCATGATCCCTGGCCTGTGGTGGGTGTTCCAGAGATTCTGCTGAGAGCATGCCTCGCCATGTGCTAGCCGCGGTGTAGAGAATGGAGCGGAGGGGCTTGATAGATTTCCTTTCAAGCGGGAAACTAGATTCAGTGCTGGAGAGAAGTAATGGAATGATAATTTACTAGGTTCAGTGCTGGAGAAAGAACTGTAACGGTCAGCAAGTTAAGAACTGAAGAGTTGTGAGGAGTAACAGTCTGCAGAGGGATAGTCTGCAATGACAGTGTGTATATACGGGACTGTATATGGAGTTCATGTACCATCCCATGGTCCTCCCTTGTCCCCATCCGGGTTATTTCCGCTAAACGGAACAACAAAAACAAGAGCCGGCCTGGTCAGTGTCTACGGATGTGTGAAATATGGTGTGATTGAGGGCAGCTATAAGGTGAACCACTGCTACCAGCCAGTCTCAAGGGAGCACATGGCTACACATATCCAAAAAAAATATAAAAAAACAAATGTATTCATCAGTTTTGGCTGATATATCTACTTCTACATATTTGTGGTAAAAAAAAAAACGCAATTGGCATATATTGGTTGATTTGTGCAAAAGTTGCAAATGTTTACAAACATGAGAAGTAATTTATGGTGTTTTTACTTTTATTTATTTTTTTACTAGTAATGGTGGCGATCTGCAATTTTTAGCGGGACTGCAACATTGCGGCGGACATGTCTGACTTTTTTGACACTTTATTGGGACCATTGACATTTATACAGATCTAATCAGATCTAAGAAATAAACACTGATTACTGTATAAATGTCACCTGTAGGGGGCATTCTAGGGATCAAATGTGTTCCCTAGGCGTGTTCTACCTGTTTGGGGAGCGCGTGGCGGGCATGGGTGCACACCGGCGCACACTCACCCCCTAGCCACGCCTGTGCGAATCGCCGTTTATAGAAATCGATTCACATTACACTGCTACTCTGCAGCAGTAAATGTATATGAATACAATATGAAACCTCATGGCAAAGAACTCACAAAGATTCTGAAAAAAAGAATTGTTGCTGTACATAAAGATGGCCTAGGCTAGAAGAAGATTGCCAAGACCCTGAAACAGAGCTGCAGCATGGTGGTCAAGACCATACAGCGTTTTACAGGACAGGTTCCACTCAGAACAGGCCTCGCCATGGTCGGCCAAAGTAATTGAGTGCACATGCTCAGTGTTATATCCAGCATTGCTGCAGAGTTTGAAAGGGTGGGGGGTCAGCCTGTCAGTGCTCAGACCATACGCCACACACTGCATCAAAATGGTCTGTGTCTGGTCTGGGGCTGCATGAGTTGCACCTGGCACTGAGGAGCTACAGTTCATTGAGGGAACCATGAATGCCAACATGTATTTTGACATACATGTAGAGCATGATCCCCTCCCCTCAGAGACTGGGCCACAGGGCAGTATTCCAACATGATAACGTCCCCAAACACACCTCCAAGACGACCATTGTCTTGCTAAAGAAGCCAAGGGTAAAGGTGATGGACTGGCCAAGCATGTCTTCAGACATAAACCCTATTAAACATCTGTGGGGCATCCTCAAACGGAAGGTGGAGGAGCGCAAAGTCTCTAACACCCCCAGTTCCATGATATCATCATGGAGGAGTGAAAGAGGACTCCAGTGGTGAACTGCATGCCCAAGTGGGCTAAGGCAGTGCTGGAAAATAATGGTGACCACACAAAATATTGACAATTTGGGCCCAATTTGGACATTTTCATTTACAGGTGTACTCACTTTTGTTGCCAGCGGTTTAGACATTAATGGCTGTGTGTTGAGTTATTTTGAGGGGACAGCAAATTTACACTGTTATACAAGCTGTACGCTATAGACATGTGCAGTTTGTTTTGTTCCGAATTAAAATTCGGACGAATTTTTATTTTTCGGAAATTCGGATGTATCCGAATTACAATAGTACCGAATTTAAACGAATGAAAAATAATGAAAAAAAAATTTGGATAATATTTGAATTCAAATCATTTCCAAATTGTTTTCGAATACTTTTCGAATTCAAATAGTTTTCAAATTTGAATTCGAAAAGTTTTCAAATTTCAAAATTTTCAAATTCAAATTCCAAAGAGAACACAATAGAATAGAAAACAAATAGAAAACAAAGGAATAGAACAGAAAAAAACAATAGACTAGAAAAGAATATAGCAGAAAACAAAATAATAGAATACAACAGAGTAAAACAGCTCTGTTCCCCTCCACCACATTATATTCTTTCATTTTCTTTTATATTACCCTCTATTGTATTCTATCTTTTTCCATTCTATTCCTCCACTTTCCACTCCATTCCATTCTCCTTGGGAATTGGAAAACTATTTGAATTTGAAAACTGTTCAAATTTGAAAACGATTTGAATTTGAAACCTTTTCGAAAATGAAAACTATTCGAAATTGATTCAAAAATGCTTCAAATCAATTTGAAAACGAATAAAAAAAATTAATTCTGAAGAGGAATTAAAAGAATGAAACAAATCTAACTAAATGAATTTATGTACTGTAAATAACGAAACGAAACAAAATGAAACAAAACACATTTTTTCGCTTTGCACATGTTTAGTACACTCAAAACTTGTAGCAAAGTGTAATTTCTTCAGTGTTGTCACATGAAAAGATATAATAAAATATTTACAAAAATTTGAGGGGCGTACTCACTTTTGTGAGATACTGTATATATATATATATATTTTTTTTTTTTTTATTTATTTATTTATTTTTTATTTATTTTTTTTAACTGCATTCATTTTTACTTGGGAAATGTATTCACCAAGCATGGTTATTGATCTTGCGGAGTCACAAAACATCACAGTTTAGTTAATGTGTGGGAATATTGCAGAAACTTTTCATCATTTCCATAGATACAATGCTGAAGGTATTTAGCAATGCATGTTATAACAACAGAGGAAGACAGCCCCTAAAGGAGTCCGTTATTTGTTTTTTTTTTCATTTCTTTCAGCCAGTAGGTTGAACCAAAAAACACTAACTCAATCCCACATCCACCCACTGATGTGGATGAATAAATCTTCCCCACTGAGCTACTGTTTTCTGATTACTGGTCCCTACACACTGATCAGCACTGCTTGCTAGAGCTGGCAGCACTGTTTGAGCAGCAAAAAAAAAGCAGGGTGGTTGAACAGAAGTCGATCAGCTTACAACCTCCCTGCCCATACATAGTTCACAAATCTGCTGGTCGCTGCTGAAACGGCTGAATTTTCGATCTATGTATGGCCCATTTTAGAGTGTAGCAAAAGAGAAAATTGAGTACTGTCCGTGATACTTTTTTTATTTGCATTTAGAGCCGGTTCACACTGAGGCGACTTGTCAGGCGACTCAAGTCGCCTGACAAGTCGTCCCCATGCAGTGCAAAGGAACTGTTCTAATAGGAGCGACTCAGGTCGCTCCGACTTAGAAAAAGGTTCCTGCACTATTTTCGGGGCGACCTCAGCGCGACTTGCATTGACTTCTATGTAAAGAAGTCTCCTTGCAAGCCGCGCTGAGGTAGCCTCGAACGGGGTGACTTGCTTTGCCCTGCAAGTCGCGCCGCTCCAGTGTGAACCGGCTCTAACACACAATTTTTCAGGACAAGCTTTCAGGGTGTGTCCCTTTCTTCAAGGTCCAAGCAGTACTGATTCAAAAAGTTTTAGCAGAATGTTAAAAAAAAAAAACAAAACAAAAAACAATCTCTGAGGAAGATTGTGACTATTTTGCTTTTCCTTTTTTTTCCTTTCCCTCAGAGATTGTTTTGTTTTTTTCTTTTAACATTCTGCTAAAACTTTTGTGAATTAGTACTGCTTGGACCTTGAAGAAGGGGAGATACCCCGAAAGCTTGTCCTGAAAAATTGTACGTTAGTGCAAATAAAAAAAGTATCATGGACAGTACTCAATTTTCTCTGTCGCAATTGCACTAATACGGCTACAATCGCCTCAAGCAGAGTGTAGCAACAAATGTATGAGGTAAGGTGACCGCACTCCAAACTTCAGAACAAGAAGCTTCATTCCATAAAATCCATACAGGACATCAAAACATCATGATACAGGAAGACAGCAACAAGGTTGATGCATTTAACAAAAAACTGCACTAAAGCCTCATACACACGGTACAACAAGTGTACAACACCTTGTTGTACAACAAAAGTTTTCTAGTCTGCTCATCCAACTCCTGTTGTACGACCGTCACACATCGGCTGATCTAATTGTGCATACTAATGGCCGGATGATTGTACAACAAGCTGTTGTATGACCGTTGTTGTATGACCATCGCACCGTGTTTACTGGCCTTTAATCATAACTTAAGGCTATACAGTGACTTTAGGTTATGATTAGGTTATGATTAAGCAAAGTTTTTCATGAAACGTATCAACCATGTTGCTGTCTTCCTGTATCGTGTTTTGATGTCCTGTATAGATTTTATGAAATAAAGCTTCTAGTTCTCTGAAGTTTGGAGTGCGGTCACCTTTCCTCATACATTTGTTGCTACACCCAGACCGTGGACTGGACCAGCCCTGTCTGTCAGAGAGAGGATTACTTCACCTGGAGTGGTGTTGCTCTCCCAATATTGTCTGTTTTAGAGTGGCCTTAAATGAGAAGATATCTTCCCAAGAAGGATGGACACGGAGGCATTTGTCTGGCCTCAAACACATTGTCTGCATGTATATGGAACTAGCTGCAATGCTTGCCTAGCTATAAAAGTGGCATCTGCAGCTTCATAGCAGAGAAATGAATCAAGCCTGCTTGCAGAAAGATTTTCAAACAGCCTGAAAAATCTCCCTCTGTAATACTGTGCACCTCTAAATGCTAGTTACAATCATTATGACATCTTAATAGCTCAGAAATGGCCCCAAGCACTGTTTATTAACTGGCCACTCTTAGCAAGATAAGAAACTAAAACTAGACCCATGGCCCTGGGAGAGCTTGGCTTTGAAGCTAATACTTAATTTGCTTGCCTCAGTGTGGACAGGGTTTATGTGGGAACCCAGAGAAGGTAGCTGGAGGTATATGCCTAAACACTGGGTATGGCGTTAAGGCGGCACTTCTCCCTGCAAACATTAAGCTAAAGCTTTGATCCAGTTACTTAGCTCTCACCTCTCTTCCACTGGACATCACAGATAACAGTTCATTCATACGCCTTCCTTTACAGCATTTCTGAGCAGGTGCAACGTAGTGTGTGTTGGACTCTACCTGCTCAGCATCCCATCACCTAATCCCAGTTATACGGATATACATGTTTAACTCTTCCTCTCCACTATTAGATTTGTATCCCAGAAAGCTCTATACCATTACTGACTTGTGTTTTAGTACTCCGATGTCTAACTCCATCTTCCGTGACTCTCAGGCTGGAACCGTTGGAAGCCCCATACCACAATTAGACCCAAGTTGGGGTACCGATCGATAGGGAAGGAACTAAGCACACATGTAGGCAGGTGCCTATAAGGGGTTAGCATGTTTTTCTGTGTAAGCACTTGTTTTTCCTGGCTGTGCTCATTTCCTCATGTCAGTTGAGCCAGCCAGGTGCTAAATGTTACAATGTATTGATGTTTTCCTGTGTCCTCGGGTTGACCAGAGAGCTGGGGGTAACCAGGCTGTAAGGGTTAATGCTTTTCCTGCCATTTTCAGGCAGGATACTGCCCCCTACAGGCAAACCCACATAAAAGCCTCCTGTAAGACTACCACAATGTAGCCTGATACTCTGCTTTGAGAGGACCCCAATCAGGGTTCCTGGTGAGGGTCTTGAGCCTGGAGACCACCATGTACTTGTAGCTGCTAATCATTGACTTGCTGGCTTTATGGATTACTGCCATCCATGGACTTTAAGGGACTTGCACTTCCTCGTGTGGATTAATGCCTAAATGGACACTTGCCTTAAAAGGGATTGCTTTATGACCTTGCCTGCTGAATACGGTATTCACACTTTATGGGATGTTAGAAAAGCTCTGTATAGAAACTGTGCTGAGAATGCCTGTATAGTTATCAGCAATTAACTAAGTAAAGGATCTTTATTTGTTTACTTGCTTTGCCTGGTCTGAAGTCTCTAAAGTCTGGTACACACTATGAGGCTTTCTCCGTGTCAGCTCCAGTAGGAGCTGCTATACTAATGATTTAACATTAGTACAGTGATCTTACCCGCTAAGTTGTAATGTTCAAACAGGGGAATGGCACATCACCAGAATACTCCAATCAGCGCTTTCAGCCATTGGCTGAGAGTGCTGTTCAGGAGCTGGTTGGCTGCTGGTTTTCCAGCTTGCTAGTCTGACAGAAGTCAGCTTCTGTTGGACCGGCTGCCATACACATGGGCCGAATGTTGTCTGTTTTTTATTGAACCGGTCGATGTCGTCCAGAGAACTGAGTTAGTGGAAGATACAACACATGGGTCTAACAAATAGAGTACTACCCAGTGACAGTTAATGTGTTGTTTCTAAGGACTACAGTGTTTGTGTCACATGCAAGACATCCAATCAGCCAGGAGATGGGTGACATGGCAGAGGTGACTGTTACTGTAGTAGTGGAGGGGGTTAAGTGTTTGGAACCTCCATTTGTGGCTGGTTTCCCACTCTTTGGGACTGGACCTGAGGCACAGAGTGTCTAGGGACCCAGCCTAGAGTCATGAAACAGAGTGTTTTAGAGGGGCTTTGAAAGAAGAGAGCAAGCACGGAGGTTATAAAGAGAGAGCGTTTCCTGTATCCCATTGCACCCGTGTAATTGGTCACTGGGAAAGGGCTGGCGCTAATGCTGAATTGGTGAAGACCAGTACAGACTCTGCAGTACTGGTCCCTAAATGCTGCACACCTGGGAAGTGGTGTCCTTTAACAGAAGAAGTGTCTGAAGTGTACAAGTGTCATCAGTGTAATGCAGTCAGCCACGGATTATAAAGAGTGTTATTGCAGCTCAGTTCAGCCCCGGAAGGATCCTTTAGGACCAGAGCACTTTTTGCAATTCGGCACTGCATCGCTTTAACTGACAATTGCGCGGTCGTGCAACGTTGTACCCAAACAAAATTCATGTACTTTTTTTCCCACAAATAGAGCTTTCTTTTGGTGGTATTTGATCACCCCTGCATTTTTTTGCGCTATAAGCAAAAAAGATCGTCAATTTTGCAAAAAAAAACCCCCCAAAATGTCTTACTTTTTGCTATAATACATATCCAAAAAAAATGTAATAAAACAAATGTATACATCAGTTTTGGCCGATACATACAGTTGTGCTAATACGTTTACATACCTTGGCTGAATTTATGATTTCTTGTCCATGTTTCAGAGAATATGAATGGTAACACAAAAACATTTATTTCACTCATTGTTATTGTTTGGCTGAAGCCATGTATTATCAATCAACTGTGTTTACTCTTTTTAAATCATAATGACAACAGAAACTATCCAAATGACCCTGATTAAAAGTTTACATACCCTGGTGATTTTGGCCTGATAGCATGCACACAAGTTGACACAAAGGGGTGTGAATGGCTATTAAAAGTAACCATCCTCACCTGTGATCTGTTTGCTTGTAATTAGTGTGTGTGTATAAAAGGTCAATGAGTTTCTGCACTCCTGACAGACCCTTGCATCTTTCATCCAGTGCTGCATTGACGTTTACGGATTCTGAGTAATGGGGAAAGCAAAAGAATTGTCAAAGGATCTGTGGGAAAAGGTAGTTGAACTGTATAAAACAGGAAAGGGATATAAAAAGATATCCAAGGAATTGAAAATACCAATCAGCAGTGTTCAAACTGTAATCAAGAAGTGGAAAATGAGTGGTTCTGTTGAAACCAAACCACGGTCAAGTAGACCAGCTAGAATTTCAGCCACAACTGCCAGGAAAATTGTTCACAATGCACAGAAAAACCCACAAATAACTTCAGGACTCTCTGAAAACATGTGGCGTGGCTGTTTCAAGATGCACAATAAGGAGGCGCTTGAAGAAAGATGGGCTGCATGGTCAAGTTGCCAGAAGAAAGCCAATACTATGCAAATGCCACAAAGTATCCCGCTTACAATACGCCAAACACCACAGAGACAAGCCTCAAACCTTCTGGCACAAAGTCATTTGGAGTTATGAGACCAAAATTTAGCTTTTTGGCCACAACCATAAACCCCACATTTGGAGAGGAGTCAACAAGGTCTGTGAAACACGGAGGTGGATCGCTGATCTTTTGGGGATGTGTGAGCTACAAAGGCACAGGAAATTCAGTCAAAATTGATGGCAAGGTGAATGCAGTATGTTATCAAAAAATACTGGGGAAACATTTGCATTCATCAGCCAGGAAGCTGCTCATGGGACGTACTTGGACATTCCAACATGACAATGATCCAAAACACAAGGACAAGTCGACCTGTCATTGGCTACAGCAGAATTAAGTGAAGGTTCTGGAGTGGCCATCTCAGTCTCCTGACCTCAATATCATTGAGCCACTCTGGGGAGATCTCAAACGTGCAGTTCATGCAAGACACCCCAAGAATTTCCAGGAACTGGAGGCTTTTTGCCAAGAGGAATGGGCAGATACCACAAAAGACTTCAAGCTGTCATTGATGTTAAAGGGGACAATACACAGTATTAAGAACTGGGGTATGTAAACTTTCGATCAGGGTCATTTGGATAGTTTCTGTTGTCATTATGATTTAAAAAGAGTAAACACAGTTTGATTGATAATAAATGGCTTCAGCCAAACACTAACCATAAGTGAAAGAAATGCTTTTGTGTTATCAATTATATACTCTGAAAAATGGCCAAGAAATCATAAATTCTGCCAGGGTATGTAAACTTATGAGCACAACTGTATTCTTCCTCATATTTTTGGTAAAAAAAAAAACGCAATATTGATTGGTTTGATCGAAAGTTGAATTATTTTATGGGGGTTTTATTTATTTATTTATTTTTTACTAGTAATGGTGGCAATCTGCGATTTTTAGCAGGACTGCAACATTGCGGTGTACATGTTGGACAATTTTGACACTTTTTTGGGATCATTGGCATTTATACAGTGATCAGTGCTACGAAAATGACTGATTACTGTGTAAATGTCACTAGCAGGGATGGGGTTAACACTAGGGGGCATCCTAGGGGTTAACTGTGTTCCTTGGTATGTGTTACTAACTGTGTGGTGGCTGGGCTGAGTGTGGGAGGAGAGTGATCGCGGCTCCCATACACAAGGAGCCTATGATAACACTCCCCCCCCTTGTCAGAACTGAGATATGTTGTTACATACATGGACCTCTGTTCTGTCACTGTGGAGGAGCGATTGTGGGTAGCTGGCGGACATCAAGTCCTCCCTACGTGCTCCCTGGCTCCTTTGTGACACAGTGAGCTCACGATCCGCAATCTCGCAGCCGCCATCAAGTGACGGTGGTTTGCGATATCAAGCCAAGTTGCTGCCGTTAAGCCACGGTGGGCAGTCAACAACTGGTTAACCACCTCAATACTAGACACTATCACCCCCTTCCTACCCAGACCAATTTTCAGCTTTCAGTGCTCTCACACTTTTGAATGAGAATTACTCAGTCACGCAACACTGTACTCAAATAAAATGTTTATTATTTATTCCACACAAACAGCTTTCTTTTGGTGGCATTTAATCACCACTGGGGTTTTTATTTTGTGCGCTACAAAAAAAAGAGTTTCTGTTATAGAATTTAGCAGTAATGTTTCTTCAAAAATTTTGACCAAAATTTATACTGCTACATTTCTTTGGTAAAAATAACCCAAATCAGTGGATATTATTTGGTCTGTGTGAAAGTTATAGAGTCTACAAGCTATGGTACCAGTCATTGAAAATTGATCACACCTGATGTACTGATGACATCTCATTTATTGAGACCCTAACATGTCGAAACAGTACAAATACCCCCCAAATGACTCCCCCTTATTGAAAAGTAGGCTGTCCGAGGTATTTAGTAAGAGGCATGACGAGTTTTATAAAGTTGAAGAAATTGAAGAAATTAAATGTATTTATTTTTTTTCACAAACATTTCATAATATATTCATATTCTCCCTATGCATTATGTCACGCCCACATGACTTCCTCAGGGGATAATCCATTGAGGAAGTCATGTGGGCATGACGCTATGCATAGAGAGAACACGGAGGAACATTGGAGGTGTTGTACACTAGGTTACGAGTTCGGCACTCGTGGATATATGCCTGCTTTTCTACTCAAAATGTAAGTGTATTTTTTTTATAAATTGTTTATTTTGCAAAGGTTGAATCATACATAAAGAAATATGTAAGGCAACTTTAACAAGGAATAATTCAACATAAAGTCTGATAAAAGCAGTATACAGAAATAAGGCATATGTAAACCTTTAATTGTCTTAGTTTAACTTCAGTTATACAATTAAATTAACATATATACTCAAGTATAAGCCAACCCAAATATAAGCCGAGGCACCACATTTTACCACAAAAAAACTGGGAACACTTATTGATTCCAGTATAAGCCTAGGGTGGGAAATGCAGAAGCTACTCGTAGATTTCAAAAACAGAAAATGATTCATCCTGACAGATACCCTGCAGCAGCTGGCAGGAGAGGGGAGGGGGGCCCTGTAGATCTGTGGGAACAAGGGGAGAGGCCATGAAAGAGCACAGGGGCCAGGAAAAAGTACAGGGGGGCAGCAGAAAGAAGCACACACACATATACACAAAATATAAATACAGACACACATATACACACACATATATATGCACACACATATACATGCACACACACCCACGCACATATATATATACATGTAGAATTCCAGAAAGCCTTTAAAAAAAATGGCATTACCTTCTTCTCTTCCTGCCGGGTACTGCACTGTAGGTGGAGGCAAAGAGTACAGCATACACTGCTTTCAGTTTCATTACAGTTATTCACTGGAGTATAAGCCGAGGGGCTTTTTCAGCATAAAAAATGTGCTGAAAAGCTCGGCTTATACTCGAGTATATACGGTATACCTTAAAGTTTATAAAGAGACAAAATGTTTTCTGAAAATAATAAAGAATATAAAAGATCTGGAAATCTTAAAGATCAACAGTAGCACCAAGAAACAAGTATAGGATTTTTATCAGCAATATTCAGAGCATATCCTCGCTATCTCAGAGTTTTTTTAGGGTGTCTTGTGGGGTGGTTCCGGAGAGAATTCAGATTCATCCCATGCCTCCCAGATTTTAGTGAAACGTGGTAGTGTGTCATCTATCAGTGCAGTCAAATGTTTCATCCTGCATATATCAGCCAAGGTAGATAGGAATTGTAAAAAGGTAGGGGGGGAAGGTGATACCCAGCATCTGGGGATAACCTGTTTTGCCGCTAGTAGGGCGAAAGCCATTAGCCTCCTTGCAACCTTAGACAAACCCGAGAGAGGGAGGCCCAGTAGGTAATATAGAGGGTTTAAGGGGACAAGGGTATTTATTAGTTTTTGTAGCATATCCTGGACCTGGGTCCAAAAAGGCTGGATGAGAGGACACTCCTGAAAATATGGTAGTGAGAACCAACATCACCTTCACATCTCCAACAGTATTTGGACTTTTCCGGATGGTGTGCATAAAGAATATCAGGGGTTCTATACCAAAAGAGAACGTTCTTTACTACACACCTTGAGGTTTTAGATGTGGATGCCCATATTTTCCCCCGATCTACTAGAGAGATGGGCCTCTGTAAAACAGAAGACCATTTTTTTTCTTGTTCAATATTTTTATTGAAAAGCAAAGGAAACAATACAGAGCATGTGAGCGTCATACCACTTAGCTGTACATAAAAAGTGAGTTAATGCGGTACATAACTTCCATAATTAGGATACAATGCGTTCATGGGAAGTGGGTAACCTCGTTATTAGGTCATGCACATGCTGCGCACTCAGGTCCTGAGGCACCCCGCCGGGATCACACTGTGCCACAGGAGTGAGGGAGCGGCAGTGGAAGCTAGAGCGCTACAGTGTAGAAATATCGTCATTTGTGCACTTAGAGGGAACACAGGCTCACGTTGAGAGTATTACATAATGTATCAAAACTCTATCTCAAATGTAGCAGATGTGTTGGAAGGAACTATAAACTGAAACAGTGAAATCTCATATAAATGCTAAGCCGTGTAGAGAAGGGTAGATGAGAAGGAATTTAATTGAGTCCAGTACTGGAAGAGATATAAGGAAAGAAAAGACAGAAAGAGGAAAAGTGGGAGGGAGAGGTAGAAAAGAGAACGGCAGTGGCTGTAATATTTAGATGTGAGAAAGGAGGAAGTGAATAGGACTAGCTTTCCAGGATCAGTGGCTCATATTTTCAATAGGAGGCCAAAGTATCAAATGGTTATGGGTGGTGGTTATGGCTGGAGTTGAGCGGATGTTCGGGTTCGGCGGGTTCGGACGAACTTTGTGAAAAAGTTTGAGTTCGGCCCTGAACTTGACATGAACTTGACCCCGAACCCCATTGAAGTCAATGGTGACCCGAACTTTTGGGCACTAAAATGGCTCTAAAAAAAGTCCTGGAAAGGGCTAGAGGGCTGCAAAAGGAAGCAAAATGGGGGTAAGAGTGCCCTGCAAACAAATGTGGATAGGGAAATAACTTAAAATCACATAAAAAAAATAAAAAATGGAGGAGGAGGTGGATGTGGAGTAGGAGGTTGAGGAGGCGGTGACCGTGGTGGTGTAGGTGGAAGTGGCTGTGGAGGAGGAGGAGGTAGCCAACACTGTTTTTTGTTTGTTTTTTCTAATTGGGTAGCCCCCAAAATATTGAGACATATTAAAAAAAAAAGAATAAGTTCACTTAAGTATACCAATGGCTTTGTGAGGCCGGTATAAATGTCTATTCTGCATAGACAAGTCTTGTGGGATCCATGCCTGATTCATTTTAATAAACGTTAGCTTGTCCACGTTGGCTGTGGACAGGCGGCTGCGCTTATTTGTGATAACGCCCCCCTGCCGTGCTAAACACACATTCAGACAATACACTGGCTGCAGGGCAGGCCAGCACCTCCAAGGCATAAAGGGCAAGCTCAGGCCATGTGCCCAATTTAGAGACCCAGACGTTGCATGGGACAGACCCATCAGTCAGTACGTGTAGGCATATGCACACATACTGTTCCACCATGTTGAAATTCTGCCTCCTGCTAAGATGTTGCCTGGTGGTGCTGTTTGTTGTGGCGTGCTGCTGACAAAGCTTTTCCACATTTTGGCCTTGCTAACCCTGCCTTCTGAGATGCTGGCGGTGCCACAGCTGCGATGGCGACCTCTTCCTCCTCCTCTGCCTTCGCTTTGTACTTCCACTGAGCCCCCGGTGTCATTTGGGAATGCCCTCAGCAGCGCGTCTTCCAGCGTGCGCTTGTAGTCGCGCATCTTCCGATCACGCTCGAGTAAGGGAATTAAGGACAGCACGTTGTCTTTGTAATGGGGATCCAGTAAGGTTGCCACCCAGTAACCAGCACAAGTTACAATGTGGGCAACTCGGCTGTCATTGCGCAGGCACTGCAGCATATAGTCGCTCATGGGTGCCAGGCTGCCCAGAGGCAAAGACAAGCTGTCCTCTGTGGGAGGTGTATCATCTGTGTCCTCCGTATCCCCCCAGCCACGCTCCAGTGATGCCCACGAGCTGCGTTGGGTGCCACCCTGCTGTGAACACGGTTCCTCCTCCTCATCCTTGTCCTCCTCATCCTCCAGAACTGTGCCCTGGCTTGAAAATTTTTTACCTGGCCTATGCTAGTGCAGGACCCCACCCTCTGAGCCACTTGTGAACGACTGGCCTGATAACCATTGAAATTACCCCTCTTCCTCCTCTTCTTCCTCCTGTGCAACATCCTCTTCTATCATCGCCCAAAGTGTTTTTTCAAGGAGACATAGAAGAGGGATAGTAACGCTGAGAACAGCGTCATCGGCACTGGCCATGTTGGTGGAGTACTTGAAACACCGCAATATGGTACACGGGTCTCGCATGGAGGCCCACTCGGTGGTGAAGTGGTGCTGTTCCGCAGAGTGACTGACCTGTGCGTGCTGCAGCTGAAACTCCACTATTGCCTGCTGCTGCTCGCACAGTCCCTCCAGCATGTGCAAGGTGAAGTTCCACCTTGTGGGCACGTCGCATAGGAGGCGGTGAGCTGGAAGACCGAAGTTCCACTGCAGCACAGACAGGCGAGCAGCAGCAGGGTGAGAACACCAAAAGCGCGCACAGACGGCCCACACTTTCTGCAGCAGCTCTGACATATCGGGGTCGTTTTTTAGAAATTTTCGGCACCACCAAATTCAGCATATGCGCCAGGCAAGGGATGTGCATCAAACCAGCTAGGCCCAAAGCTGCTACAAGATTTCGCCCAATGATCACACACCACCAGGCCAGGCTTGAGGCTCAGTGGCAACAACCACTCACCAGTCTGTTGTTCAATGCCCGTCCACAGCTCTTGCGCAGTGTGGGGTTTATCCCCCAAACATATCAGTTTTAAAACAACCTGCTGCCATTTCCCCCTGGATGTGCTGAAGTTGGTGGTGAAGGTGTTACGCTGACCGGATGAGGAGGTGGTAGCGGAGGAGGAAGTGGAGTGCCCTGCAATCCTCGGTGGCGGAAGGACATGCCCCAAACTGCTATCCGCCTCAGGCCCACCCGCCACTACATTTGCCCAGTGTGCAGTTAGTGAAATATAGCGTCCCTGCCCGTGCTTACTGGTCCACGTATCAGTGGTTATGTGGACCTTGCCACAGATGGGGTTGCACAGTGTACACATCTTGTCCCCGACTTGTTTGTGCAGGGAAGGGATGGCTCACCTGGAAAAGTAGTGGCAGCTGGGAACTGTGGGACAGTCACCGCCATCAGGTTTTTAAAACTATCCGTGTCCACCAGACGGAATGACAGCATTTCAAAGGACAGGAATTTTGAGGTACTTCCTCTTTCTCTCCAGTGTTTTGGAGATGGAGAGCTGTAAGCTTCCATGGGACCGTGTGGAAATGCTTGGGGACGGTGGCGGACATGGTGGCATTGCTGTCACATCATCTATTTGCTGGCTGGCAGGTGACACTGGCACTGTAGAGGTGGAGGAAGAGGCCGAGGCAGCAGCAGGAGAGGAAGCAGGAGGAGCCCGAGACCTTTCTTGGATTTTGAGGTACTTATTCCACTGCAGCTCGTGCTTTGCACGTAGATGCCTGGTCATGCAGGTTGTGCTCAGGTTTAGAACATTTATGCCTCGCTTCAGGCTCTGATTGCACAGCGTGCAAACCACTCGTGTCTTGACGTCAGCACATTGTCTGAAGAACTGCCTCGCCAGGGAACTCCTTTGAGCTGCCTTTGTTGTGCTAAGTCCTGGGTGCGATGGGTAGTAGCAGGCGTACTGTCTAGGGGACGGTCTCTCCGCTTTTGCTACCTGCTTCCTCTTTTGCTGTGCTGGTGCCTCTGTGCGACCACCACCTCTTCCTCCAAACTGCACACGTCACTCGCATGACCTTCATTCCATGTGGGGTCTAGGACCTCATCATCCTCCACATCATCTTCCACCCACTCTTCACCACTGCCCTCCTTGTCAGTCTGCACACTGTAGAAAGCCGCAGCAGTTGGCACCTGTGCTTCGTCATCATCAGAGATGTGCTGCGGTGGT
>BLSH010509108.1:531266-554868 GCA_018402905.1 Glandirana rugosa
GAGATACGGACTCTCTTGGAAAGGCGGCCCATGTTAGGACGAGTCTGAGGACAATTATATCGCGTCGAGAGACAAATAAGTCACAAGGGAAACCAATCTTTCTCTACGACGACCCGCCGTGGTTTTGGTTTGAGTTCAGATTTTTGTAATTTCTGCAAGAGAGGTTCGTTTGTTGGTTCGACCGCCGCCGGCGGTACAGAATCGGGTCGTGCGGCGCAAGATTATTCTTCGACGTCATGGGAGAACGGAGTGTCGGTCGTCTGTCACTCCGACTAAGACTGTGGTTGTTGTGGGTTTGCCGATATGTATGACCGTACAAGCGGTATAAACTTGTCTACGATGTCTTTCGTAATTTTGTTTGAAGTCTGGTGTAATGACTGTTTCGAACCCGAACGATTTTTGAAATGTCCGGGTCCGGGTCCGTGCCACGGACACCCAAAAGTTCGGTACGGACCCGAACGTTACAGTCCGGGTTCGCTCAACACTATTTGTCAGTAATGTGGTCTGAAGTTTGTTTTAATGCTTTCTGTAGCATCTGTTCAAATATGGCGAACATGCCAGTATGTATAGCCGTTTGGGTGTTGTTGGTGTCAGAATCAGCCTCACTGTCTGCTGGCTGTGAGGCAAGAGGGTACTGCAGCTTCTTATTAGAACGCGGCGTGCTGGGCTAAGACATGGCGGCCGCCGCCAGCTTGGTTGTTTGCTTGGAGAGAACGTCTTTAATGTTTTTAGACTTGAGTTTGGTTTTGGTGCCGCCCAGCAGCATCTCTTTCTAACCAAAGGGAACACTGAATAAACAGAGAGCTGCGCTATATTAACAGGAGTCTGAGCAGGATTGTACCCGGCGGAAAGGTTCTCTCAGGCATAGAGCTTTAAGCTTCTATATCCGCTTTATTTGGCTCTGCACATGCACCCCTATTATATCTCTTCTGTGTATGAAGACTTACAGTCCTTTATGGAACAGGAGATGAATAAGGCTGTGGTATTTACTCTGAGGGGGTGTGGAGGCTGAGGAAGACAATTAGGTGGAGCAAGATGGCTGCCTCTAGTATGAAAGTTCTGGATGTCTGGCATTTTAATCAGGGGCTCCCCACTCACCCCTGGACTCTGCCTGCTGTATGGGAGGTAATAGTAGCTGAATTGATGGGTTTTGCAAGTAGGGGAGTCCTAGGATAATGTTAATTTCCTGTAGCGAGATGGCCACCGCAACCTCCTTGTAGGCCGAAGCCACAGACTTTCCTGGGTACCTGCGGCAGGTTCGGTGCTGTAGGGGCTCCAACTTGTGTCTGCAAGCACAGGGGGCACTTAGGGTGGCTTAATAATGTCCCAGGTTAGGCGGATGCTATGGTATCTTGCCCCCGAAGGCTGAATGGGGCCTGGAAAGTGGCGGCCGTGGCTGGGGAGTGAGGGCCTAATCTCCCAAGAAGATTGTCCTGGGGGGATGGCCAGAGAGCACAATTATCAACTCAGGGCTCAGAGGGAAGGGAGGGTGAGCTGTAGGGGTGGATGTAATCGCTCACCGGTTGTCCAGGAGAGAGGATTGCTCTGGATAGAAGCAGGGATACCGGGAGCTCCTCTCTGACACGTCTTGCTCCTTCTGTGTCCAGAAGACCATTTTTTCATATAGTTATGGCTGCTGTCAGTTAGTGGGATGGCTTTGTGTAAAATTTTATATACTGTATGGATGAGATTAACTGGGGCTCATACGAGCCTTTGGCACTTAACAATTCGAAATCAGTGGGTCTTTCCAGAGTTAGAGAGGAGGTCATAGTAGAGAAAAGGTGTTTGATTTGCAAATAAAAATAAGAGAGTGTGTTAGGGATCTTGTGTTTTGATTGTAATTCTATAAGGGACTGTTACTGGGTGTACAAGTTGACGTAATTGAAAAATCCCAGCTTGAGTCCAGGGAAACATACAATCATTTGATAAACTATCAGGAATGTCTGGATTAACCACTTGCTTACTGGGCACTTAAACCCCCCTCTTGCCCAGGCCAATGTTCAGCTTTCAGCACTGTCACTATTTGAATGAGAATTGCTCGGTCATGTGACGTTGTACCCAAACAAAATTGATGTCCTTTTTTCCCCACAAATAGAGCTTTCTTTTGCTGGTATTTGATCACCTCTGCAGTTTTTATTTTTTTGCACTATAAACAAAAAAAGAGCGACAATTTTGAAAAAAGAACAATATTTTTTACTTTTTGCTATAATACATGTCCAAAAAAAAAAAAAAAAACATTTTTCCATCAGTTTAGGCCAATATGTATTCTTCTACATATTTTTGGTAAAAAAAAATCGCAGTCGGCGTATATTGATTGGGTTGCACAAAAGTTATAGCCTTTACAAACTATGGGAATGGATTTATGGTGTTTTTATTACTTTCTTTTTTTCACTAGTAATGGCGGCGATCTGCGATATTTTTCAGGACTGCAACATTGCTGCGGACATGTCGGGCATTTTTGACACTTTTTGGGACCACTAACATTTATACAGCGATCAGTGCTAAAAATATCCACTGATTACTGTATAAATATCACTGGCAGGGAAGGGGTTAACAATAAGGGGGTGCTCAAGGGGTTAACTGTGTTCCCTCACTGTATTCTAACTGTGAGGGGGCTGAGCTGGCAGGGACAAAACAGACATAACTGATCCCAATCACAGGGATCAGTAGATCTGTCATGTCCCCCCTCACAGAATGGGGAACCTCCTTGTTTACATCGGTGGTTCCCCGTTCTGGCTCTCTAGTAGGCGATCGCGGGTCTCCGGCGGACATCGAGTCTGCCGGACCCACGGGCATGCTCACGCAGCGTGTGGTGGGTGCGAGAGAGCGTTGCCGGTGGCTGTAAGGGCGCGCAGGGAGCGGGCAAAGAGGCATATGTCAATTGACGGTGCCCCGGCAAAGTAGATCCGCGCAGTAGCCGTCAATCGGCTATAGCGTGGATCTGAAGTGGTTAGAGTACATTTAAAAGTGGGGGCAAGGAGAAGAAAGGGAAAACCATTCAGAGCATTTTTTCCATATTGACAAAGTGAACAACATTGGGCCTAGACATAAGGATCTCAATTGTGGCGCATGTTTGCCCGAGGAGGGCTATAGCATATAACATGGGTGTACTGGAGTGGTAATCCCCATTTCAATTTCGGACCATCTATTTGGAGCCATCCTGAAAGACCAGGAAGTAAGTACTCGTAAGTGTGTAGCATAATGATGCTTTTACAAGTGAGGGGCCCCTAATCCCCCTCTATTTCTCAAGGCTAGTACCACTGATCCCGCAATCCTATGGGAGATATTGTTCCATATGAAATGTATACATCTTTTTTTAAGTGTTTTTAGTTGTGTCATGGGAGCAGACACTGGAATTGTCTCAAATAGATAAAGTAATTTAGGAAGTATTGACATTTTGAGAGTGTTAATTCTCCCAAGAAGGGAAAAAGGGAGTGTGGTCCAATGATTTAATAGCCTGTTAAGTTTGGTAAACAGAGGTGGGAAATTGGCTTGGTATAGGGTGGAGAAGGAGGGGGTAAGATAAATTCCCAAATATTTAAGGGTATGAGTGCACCAGTGATAATTGAATTCTGATTGTAAGGGAGCCAGTTGAGGTGATGGGATATTAATGGGTAACGCCTCCATTTTGGAGGTGTTAATTTTAAACACAGCGATGGAGCTAAAGGAGGTTAAAATTTTGGGTAAAGTTGGAAGAGATGTATGCGGATGTGTAAGGGTCAGTAGGGTGAGTGTATTTTTTAACTTTGCACTAAGCTACTTTTCATCAAAAAAGGGATTATACTATGAGAGTACTTCTCCCCTGATGCTCTAGGTGAATACTCAGAGCTAATCCTAGAGTGAACTGCGGGAAATGTCTCTCTTTACCAAGTGAAGTATAGGACGGGAGGAGGAAAAAGGTGACCCCCTAGAGGCAAGAGGAGGACATAGGAAATTCTCTGAGGATTACTACCAATGGCTTATATTTAGCCTAACTGAGGTGAGAGGCTAGAGAGCACAGAGGCGTACACTGAAGAACAAACAAAGAATATCATAATAGAGAATACTATATCAACTACTGGTGGAGGGATTTGTTTGCACAACTATATAAGGACTAGCACTGCTTTAAAATTATTTACTTTTATCGGAATGTTTATAATGAATTCTTATGTTATTAATGGATTTACAGTTTTAAGTATATATTGATTTATTGATATGACATTGATTTATGAATTAATTTAGATATTTATTAATTGCACAAATCACTTTATTTACTTATTTTATTTAAAACAATAGATACTATTTTCAGCAACCTGTATATGTATATATCCAATATTGGTCTATATATTATTTTAGTATTCGTTTTAAATGGGTTACTAGCAGCGTAGCACACTTCATAATCTTTGTCACAATTTGTAGTTTGGGATACGCTAATTGGTGCTAGCAGCAGTTGAGAAACACCTGCACACAATCATTTCAATCAAGGCTAAATACCCCCATCCTTATATGTTCTGACATATGATAGTGCGAGAGTAACGCTCTATTCCTTTATTAAAAATGTCTTCTTTTTCCCCACTCCTCCGGTCTCCCTCCATCTTCTCCTTCCCCGCTTCTTCTTCTGGTCTTCTACTTCTTTTTTTTGGTCTTCCTCCAAAAGACATCAGAAGGGGGCGGGGTCACTCGGTTACATCACCGGGTGGCCCTGCCCTTGCCTATAAACTAAATGTCAAACTGAAGACAGCCGAGGGGCGGAGGAGGAAGAAGAAGAAGACAACGAGAGGAAGGAAGAAGCAGAGGAAGACTGAAAGAAGAAGGAGAAGACCAGAAGAAGAAGTGGGGAAGGAGAAGATGGAGGAAGACTGGAGGAAGAAAGCGGGGGAAGAAGAAGACATTTTTAATAAAGGACTTGCCAAAAACTGCCTAGTGTTTTTTGTAACACTACACTACTTGTTTGGTGAATGGGTAGGGGTACAATGTACCCCATACTCATTCACATGGCGGGTGCCGGGATCTGGGGGTCCCCTTGTTAAAGGGGGCTTCCAGATTCAGATAAGCCCCCCGCTCACAGACACCAACAACTACCGGCCAGGCACACGTGGGGGAGGATGCAGGCATCTTCCTAAACAAGATGGTGGATATATTAAAACCTCTGCTGCAGGCCACAGCAACCCAGCAGGAGAGCAATCACCAGCAGCAGGAAACCAAACACCAAATCTAAACAATCCATTGCAGTGCAGCAAGACATGAATCACCAGGCCATTGCAGCCCAGCTAGAGGCAAATCGCCAGTTTGCGGAGACTCTGGTGGAGATAAGAAGGGGTCCACAATTCCTTTACCGGTGGAACAGAAAATGGTGCATGCCAGCTATTTCCTGCAGAAGATGACACCTGCAGATAATGTGGAAGCATACCTAGCAACTTTTGAAAGAGTCGTTGTTTGAGAAGGATGGCAAAAAAAGCAATGGGCAGGACTGCTAGCGCTTTTTCTGACAGGAGAACCTCAAAAGGCCTAATATGACCTGGAATTAGAGGCTGCCCAGGATTATGAGACACTGAAAACAGAGATGCTTGCACGCATGGACGTCACCATTGCAGGTTTAATCGCTGGTCATACAGTACTGACAAGCCACCCCGCTCACAAATGTTTGCTTTGATACACCTCACTAAGAAATGGCTGCAGCCAGAGACTTTGTTGGGCCCTAAAATTGTGGAGCGTGTGGCCATGGACCACTATTTATGGGCACTCCCTGCCTCTTTGAGGATGTGGGTAAGGCATGGGGACCATAAGACTACAAACTAGCTGGTTGACTTGGTGGAGAGATATACTGCTGCTGAGGATTTGTTTAACCCATCCGTGCCCCACTCCAATGTCTCTATGAATCGCCCAGAGGATCTGGTAAGACTGTTCCAGGGTTCAAGGGCGTGGGAAGAATTTACAAGCCTGCTGCCACAGATAATGAGGCTATGGGCTCAGGACCTGGAGACTGGCCAAATAGGTCAGGAAGGTCTCTGAGGCCCTTTAGAGGACTGGGTACAGAACATATAAAATGTTATCACTGCCATGTGTTTGGTCATATTGCTGCTAACTGTTCCCTAAGTGATGAACCAATGCAATGTGATAATGCTTACTTGAAAAAACGCATGTCTCTTTTTGCAAAGGTAGCCTGTACTACAACATGTCAGGAACGTATGGAAAAGCAAATAAATGTGTGTAATTTCAGTTGATGGAAAGCCAGTCACAGCTCTTCTAGATTCTGGTAGTGTGGTGACCTTAGTCAAAGATGATTGTGTAAGTCCTGCAAAGTTGCACCCTAGCACTATTGGGGTTATTTGCATACTTGGTGACACACGTGATTACCAGACTGCTGTGGTTGAAATTGATACCCCTTGGAGCATGGTGACACATTCAGTGGGGGTGGTACCCTCACTGCTTCATGAAGCCCTAGTGAGGAGAGATATTCCCCACTTTTGGAGTTTATGCGAAAACAAAAGGAGTCGGGAGGACAGAGCTCCCCCTGCTGGGGAAACAAAGGAACTCACACCAAACCCTTTTGATTGCCAGATTGAAAGGAAAGCTGGTGGTGTGTCCAAGGAATAGGAAGATCCTTTTCCTTTTTCCGTAATGGCTGGGGAGCAGGAGGAGCTGGAATCCAGCCCCCAGCTGGAGGTTAATGAAGAAGAAGTTATCTCTGACTCCAATAGTGAGAGTGGACAGAATGTGGTGCCTGACTTAGAAGTCAGAAAAGATGATTTTTGTACGGAACAACTAAAAGACGCCACACTCAATAGAACCAGAGAAAACATTAAAATGGTAAATGGAGAACCTGTTAAACCTAATATAGGGGTGTCTTTTTCCTACATGGCTCTTAAAAATAACTTGTTGCATCAGGTGGTAAAGCAAGGGGAGGAGGGGGTAGAGCAGCTAGTGGTTCCTAAACCCTATCGCCAAATGGTATTAGATTTAGCCCATGGTCATATGATGGGTGGACATCTGGGTATAGAGAAAACTAAGGAGAGGATAACCCAGAGATAATTTTGGCCCCCCGGTTTATATGCAGATGTCAAAGAGTCATGTCCAGAGTATCAGTATTCTGCGCCATCGCCCCATTTTCACAGCCCGCTGGTACCATTACCAATAATTGAAGTGCCGTTTGAAAGAATTGGAATGGATCTGGTGGGACCAGTAGTAAAGTCTGCCCAGGGCCATCAACACATACTGGTAATACTGGACTATGCCACGCGATATCCTGAAGCCATTCCCTTATGTAATTCCTCAGCTAAAACTATTGCTAAAGAGCTTGTCCAGGTATTTAGTCATGTCGGTATTCCAAAAGACATATTAACGGATTAAGGCACCCCATTCATGTCCCGAGTCACTAAAGAATTGTGTAAGTTGTTCAAAATCTCCCATATCCGTACCTCTGTCTACCACCCGCAAATTTATGGTCTTGTGGAGAGGTTGAACAAAACACTCAAAAGCATACTAAAAAGGTGGTGGACAAAGATGGGAGAAATTGGGATTTCTTGCTGCCATACCTCATGTTTGCCATACGAGAGGTACCTCAGGCATCTACAGTAGAGTTCAGTGGACACCTGGATGTTCGGGTTCTTCGGGTTCGGCCGAACTTCGCGAAAAAGTTTGAGTTCGGCACCGAACTTGACCCCGGACCTAGAACCTCATTGAAGTCAATGGTGACCCGAACTTTTGGGCACAAAAATGGCTCTAAAAAAGTCCTGGAAAGGGCTAGAGGGCTGCAAAAGGAAGCAAAATGGGGGTAAGAGTATGACAAGTGCCCTGCAAACAAATGTGGATAGGGAAATAACTTAAAATCACATAAAAAAAATAAAAATTGGAGGAGGAGGTGGATGGGGAGTAGGAGCCTAGAGGTTGAGGAGGCAGTGACCATGGCAGTTTAGGTGGAAGTGGCAGTGGAGGAGGTAGCCAACACTGTTTTTTGTTTGTTTGGTTTTTTTTCTAATTGGGGGAGCCCCCAAAATATTGAGACATATTAAAAAAAAAAGTATACCAATGGCTGTGTGAGGCCGGTCTAAATGTCTATTCTGCACAAGGTACAGACAAGTCTTGTGGGATCAATGCCTGGTTCATTTTAATAAGCGTTAGCTTGTCCACGTTGGCTGTGGGCAGACGGCTGCGCTTGTCTGTGATAACGCCCCCTGCCGTGCTAAACACACGTTCAGACAATACACTGGCTGCAGGGCAGGTCAGACCTCCAAGGCATAAAGGGCAAGCTCAGGCCATGTGCCCAATTTGGAGACCCAGAAGTTGAATGGGACAGACCCATCAGTCAGTACGTGTAGGCGTGTGCACACATACTGTTCCACCATGTTTCTGAAATGCTGCCTCCTGCTAAGACGTTGCCTATCAGCTGGTGATGCTGTTTGTTGTGTCATGCTGCTGACAAAGCTTTTCCACATTTCGGCCATGCTAACCCTGCCTTCTGAGGTGCTGGCGGTGCCACAGCTGCATTGGCGACCTCTTCCTCCTCTACCTTCACCTTGTGCTTCCACTGAGCCCCCGGTGTCATTTGGGAATGCCCTCAGCAGCGCGTCTACCAGCGTGCACTTGTAGTCGCGCATCTTCCGATCACGCTCTAGTGAGGGAATTAAGGATGGCACGTTGTCCTTGTAACGGGGATCCAGCAGGGTGGCCACCCAGTAATCAGCACAAGTTACAATGTGGGCAACTCGGCTGTCATTCAGCAGGCACTGCAGCATGTAGTCGCTCATGTGTGCCAGGCTGCCCAGAGGCAAAGACAAGCTGTCCTCTGTGGGAGGTGTATCATCTATGTCTTCCGTATCCCCTCAGCCACGCTCCAGTGATGCCCACAAGCTGCGTTGGGTGCCACCCTGCTGTGAACACAGTTCGTCCTCCTCCTCATCATCATCGCCCTCCTCATCCTCCAGAACTGTGCCCTGGCTTGAAATTTTTTTACTTGGCCTATGCTGGTGCAGGAACCCACCCTCCGAGCCACTTGTGAATGACTGGCCTGATAACCGTGGAAATGACCCCTCTTCCTCCTCCTCCTGTGCCACATCCTCTTCCATCATCGCCCGAAGACATAGAAATGGGATAGTAACGCTGGGAACAGCGTCATCGGCACTGGCCATGTTGGTGGAGTACTCGAAACACCGCAATATGGTACACAGGTCTTTAATGGAGGCCCACTCGTTGGTGGTGAAGTGGTGCTGTTCCCGCAGAGTGACTGACCCGTGCATGCTGCAGCTGAAACTCCACTATTGCCTGCTGCTGGTTGCAGTCTCTCCAGCATGTGCAAGGTGGAGTTCCACCTTGTGGGCACATCGCATAGGAGGCGGTGAGCGGGAAGGCCGAAGTTCCGCTGCAGTGCAGACAGGCGAGCCCGCACTTTCTGCAGCAGCTCTGACATATCCGGGTAGTTTTTTAGAAATTTCTGCACCACCAAATTCAGCACATGTGCCAGGCAAGGGATGTGCGTCAAACCGGTTAGGCCCAGAGCTGCTACAAGATTTCGCCCATTATCTCACACCACCAGGCCGGGCTTGAGGCTCAGTGGCAACAACCATTCATCTGTCTATTGTTCAATGCCCGTCTACAGCTGCTGCGGTTTATCTCCCAAACATATCAGTTTTAAAACAGCCTGCTGTCATTTCCCCCTGGATGTGCTGATGTTGATGGTGAAGGTGTTACGCTGACCGGATGAGGAGGTGGTAGAGTAGGAGGAAGCGGAACAGGAGGAGGAGGCAACAGGAGGCAAAGAGAAATGCCCTGCAATCCTCGGTGGCGGAAGGACATGCGCCAAACAGCTAGCCGCCTCAGGCCCCATTCACCTACATTTGCCCAGTGTGCAGTTAGCGAGATATAGCGTCCCTGCCCATGCTTACTGGTCCACGTATCAGTGGTTATGTGGACCTTCCCACAGATGGCATTGAGCAGTGCACACTTGATCTTGTCCCCGACTTGTTTGTGCAGGGAAGGGATGGCTCACCTGGAAAAGTAGTGGCGCCTGGGAACCACGTACTGTGGGTGTACATCAGGTTTTTAACCACTTCACATCCAAGCCATTTCTGGCACTCCTCTCCTACATGTACAAATCATCATTTTTTTGCCAAAAAATTACTCAGAACCCCCAAACATTATATATGTTTTTTTAGCAAAGATTCTAGGGAATAAAATGGCGGTTTTTTCAACTTTTTATGTCATGCGGTATTTGCGCAGCGATTTTTCGAAAGCATTTAAAAAAAAAAAACAGTTTCGTGAATTTAAAAAAAAAAAACAGTAAAGTTAGCCCAATTTTTTTCATAATGTGAAAGATGATGTTACGCCGAGTAAATAGATACCCAACCTGTCACATTTTAAAATTGTGCAAACTTGTGGAATGTTGCCGAACTTTGGTACTTAAAAATCTCCATAGGCGCTGCTTTAAAATTTACAGGTTAGGTGTTTTGAGTTACAGAGGAGGTCTTGAGCTAGAATTGTTGCTCTCACTCTAACGCACGTGGTGATACCTCACATGTGTGGTTTGGACACTGTTTACATATGCGGGCGCAATTTACGTACCACCTCTGAAGAGGTTATGGAAGTGACGAAACGCGTCAGTTGGAACGCAAGGTCCGCCAGGCCACGTTCCGGTGACACGCAAGCCATAGCTTCGGATACGGCGGTCACGGAACTTTCACAGTTGTCCGCATTTAACGAATTTGTACTGTGAAATCGGGCCAATAAATTAGTTTAAAGAGGTACGCGATGAGAGTCCTTTTCTTTTACATATAATCTGCACGGGAACAGAGACATGAGTGATTGCACGGAGACGAACCACCACATCCATAGGTCGGATTGTAGACCTGAAGCGCTTTTTGACTTATCCACACCGTACGGGTGGAGCGTCATTGGGATCTGGTAAGCAGGGTCTACTACCAACAAAGAACCTTTAATTTTTCACTAAGCACAGCACGAGCACTTTATATGTTTAAACTTATGGACTGTATGACTGGATGAACTGCAAAGATAAATAGAAGTCATTTTTCACTGGATTGCACTGGCACTTTTGAACAGGACTTTGAATTGGGAACAAATATGAATTATTTATGCACAGTATATGTATTGTTATTGGCACTTACCTACACTGTTGTCACTTTATAAGGATTTATAACGATATATGATGATTATGCACATTTATTACGGATTAATTTTGCACATATAAGTCACTGCTGGCACTTTATATTATTGTTGTTTACAGAGGGGAATTATTACCATTAGGCAAGCGCTGCTTGAACAGGACTACTACCCTGTTTTTTTCTCAAAAAAAGCGATTTACGTATGCGTTCGCTTCTGTGCGCGAGCTCGCGGGGATGGGGCGCTTTCATTTTTTTTTTTTATTTCTTATTTTACTTTTATTTTTTTTTATTTTTACACTTTCACTTTATTTTATTTTTTTGTAAACATCCCTTGTAATAGGAAAAGTGCATGACAGGTACTCTTTATGGACAGATGCAGGGTCTATAAGACCCTACATCTCTCCTCCAGACTGGAAAGGCTGAGATCAGAAAAAAAAAAACAGACGATCTCAGCCTTTCCTTCCCCTTTAATGGCTTTTGTTTACTTTGGAGACCCGGAAGTGCGCCCGGGCCTCCTAGAGCCATAGAGATGACCGAGGGCCATTTGTCCCTCGGAAATCTCTGGCTTCAAGATCCGGCAGCAGGCAATTCCTTCTCCCGGTCACCGATCGCTCAGGTGAGTCGGGAGAAGCACCGGAGGGCGGCGGGAGGGGGGGGACGTCCCCTACCTTCGCCTGTAAGAACGGTCAAGCGGCTGACCTGCCGCTATGATTGTTCTTGCGGTGATGGGAATTGTCTGCTCTAAAAAATGATACCTCAATGATGCCTGCAGGGCCGGCATCATTGAGATATCACCAGTGAAATCCCAGGAAGTCCATGGACGTCCTAAGGATCTGGACTGGTTAAAACTGTCCGTGTCCACCAGACGGAATGACAGCATTTCAAAGGCCAGGATTTTTTTCAAAGGCCCTGAATGCCTGGCCAGGCATTCAGGGCCAGGGATCGTGCGTCGGTATGGGGGAATTCCTCTTTCTCTCCAGTGTTTGGGAGATGGAGAGCTGTAAGCTTCCATGGGACCGTGTGGAAATGCTTGGGGACGGTGGCGGACATGGTGGCGTTACTGTCACATCGTCTGTTTGCTGGGTGGCAGGTGACACTGGCACTGTAGAGGTGGAGGAAGAGATCGAGGCAGCAGCAGAAGAGGAAGCAGGAGGAGCTCGAGACCTTTCTAGGATTTTGAGGTACTTATTCCACTGCAGCTCGTGCTTTGCATGTAGATGCCTGGTCATGCAGGTTGTGCTCAGGTTTAGAACATTTATGCCTCGCTTCAGATTCTCATTGCACAGCGTGCAAACCATTCGTGTCTTGTCATCAGCACATTGTCTGAAGAACTGCCATGCCGGGGAACGCCTTTGAGCTGCCTTTGGTGTGCTAGGTCCCTGGGTGCGGTGGGTAGTAGCAGGCGTACTGTCTAGGGGACGGTCACTCCACTTTTGCAACCTGCTTCCTCTTTTGCTGTGCTAGTGCCTCTGTGCGACCACCACCTCTTCCTCCAAACTGCACACGTCACTCGCATGACCTTCATTCCATGTGGGGTCTAGGACCTCATCATCCATCACATCATCTTCCACCCACCCTTCACCACTGCCCTCCTTGTCAGTCTGCACACTGTGGAAAGCCACAGCAGTTGGCACCTGGGTTTCGTCATCATCAGAGACGTGCTGCGGTGGTGTTTCCATGTCCTCATCCTGCAATAGAAGTGGTTGGGCATCGGTGCACGCAATGTCTTCCACTTCTGGGGCAGGGCTATGTGGATGGCCCACGGAAAGCACACCAGCAGAGTCATTAAAAAGCAGAAGAGACTGCTGCATGACTTGGGGCTCAGACTGCTTGGCTGATTTACAAGGGGCTGAGGTGAAAGACAGATGGCCATGGGGTTCAGGTGCCAACTCTGAGCTTTAATCAAGGGACCGGGTGGGAGATAATGTGAAGGAACTGGAGGCATTGTCAGCCACCCAATCTACTATCGCCTGTACTTGTTCTGGCCTCACCATTCGTTGAGCGGTATTCGGGCCTACCATATAACGTTGAAGGTTCTGTTGGCTACTCGCACCTGAGGAAAGTGTTTCACTTGTGCGTGTAGCTGGCACAAAACGACCACGTCCTCTCCTTGCAACAGGAACTTCACTAACACCACCAACACCACCAACACCAGCAGCACCAGCAGCACAACGACCACGCCTCTTATTTGATGCTCTCCTCATTCTGGATGCAAATGCACTATGTAGCACTATTTATTAATAATAAAAAAAGAATAAATTATTATTCTTTTTTTTTAAACCAGCAATGTAGATGCACTTTTTATTTTTGTGCAAGAAATGCACCGCTGGCCGCAAATGTAGTATTTATTTTTTTTTTTTTAAAACCAGCAATGTAGACGCACTTTTTATTTTTGCGCAAGAAATGCACAGCAAGGTGCAAATGTACTATGTAGCACTATTTATTAATACTAAAAAAAAAAGAATATTAAATTATTATTCTTTTCTTTTAAAAACAGCAAGGTAGACGCACTTTTCATTTTTGTGCAAGAAATGCACCGCTCACACCAGCAGCAGGAACCTCTCCCTACACCAGTATGAGATGATTTTAGAACAATAATCTGTCCCTCACAGCACCGACAGAAACCTCTCCCTACTCCAGTATGAGATGATTTTAGAACGATAATCTGTCCCTCACAGCACTGACAGGAACCTGTCCCTACTGCAATATGAGATGATTTTAGAATGATAATCTGTCCCTCACAGCACCGACAGGAACCTCTACCTACTGCAGTATGAGATGATTTTAGAATGATAACCTGTCCCTCACAGCACCGACAGGAACCTCTCACTACTCCAGTATGAGATTATTTTAAAACAATAATCTGTCCCTCACAGCACTGACAGGAACCTGTCCCTACTGCAGTATTAGATGATTTTAGAACGATAATCTGTCCCTCACAACACCAACAGGAACCTGTCCCTACTGCAGTAAGAGATTATTTTAGAACGATAATCTGTCCCTCACAGCACCGACAGGAACCTGTCCCTACTGCAGTATGAGATGATTTTAGAACGATAATCTGTCCCTCACAGCACCGACAGGAACCTCTCCCTACTGCAGTATGAGATGATTTTAGAACGATAATCTGTCCCTCACAGCACCGACAGGAACTTCTCCCTACTGCAGTATGAGATGATTTTAGAACAATAATCTGTCCCTCACAGCACCGACAGGAACCTGTCCCTACTCCAGTATGAGATGATTTTAGAACGATAATCTGTCCTCACAGCACCGACAGGAACCTGTCCCTACTCCAGTATGAGATAATTTTAGAACGATAATCTGTCCCTCACAGCACCGACAGGAACCTGTTCCTACTGCAATATGAGATAATATTAGAACGCTAATATTTCCCTCACAGCACCAGGAACCTGTCCCTAATGCAGTATGAGATGATATTAGAACTGCTCTAATCCTTCCCTCACAGCACCAGGAACCTGTACCTAATGCAATATGAGATGATATTAGAACGCTAATCTTTCCCTCACAGCGCCAGGAACCTGTACCTAATGCAGTATTAGATTATATTAGAACGCTAATCTTTCCCTCACAGCACTGCCAGGAACCTGTCTCTAATGCAGGATGAGATGATATTAGAACGCTAATATTTCCTTCACAGCACCAGGAACCTGTCCCTACTGCAGTACCAGATAATTTTAGAACGCTAATCTTTCCCTCACAGCACCGCCAGGAGCCTGTCCCTAATGCAGGATGAGATGATATTAAAACGCTAATCTCTCCCTCACAGCGGCGGCAGCATCCTCTCCCTACACTAGCCTGAGAGCATGTGACATGCAGCACTACGTAACTCCAGCTCATATCGAGGCTGGGTCACATGATGCACTGGCAAATCACTGCCATACCATTAGTAGGCATGGCTGTGGTGGCTTCTAAGGGCAATTGAGTGAAACACTTGTTGATTGGCTGCCCTGCAGCTATTCAACAGGTGCCAAAAATAGTCTGGGTCACATGATGCACTGGCCAATCACAGCCATGCCATTAGTAGGCATGGCTGTGATGCCTTCTAAGGGCAAACGAGTGAAATGCTTGTTGATTGGCTGCCCTGCAGCTATTCAACAGGCGCCAAAAAATACCTGAATACCCAACCCTATCCTGGACTTTTTTTAAATGTCCGGGATCGGGTTCGGGGCACGGACACCCTAAAGTCTGGTACGGACCCGAACTTTACAGTCCGGGTTCGCTCAACTCTAGTCTACAGGTTACTCCCCTTTTGAACTACTGTATGGTAGACATCCCAGGGGGTTGCTAGAAGTTGCAAAAGAAACGTGGGAGGGAGCGACCATGTCTTATAGACGCATCATCGTGCATATCTCATTGATGCAAGATAGACTCACTGCTGTTATGCTGCTGGTATGGGAAATAATGGAGCAAGCCCAGGAGGCTCAGAGAGGGGTTTATAATCGGGGTGCCAAGCCCTGGTAATAAAGTGCTGGTACTAGTCCCCACAGTCGAGAGTAAATTTCTAGCAAAGTGGCAAGGTCCCGTTGAAATTATGGAAAGAGTAGGGAAAGTAAACTACAAAGTCTACCAGCCAGGAAAAATGGAAACCAGAGCAAAAATATCACGTTAATCTCTTGAAACCTTGGAAGGATAGAGAGACTTTACTGGCAATGCCAACCCCCCCAAAAGGGCATACCCCCTGTGACTCCGGAAGGGCCCATAACTGAAAGCTTGCCAGTGGCCCAACAGAAGAACATTAAAGAATTTGTGAGTAAGAATAGAGACTTTTTCTCTCATCTGCCCAGACTGAACACGGTTATACATAATGACATAATTACGGAACCAGGTGTCCGTGTAAACGTAAAGCCCTATAGAATACCCGAGGCTAGGCGAAACAGTTGCAAATGAAATAAAGAACATGTTAGAGCTGGACGTGATAGAGGAATTCCACAGTGATTGGTCCAGTCCCATAGTATTGGTCCCAAAACCAGATGGAATGATAAGGTTTTGTAAAGATTTCAGAAAGTTGAACAGCGTGTCCAAATTCGATGCGTACCCAATACCTCAGGTCGACAAGCTTGTTGACAGGTTGGATAGTGCCCTGTACATAACTATGGTAGACCTGACTAAAGGTTTTTGGCAGATAGCTCTAGCGGAGTCTGTGAAAGAGAAAATTGTGTTTTCTACCCCCCGAGGTGTCCTTCCAGTATAAGCGGATGCCTTTTGGCTTGCATGGTGCTCCTGTCTCATTCCAGAGGATGATGGATAAATCCTTAAGACCACATCGCCAATATGCAGCCACCTAATTGGACGACATAGTCATCCACAGCCCAGATTGGGAATCCCATTTGCCCTGTGTAGAAGCAGTAGTAGATTCTCTTATGAAAGCATAACTCACTGCCAACCCCAGAAACTGTGCCATAGACTTGGAGGAGGCCAAATACCTTGGCTACATTATTGGTTGGGGGCTGATCAAATCTCAGATCAATAAAATTGAGGCAGTTCAAAAATGGCCCCAACCTATAAATAAAAAGCAAGTTTGTGCATTTCTTGGAATCACAGGATACTACACGTCTTTTATTGCCAGTTTTGCCACCATTTCAGCCCCCCTGACAGATCTGATGAAGGGTAGAGAGTCGGTCATGATCAAGTGGAATCCGGAGGCAGAGAAGGCATTTCAAATGTTGAAGCAAGCCCTTAATGTACAACCTGTGCTCGTGACCCCAGATTTCACAAAGGAATTTGTGGTACAGACAGATGCCTCTTATGTGGGACTGGGTGCTGTACTGTCCCAAGTCAGAGAAGGGGAGGAGTACCCAGTGGTCTATCTTAGCAGAAAGCAGACAGGTCAGATGACAAGGTGGTTCCTTGCTCTGCAAGCATTCAAACTAACAGTAGAGCATAGAGCAGAGAAACTCCAGATTAATGCAGATGCCCTTTCCCGTGTCCACTGTCTGGCTGGGCCAGTTGCTTAGCTGCAGGGGCTTGAGCAGAAGGGGGATATGTAACGATAGGCGAGGTGATCGATGGAAGATGTCACCTCGCATGCGTTCATTTGCAGTGGACTAAGGTGGAATCCGGTCCGGATTTTACCAGCCACCTTGACAGGGTTGGTTCCGGACCAGATTTTGTGGTCCACTGGAGTCCACCATCAGGTGGTTTAAATAATCAGGAGGAGAGCAGAGTTTTGCTCGGGCCTGGGACTCAGGAGCCATCAGCCTGAGAGAGCTGACATATGTAAGTTTGCTTATGGACTGAGACAAAAAGGCTTGCACTGTATGTTTTGTGGGTGTCTGGGAGAAGCCCTGCACCACTCAGTTAGGAAAAACTGAAATGTTTAGTTAGTGCCTGGATGGCAATGATTTATTTTCTGTTTTGTTTATTTGATTTCTACATGCAACCTTTTAAATAAACCCGGCTGCAAGCCAGATTTTAAGCAAACCTGCTGTTTGGACTGCCTTTTTACCAGTGAAGGTGATCCCCACTGAGCTAACCCCCTACAATATATTCTTACACTGTTTTCACTGACTCTATATACTGTACACTGAATGAGCTGTATACTGTATATAGTCTACACTGAATGCAGCGTATATATATTTATATATACTATACTGAATATACAGTATATATATATATACACTGTATATACAGTATGTATATATATATATATATATATATATATATATATATAGATATTCTTACACTGCATGCACTGACTATATATACTGTACACTGAATGAGCTGTATATATAGTCTACACTGAATGCAGAATATGTTAGAATAGGTTTTTGCTAGGTAAGGCAAAATTCAGTCAGGTCTGACTTAGTGCAGGCCTGTCTGTTTTGATTCTGGGATGGGAGTGGTGTCATCAGGACCTCCCACTTCTTTCCGGAAGCTACTGGTGTTTTCTGGAGAGAGAGGTGGGAGGGGAGGTGTAGCCATCTGGGTGTTCTAAGGAGACCTGACCAATCCCAAATCTGAATTGGCAGGGGGCAGGCCTCCTTAAATACCCAGGGTCAGCCCAGTCTGGGAGGAGAAGTTCAGGTGGAAGTCTGGAGATGTTATAGTGTGGTGGCTGTCGCAGCCCAGGGGAGCTCCCAGTCTGGGGGGTGACCCCGGGCCTGGAGTGCTCGGGTGCAGCTAGGAGAAGAGAGATCCTGGTGGGAAGCACAAGGCAGAGTGGAAAGGACCAAGTGAGAGAGTACTATGAGGACAAATCTTCAGTGTGGAACTACAAGTGTCAGGAGTCGGTGAGCAGCCTACCCTGGGATACTGGAGGAGGCATGCTGGAGCAGAGGAGTGTAATGTGCAGCAAGTGTGGTGCTGGAGGAAGATGGAGAAGTGTATATACAGAGGTGTATACAGAGGTCCCATATAAAGAACTGTTCAATTTTTGGGCATCCCATAATCTCTAACCCATCCAAGTTCAAATCCCCTAACAAAAAAACAAAACAAAGTACCAGCCTGTTCTGCGTCTCCAGATGTGAGGAAGAAGTGTGACTGAGGGCAATGTGATCAGGTGAACCACAGCAACCAGCCACCCATAAGGGGGCCATTGGCTACATATACTATACTTTATATATGTATATATATATATATATATATATATATATATATATATATATATATATATATTCTTACACTGCCTGCACTGCCTCTATATACTGTACACTGAATGAACTGTGTATATAGTCTACACTGAATGCAGCGTATATACAGTATCTCTCAAAAGTGAGTACACCCTCACATTTTTGTAAATATTTTATTATATCTTTTCATGTAAAGTAGTGAGTGCACAGCTTGTATAACAGCGTACATTTGCTGTCTCCTCAAAATAACTCAACACACAGCCATTAATGTCTAAACCGCTGGCAACAAAAGTGAGTATACCCCTAAGTGAAAATGTTCAAATTGGGCCCAATTAGCCATTTTCCCTCCCTGATGTCATGTGACTCAATAATGTTACAAGGTCTCAGGTGTGAATGGGGAGCAGGCATGTTAAATTTGGTGTTATTGCTCTCACTCTCTCATACTGGTCACTGGAAGTTCAACATGGCACTTAATGGCGAAGAACTCTCTGAGGATGTGAAAAAAAGAATCGTTGCTCTACATAAAGATGGCCTAGGCTATAAGAAGATTGCCAAAACCTTGAAACTGAGCTGCAGCACGTTGGCCAAGACCATACAGCGGTTTAACAAGACAGGTTCGGGGGCGTGGCTCGCAGAGCACCTGCGGCGGACGCTTTTCAGAGAGGCTCTGAGGGACCCAGGATCAATCCAGGGGAATCCGACTCTCACAAGGAACGGTGAGACAAATCATCCCCACAGAACTCTCACCCACAACCCAGCAGACACCCTGAGCCCAAAATTGAGGGACACAGCCCTTGGATCCGAGAGCTAGAGAGGCTGTTTTCACGCCCTCACCGCCGCGATATTAGTAGGCCTCAGCCTACCACTGGCAAGCATCATATTGAATTACACTCCGAGACCCAGCGGAATCCTCATCGCAGCCTGAAGGGTGAAGCCATCACCACCCCTACGCTGTCCCCTGCCCTGCAGACTGACACCGGAGCTGCACAACCTAAAGATCGGAGCAAGCCCCACTCCACGATTAGGCCGCGACAACTCCCGGCGCCACTCCTCCACCAGACTCCGCGTTTCCAGTCACCCATCCACTCAGGGGAGTCCCAAATTAGGGCATCACAGGGCCCCTCCGTGGACCTAGCCCCACACCTATCGGCCGCTGGTTGAACGGCGGTACCGTGAGGCCGAGGCCTCACAGAGGCCTAATAAAGCCCAGACAGGCGGCCATCTTGGAACTCCCTGAGGCAACAACATTCGCGGCACACCAACCACCTGAACGGCCTGCTTAAACAGGAATCCAATGTGTGAGGGAGCTTCACCTAGCACCCCAGGCCAGGAGACTAAACGCCTGCTGGAAATAACGTAATATGAACCGAGGATCCATTGCAGCCTACTAATAACAAGATGCGGTGGCCATATTGGGACTCCTTTCCAGCCAAAAATAACCAGATTACAAAACAGCCATAGGCCGCAATACATTAAGGCCCTATAAGACCACTACCCAGACAGCTACAACCAGCTGGGGAAAAACCTAAAAGGAATTATTTCACATTAAAGCTCAAAAAGAACTCCGGGAATGCATTGAAGCCTACCAGGCCTGCAGCAACGGTCATATTAGGTTCCCAATAGCAACACTTCAGGAGCCAGCAGGGATGACAGCCTAGGGTACACAGCCTGCAACAAGGGGAAGCACTGGAGTGACGAAAGCCCGTAAGACGACACCTATTTTCCAAACCACGTTGCAAACATGTCCAGAAAAAGAGTGGGAGAATATAGAACCCAAAAATTGACTTCACTATTCTTCAAACCAGCTCCCCCAAACAGGGAAGAGCAGACAGGGAGACAAACCAGCGAAGCTTATACAGACCTTCCGGATAACTCTATCGATGACACGTCACCAACAGAACTTCCACCCTCTCCTACAAGCCTCACAGGAGAAAACCCCATCACAGGAAGCTCAGCTAAAGCGAGAATGTGCATAGATGCGTCACTACTACCAACACAAACAACAGATCTTTCACTCAATACATTAGGCACCAATACCGCACTGAGCTCCTCAATGGCAGCTTTCCCAACCATGGGGCAACAGGTCCTAGATACCATACTTAAAGACATGCTCATATCTCTTCAAACCTTCTTAATGTCAGATCTATCCTCCTTATTTACGAAAGTTTCAACTGACATCACCCACATCAACAACAGAGTCTCTTGCATTGAAAATGGGGTTGAAGCATGTGTTTCAACTGTAAATGATATAATAGACATGGTAAACAAAATAAAAGAGGAACAAACATGGATGATAGCAAAAATAGTGGACTTAGAGGACAGAACACATCGTAATAGTGTCAAACTACGTGGGGTACCAGAAACGATACAACCACAAGATCTGCAAAGATACGCCAAAGAGCTCATTGGCATGATTCTCCCCGAAGCATCCCCAAGGGACATTATAATTGACCGCATACACAGAATTGCGAAACCATCACACCTCGCAGCTTCGGTCCCCAGGGACGTATTGATGAGAATTCACTTCTTTCAAATAAAGGAAAAACTCATAGCTGGAGTGAGGAAAACACCCAACCTACCACACCCTTATGAGAACGTCCAAGTCTACCCAGACCTCTCCAAATATACACTTCAACTTCGCAGGGATCTGAACCCCATCACAAAGGGTTTACACAACCATAAAATACAATGCAAGTGGAAATACCCAGCCACCCTGTTAATTATAAAGGAAGACACCACCTACAAAGTTGATAATCTCAAGGAAGGTCTCCAACTCCTCAAACCCTTGTTCCCAATAGGGATACTCGAACAGGTAACTACTGACCTTAAGTCTTAAACACTGGAGGTCTATGGGTATCAAGCACATTGATGACCTCAGGAACACTAAACAAATAAAGACATTCAGGAGCCTACAAATTGATCATAAACTACCACACACATAAATATTTACATACCATAGAGTGCACAACTGCCTCAAAGCAGTAGAACTCAGCCTATACTCAATGCCCCAAAAAATTTCGGCCTTCATCAATACCCCATCACACAAAGGCAAAGGTACTGTATATCAGAGCTAAAAAAAACAAGAATTATTTAAATATAAAGCCTACCTACAATGGGAACAGGACCTAGGATGTAGCTATACGGGAACACAATGGCACAATGTATTGAGGTCAATATTCAAAGCAACCCAATGCTTGACTCTTTGGGAACTCACTTACAAAATATCCCTGAAACTAGCCTCGTTTGACAGCAAAAACAACAACTCGTGTTGGAGATGCAACTTGGTGATAGGAGATATCGCTCATATATTGTGGAAGTGCACATCCCTACACACCTTCTGGAAGGAAATATTTCAAATGATACATGACATAACAGGCAGGGCCGTCTTAATGAGAGGGCACCCCTGGGCACAGCCCAGGGGCCCCAACTGGAAGGGGGGCCCCTGCACTTGGGGTCAGGGCTGCCATCAAGAGTTACAGGCGGGTCCTGAATGTCTCAATGGGCCCGGCGTCTGGCTGCCTGGAGGAGGCGGGTCATCTGCTGAGGGGCCGTTTTCTCACACAGAACATCTCATCCCGCTGTCTCTAAGCCCCATGTCCTTCATATCCCTGCTCCTCTGTGAGCTGGCTCCACCCCCTCCTTGCTTTTGTCTCCTCCCCTCATCTCTCTCCAAGTGTGGACCTGCTGATGTCTCCTTGCCCCCCACCTGTCCTCATTGATGGCGGGAGCCACCTGGAGGCAGAAGATCCTGCGAGCAAGTGCATCATGTGGTGAGCATGCAGCAAGGGTGGTGTGGAGGGACAGTCCAGGAAACTGACAGGGTGGGGGGCTTCTGCACATTGCAGGGATTGAGCAGGGCCATGTTCCCTGGGTGCTGCATGGGAGGCTGCTGGGCATAGCTGGCAACAGTCCCACTTGTGAGATGCTTGTGAACTCCATCCCGGGAACTGAAGTCTTTCTGCATGTTCATTACAGCCCCCGACTCCTCCACCCTCTTGCAGTGAGAGCTCTGCATGGGCAACACAGCTGCTGGGGGGAGGGGCATCCCTGCCAGGGAGAAGGAGATATGAGCTGCCTGTATGGAGGGATGAGCTGAGATGCTGTGTGGAGCACACTTCAGTGTAGAAGGATCACAGACATCTCTACACACTGCAGATCTGATATTAAAATAGAATTGAAACGTTTTGTTGCAGTGATAAAAGTAGATCATGATGAAATTCATGATTATCATTGTCACTGGGACATGAGGTTGCTATTAGAGATGTAATGCTGTCATTATAAAGTGTAGGAAGAAATGGAAAGTTGCTAAAGTGATCATTTGCACTGTGGATGTACTTTTATATTTATGTTATTGGTAATATGAAGATGAGGATATTTATTTGGGTTTGTTAATATAGTTTATACCAAACTATAATATTAAACCCAAATAAATATCCTCATGTTCATATTACCAATAAAATAAATATAAAAGTACATCCACAGTGCAAATGATCACTTTAGCAACTTTCCATTTCTTCTTACACTTTATAATGACAGTATTACATCTCTAATAGCAACCCCATGTCCCAGTGACAAAGGTAATCATGAATTTCATCATGATCTACCTGCAGTTGCAGTTTTCCATGTCTTCATACACATTATAATGATACTTCCAATGGTAACCTAATAATAATAGATACATGCAGTAGCATGCCCTGAGCCCTTGGTTGTTGCCCCAGGTCCCTGTTGCTCTGATCTCTGAAATCATGAAGAGGTGGGATCTGTGATGAGGGGGTCTGTGATAGTGGGGGGATCTGTGATGAGGGGGTCTGTGATAGTGGGGGGATCTGTGATGAGGGAGGTCTGTGATATTGGGGGGATCTGTGGTGAGGGAGGTCTGTGATAGTGAGGGGATCTGTGATGAGGGAGGTCTGTGAT
>BLSH010509108.1:557584-572329 GCA_018402905.1 Glandirana rugosa
GTGTTAGAGCACTACGAGTTGGACCGACCATGACCATTACCTATAAAAGTTAACAATTCAAGTCCTCAGGGTAAAGACCACACCGGAGAACCCCCCACGGACAATAGTCCCGGTAGAATTATTGTAGTACCCGGGGACCTGTTTCATTACGTGATCCCACTGGAAGCCGCGCGATACGCACACCACCGTTCCTCACTCGCACCGATGCAAAAAGGAGTGGGAGCAGTGTGTACAGGGAGAAAGAGTCAGTGTATATGGGGGGGATAGTTTGTGTATAGGGGCAAATTTAATTTGTGATAATTCCCTGGTTTTGTGTATTTGTGTTTTATAACTAAACTAAAATGTCATGCAGAATATGTAGCATTATGTAGCCACGCTCACTCCTTGCCACCACACGCATAGCGCGCCGAAGGTCACCCTAGTGCATTACTTTGTCCAGGGGCCCATGATGTTATTAAGATGGCCCTGATAACAGGCACCCCCCAAGAGGCCACACCAGAAATGGGACTCCTGAACTTAACAATTGAAAATATCCATTACCAGTACCAGCCAGGTTGAGCATCACGAGATTGTGGAAAACCACACAAACTCCAAAGATAATAGACACGATAGATCTAATAAATACCTACTACAGTTATGAGCTAATGCAAGCATCTAGTCAAGGCAAACTGGACAAAGCCTTCAACTCTGGATAAACACCTGGATAAACACACGTAGACAAGGTATAGAAAATATAAATTATATGGGTAAACGAATGGTAGCAACACTGGGGGGCCATCCCTGCGGGACACAAATGTGATCCCAAATGTGGTGTCCTGTAGGGATGGCTGCCCGGATCCAGAATATACTGGAGTTAATCTCAACTCACTCAACATCTTCTACGCAGAAATGTTGCCGCTGGTAACAGGTTATTGTTTGCTGTTATGCATTTATTCTTTGATGTTAAATATTCACTTTGAAAATAAGCACAGGTATGACAACTTTATTGGTTGTGAAGTTAAGCCTACTATGATAATAGCTCCCTCAAGACTGCTGTCCTCCACTGCTACCGAAAATGTTCACCACAAGTTATTGCAATTTTCTTTAGTAGCAACGGACTGAAAACAGATATCCCTAACCCACTTACAGCTTCATCCACCAGACAGCAACAACCAATAGTCTGAACCAGCTACTTATGTACTCAATACCTGTACAATTTGTCAATTGCACCTGATGCTTTGTTTGCAATTTTTTAACTTGACAACTTACTTGCTATGATATTACCGCCTTGTATTGTAAACTTCTGAAAATTCTAATAAAAACATTGAAACATAACAAGACAGGTTCCACTCAGAACAGGCCTCGCCATGGTCGACCAAAGAAGTTGAGTGCACATGCTCAGCGTCATATCCAGAGGTTGTTTTTGGAAAATAATCCTATGAGTGCTGCCAGTATTCCTGCAGAGGTTGAAGGGTTGGGGGTCAGCCTGTCAGTGGTCAGACCATACGCTGCACAATGAATCAAAATGGTCGGCATTGCTGTCGTCCCAGAAGGAAGCACAAGAAAGCCCGCAAACAGTTTGATGAAGACAAGCAGACTAAGGACATGGATTACTGGAACCATGTCCTGTGGTCTGATGAGACCAAAATAAACATATTTGTTTCAGATGGTGTCAAGCGTGTGTGGCAGCAACCAGGTGAGGAGTACAAAGACAAGTGTGTCTTGCCTACAGTCAAGCATGGTGGTCTGAGTGTCATGGTCTGGGGCTGCAAGAGTGGTGCCGGCCTAGGGGAGCTACAGTTCATTGAGGAAATCATGAATGCCAACGTGTACTATGACATACTGAAGCAGAACATGATCCCCTCCCTTTGGAGACTGGGCCGTAGAGCAGTATTCCAACATGATAATGACCCCAAAAACACCTCCAAGATGACCACTGCCTTGCTAAAGAAGCTGTGGGTAAAGGTGATGGACTAGCCAAGCATGTCTCCAGACCTAAACCCTACTGAGCATCAGTGGGGCATCCTCAAATGGAAGGTGGAGGACCACCAACTCTGTGATGTCTTCATGGAGGAGTGGAAGAGGACTCCAGTGGCAACCTGTGAAGCTCTGGTGAACTCCATGCCCAAGAGGGTCAAAGCAGTGCTGAAAATAATAGTGGCCACACAAAATATTGACACTTTGGGCCCAATTTGGACATTTTCACTTAGGAGTGTACTCACTTTTGTTGCCAGCAGTTTAGACATTAATGGCTGTGTGTTAGGTTAGTTTGAGGGGACAGCAAATATACAGTGATACAAGATGTACACTCACTACTTTACATTGTATAATTTCTTCAGTGTTGTTACATGAAAATATTTACAAAAATGTATCACTTCTGTGATATACAGTCAAGTCCATAAATATTGGGACATCGACACAATTCTAATCTTTTTGGTTCTATACACCACCACAATGGATTTGAAATGAAACAAACAAGATGTGATCTAACTGCAGACTTTCAGCTTTAAGTTGAGGGTATTTACATCCAAGTCAAGTGAACGGTGTAGGAATTACAACAGTTTGTATATGTACCTCCCACTTTTTAAGGGACCAAAAGTAATGGGACAGATTAACAATCATAAATCAAACTTTCACTTTTTAATACTTGGTTGAAAATCCTTTGCAGTCAATTACAGCCTGAAGTCTGGAAAGCATAGACATCACCAGACGCTGGGTTTCATCCCTGGTGATGCTCTGCTCTTGGCAATTTTTCAGAGAATATGAATGATAGCACAAACACTTTTCTTTCACTCATGGTTAGTGTTTGGCTGAAGCCATTTATTATCAATCAACTGTGTTTCAATCATAATGACAACAGAAACTACCCAAATGACCCAGATCAAAAGTTTACATACCCCAGTTCTTAATATTGTGTATTGCTCTCTTTAGCATCAATGACAGCTTGAAGTCTTTTGTGGTATTTGTGGATGAGGCTCTTTATCTTCTCAGATGATAAAGCTGCCCTGCCCATTCCTCTTGGTAAAAAGCCTCCAGTTCCTGGAAATTCTTGGGTTTTCTTGCATGAACTGTATGTCTAAAATCTCCCCAGAGTGGTTCAATGATATTAAGGTCAAGAGACTGAGATTGCCACTCCAGAGCCTTCACTTTATTCTGCTGTAGCCAATGACAGGTCGACTTGGCCTTGTGTTTTGGATCATTGTCATGCTGGAATGTCCAAGTACGTCCCATGCGCAGCTTCCAGCCTGATGAATGCAAGTGTTCCTGCAGTATATTTTGATAACATACTGCATTCATCTTGCCATCAATTTTGACCACATTTCATGTGCCTTTCTAGCTCACACATCCCCAAAACATCAGCAATCCACCTCCGTGTTTCACAGTAGGAATTGTTTACCTTTCATCATAGGCCTTGTTGACTTTCCAAATGTAGCGTTTATGGTTGTGGCCAAAAAGCTCAATTTTGGTATCATGACTCCAAGTGACTTTGTGCCAGAAGGTATGAGGCTTGTCTCTGTGCTGTTTGGCATATTGTAAGCTGGATACTGTGTGGCATTTGCATAGTAATGGCTTTCTTCTGGCGACTCGACCATGCAGCCAATCTTTCTTCAAATGCCTCCTTATTGTCCATCTTTAAACAGTCACACCACATATTTTCAGAGAGTCCTATATTTCACCTGAAGTTATTTTGGGGATTTTTGTCAGAGAAGAGTCTGTGGAGGACAACGCCACAGTTATTCTCCATTACCACATAGGAACGCGCCATTGTGCTTGCACGGAAGGTCTAGAAAGGCCGGAGGAGATCGCGTGCCAGAGCGCGTGCAATACGTGACAGATGTTGGCGCCCAGTGCCCTATTTAAAGCCACTGGAAAGAACCATTACTTGCTGGATGATCCTCAGCTTCCCTGTGTTTTCCTGTGTTCCAGTACCTGATTCTGCTTGTCTTCCTGATACTGACCCAGCTTGCCCTAACCATTCTGATCTGCTTCCCTGACTTGACCTTTGGCTTGTTCCAGTTACCTCTCTCCTGCTTACTGATCTGTGTTTGACTCTCGGCCTGCTTTGAACTTTGCCTCTATCTGCTACCAGTGTATGACCCAGCTTGCTACTGACTCTGCCTGATTGATCTTCTGTGCATGACCTCCCACTCGGCTTCAGACCTCGCTACTGGCTACCTCTCTGCTGCCACATGCTTCCTGTTACCACTGAGGGACATCAGCCCAGCAGTGTCTCCTGAGTACAGCCTGCATCGCAGACATCTCATCAGCTGACCACAGCCAGTGACCACTGAGTGACCACTGCCTCTCCGGGCACAGCAACCCCTGTTTCCATCTTCAGGGGGCACTCTGTGCCTAGCTGCATGGGAAGCCCTCTCTGCATTTCGGCCCCCAACCAGGTAACTGACAGTATCATCCAGCCAGTATGCGCTTCCCTGCTCAAGACACCGTGTCAGCAAGTGGCAGCCCTAACCCAGGCGGTGACAAGTCTACAGGAAGGATACTTCCAGTTGGAGGGATGATTGCAGCACCTCACCACCTCTCCTGCTGCAGCTTCCACCATCAATCCGCTCCTTCAGGCCAAGAACAGTTGGCTCAAGCATCCATGGTGATGGTCCCGCCTTCTGAACCAAGGGTCCCCACGCCAGAACGCTTCTTGGCCGATCAAATGAAGTTCAGATCCTTTAAAATGCCTGTCTGCTTTACCTGGCCCTACAGCCACACACTTTCTCTCAGGACTCTGTTAAAGTGTGGTTTATCATCTCTCTGTTATCTGATGAACCTCAGTCCTGGGCCCATCATCTACTGGAGCAGAAGGATCCTGCTATCACCTCTGTGGACGCATTCTTCAAGGCTATGTCTCTGCTTTATGATGATCCGCAACCTGCCACCACTACTGAAGCTGCCCTCCATACCTTACAGCAAGGGTGGCGCCCTGTGGAAGATTATACAGTGAACTTCCGTAGATGGGCAGCAGACACAGGGTGGAAGAAAGCCACTCTCAGACATCAATACTGCCTGGGACTGTCTGAGTAACGCAAGGATGAGTTGGCATGAGCACAGACCCCGCTACTCTAGAAGGTCAGGTTCAGTTGACCATCCAGCTTGACAGATGCCTGCGGGAGCAACGGTCGGAATGTTCACAAGCATACCGACCCACATGGATGTTACCCAAGGTTCCCCCTGTTCCTTCATCTGTTCCAGCACCTGCTCCAGTACCCACTTCTGAGGGAGAGCCTATGCAGCTAGGCTTAGTCCACTCAACCCTGACGCCAGAGGAGAGACACCGTCGCCGACAGGCCAACCTTTGCTTATATTGCAGAGAAAGTGGATATTACCTACGCAATTGCCCAGTGAGGTCTAGTAAGTCTGTCTTGCACAACCCAATGTGCTTCCAAGTCTCCTGGGCCTCTCTGTCTCACCTCATTCTTCATATCTCATTACAGGTGGTGGAAGGGAAGGTCCAAATACCAGCCATCATTGATTCCGGGGCCTGCAGTTGCTTCATGGACACTACTCTAGCAAAAATACTTTACATCCCATTACATGGCAAGAAACAGAGACTCGAGGTTCATTTGGCTGGCAGGACCACTCCCAGATCTGGGCCTGTCACGCAAGAGACTTTACCCATAGTCACTTCAGTGGAACCTGGGCACAAAGAATTCCTTCTGTTCAATGTCCTCTGTACCTCAATGTTTCCGGTGATCCTGGGGATTCCATGGTTGCGGGCTCACAATCCACACATTGACTGGACTAAAGGGGAGATCCCCTTCACATCCACATATTGCCTCGAATCCTGCCTTGCTCCTGATCCTTTGTCTTCATCCGGGTGCCTCACCGTCCAACCACGAGAGACCGCAAGCCCAAGTATATCTACAAGTTATCATGAATTTCTGGATGTCTTTGACAAGACAAAAGCTGAATCACTTCCCCCACACCGGCCATATGATTGTCCAATCCAATTGCTACCAGGCGCAGAGGTTCCATTTGGATGGATATTTCCGTTATCCAAAACAGAACTAGAGACCCTACATCAGTGGTTCTCAACTCCTGTCCTCAGGACCCACTAACAGGCCAGGTTTGCAAGATAACTGAAATACATCACAGGTGGTATAATTTGCTGCTCAGTGATTGCAGTATTCTAGTCTGCATCTCCCCAAGGTAATACTTAAAATCTGGCCTGTAGTGGGTCCCGAGGACAAGAGTTGAGAACCACTGCCCTACATTAATACATTGACAAGAATCTGGAAAAATGGTTCATTCACCCTTTCTCCTCTCCAGCCGATGCAGGGATCTTCTTTGTACAAAAGAAATACCATACCCTCAGGCCCTGTGTGGACTATAGAGAGATCAACAAAATTAATATCAAGAACTGTTATCCCCTGGCTCTTGTGCCTGAGCTCTTTCAGAGATTCTGTGATGCCCAGCTCTTCACCAAACTGGACTTACGAGGAGCATACAACCTTGTACGCATCCGAGAGGGTGATGAGTGGAAAATGGCCTTTCGCACATGCTTTGGGCACTTTGAATATTTAGTTATGCCATTCGGACTTTGTAATGCCCCAGCCACTTTTCAGAACTTCATAAACAATATCTTCAGAAAATACCTGGACTACTTCATGATTGTTTACTTGGATGATATCCTCATTTTCTCCACCACCCTGGAACTACACAGAATCCACGTTAAAAAATGTCTTGCTTACACTAAGACAACATGGACTTTACGCAAAGGCAGAGAAATGCAAAACTAACATTCAATTCCTAGGCTTAATCATCTCCACAGACGGTGTGGCCATGGAGACTCAAAAGGTGTCAGCCATCCTGGAATGGCTAGTTTCCACCGCTAAAAAGGGCATTCAAAGATTCATGGGATTTGCTAATTTCTATCGAAGGTTTATTAATAACTTTTCCGGTATCATTTCCCCAGTTACCCAGCTGACACTTCAACACACCCGCTTCCAGTGGTCACAAGAGGCCCAGGCTGCTTTTGACAAGTTGAAAGATTTGTTTACATCTGCTCCTGTCCTGCAACATCCGGATCCAGCTCTACCCTTCATGCTGGAGGTTGATGTCTCGAAAATTGCTACAGGAGTTGTCTTAGCACAACGACGAGGTCCTAAGGCATTGCTCCACCCGGTTACTTTCTTTTCTCAAAAAATGAGTCAGGCTGAGAAAAACTATGATGTGGGAGATCGAGAACTGCTAGCAATAGAAATCGCATTGGAGGAATGGCGATATCTCACCCTGTTATCATATTCACAGACCACAAAAACCTGGAATACCTGAGATCAGCCAAATGTCTGAGACCACGTCAGGCTCGGTGGGCTATGTTCTTTTAAAGATTCAACTTTCCCCTTACATATCAGTCAGGATCTAAAAATGGGAAAACAGATGCACTCTCACGTATCTTCCCTGAGACTCCCGAGACTGTTGCCTCCTGTACCATCTTGGCGCCTCAAAATTTTTTACTGATCCAGCCTGACTTGAAATATGCTCTTGAACAGACCTCCGTTCAATGTTCAGAATCTGAGACTTTGCCTCTCCAGAGACAGGAGGGACTCTTATGGCATGGGAATAAGATTTTTGTGCCCGAAGTCAGACCCCAGGTCCTTAATGCTTTTCATGATCACCAGCTTGCTGGACACTTCAAGGCCCACAAAACATGTAAACTTATCCAACTGTCATATTGGTGGTCTAACCTAAGGCAGGACTGTAAGGACTGTATTAAATCATGTACCACCTGCACCAGAAGTAAGGAAAGTTACAAGCAAGCTTGGGGTCTGTTAAGACCATTGCCAGCTCCAGAACACCTTTGGAAAATGTTTTCAATGGACTTTATTGTTGAGTTGCCCCCTTCAGAAGGATTTTCCACTATCCTGGTAGTGGTCGACCATCTATCAAAATGGCCCAATTTTTGCCCCTGGTTGGCACTTTCTCAGCTACCGATACCTAAGATTACACGGTCTGCCTGACAGCATCGTCTCTGACAGAGGGGTAAAATTCACCTCTAGATTTTGGAGGGCGCTCTGCAAGGCCTTGAACAATAAGATCTGCCTATCATCGGCCTATCACCCGCAGAGTAATGGGCCAAACAAAGAACAAATCAAACATTGGAACAATACCTCCGCTGTTTCTCTTCATATTCACAGGATAACTGGGTCTCCTAACTCCCTTGTGCCGAGTTTGCATACAATAATTCCATACACGCTTCAACCAATCAGTCACCATTTTGGGCAAATTACAGATTTCACCCTTATTTCTTACCCAACACTGTACCAGAAACAGCAGTACCAGCAGTACAGGACAGGATAACCTTGCGCAGACCTAGAATGGCCGGAGGAGATCATGTGCCAGAGCGCACGCAATACGTGACAGATGTTGGTGCCCAGTGCCCTATTTAACCAGTTCCCGACTGGCTACTTCATTTTTACTGTCTCGTGAATCACCATATATAAGCGGCGATTCGCGCTCGCAGCTAGGGGGCTAGAGGACACTGGAGGAGTGTGCCCGCGGCTCAGGCAGACCCGATGTCCGCTGGCGAGCCACGATGACCTGCCAGAGGGAAAGATCGGAGAACCGCCAATGTAAACACGGCTCTTCCCCGTTCTGTCAGGTGGCATGTAATAGATCTCCTGATCCCTGTCTCTGGGATCAGTTAGATCTCTTACATACCCCTGACAGCCCAGCCCCCTCACAGTTAGAACACACCTAGGGAACACAGTTAACCCCTAGATCTCCCCCTGCAGGTTAACCCCTTCTCTGCCAATGACATTTACAGTCAGGTCCATAAATATTGGGGCATCAACACAATTCTAATCTTTTTGGCTCTATACACCACCACAATGGATTTGAGATGAAACGAACGAGATGTGCTTTAACTACAGACTTTCAGCTTTAATTCAAAGGTATTTACATCCAAATCAGGTGAACGGTGTAGGAATTACAACAGTTTGTATATGTGCCTCAAACTTTTTAAGGGACCAAAAGTAATGGGACAATTGACTGCTCAGCTGTTCCATGGCCAGGTGTGTGTTATTCCATCATTATCCCATTTACAAGGAGCAGATAAAGGTCCAGAGTTTTTAAGGGACCAAAAGTAATGGGGCAGATTAACAATCATAAATCAAACTTTCACTTTTTAATACTTGGTTGCAAACCCTTTGCAGTCAATTACAGCCTGAAGTCTGGAACGCGTAGACATCCCCAGACGCTGGGTTTCATCCCTGGTGATGCTCTGCCAGGCCTCTACTGCAACTGTCTTCAGTTCCTGCTTGTTCTTGGGGTATTTCCCTTCAGTTTTGTCTTCAGCAAGTGAAATGCATGCTCAGTCGGATTCAGGTCAGGTGATTGACTTGACCATTGCATAAAATTCCACTTCTTTCCCTTAAAAAACTCTTTGGTTGCTTTCGCAGTATGCTTCGGGTCATTGTCTATCTGCACTGTGAAGCGCCGTCCAATGAGTTCTGAAGCATTTGGCTGAATATGAGCAGATAATATTGCCCGAAACACTTCAGAATTCATCCTGCTGCTTTTGTCAGCAGTCACATCATCAATAAAGAGAACCAGCCATACATGCCCACGCCATGACACTACCACCACCATGCTTCACTGATGAGGTGGATGGTTTGGATCATGAGCAGTTCCTTTCCTTCTCCATACTCTTCTCTTCCCATCACTCTGGTACAAATTGATCTTGGTCTCATCTGTCCATAGGATGTTGTTCTAGAACTGTGAATGCTTTTTTAGATGTTGTTTGGCAAACCCTAATCTGGCCTTCCTGTTTTTGAAGCTCACCAATGGTTTACATCTTGTGGTGAACCCTCTGTATTCACTCTGGTGAAGTCTTCTCTTGATTGTTGACTTTGACACACATACACCTACCTCCTGGAGAGTGTTCTTGATCTGGCCAACTGTTGTAAAGGGTGTTTTCTTCACCAGGGAAAGAATTTTTTGGTCATCCACCACAGTTGTTTTCCGCGGTCTTCCAGGTCTTTTGGTATTGCTGAGCTCACCAGTGCATTATTTCTTTTTAAGGATGTTCTAAATAGTTGATTTGGCCACACCTAATGTTTTTGCTATCTCTCTGATGGGTTTGTTTTGTTTTTTCAGCCTAATGATGGCTTGCTTCACTGATAGTGACAGCTCTTTGGATCTTATATTGAGAGTTGACAGCAACAGATTCCAAATGCAAATAGCACGTTTGAAATTAACTCTGGACCTTTTATCTGCTCCTTGTAAATGGGATAATGATGGAATAACACACACCTGGCCATGGAACAGCTGAGCAGCCAATTGTTCCATTACTTTTGGTCCCTTAAAAAGTGTGAGGCACATATACAAACTTGTAATTCCTACACCGTTCACCTGATTTGGAAGTAAATACCCTCAAATTAAAGCTGAAAGTCTGCAGTTAAAGCACATCTTGTTTGTTTCATTTCAAATCCATTGTGGTGGTGTATAGAGCCAAAAAGATTAGAATTGTGTCGATATCCCAATATTTATGGACCTGACTGTATACAGTATACTATATAAATGTCATTGGTCCCGAAAAAGTATAAAAAATGTCCGACATGTCTGCCCCAATATCAAAGCCCCGATAAAAATCGCAGATCGCCTCCATTACTAGTATAAAAAAAAAAATTTAAAATGCAGAAACTAATTCGCATGGTTTGTAAATGCAACAACTTTTGCGCAAACCAATAAACGCAGATTGTGATTTTTTTTTACCAAAAATATGAGGAAGAATATAAATTGGCCAAAACCGATGAATACATTTGTTTTTTTATATTGTATTTTAGCAAAAATTAAGAAATATTTTTTTTCTGCTAAATTGTTGCTTTTTTTTGTTTATAGCGGTGATCAGAAATGACGCAGAGGGGACCAAATGGCACCAAAAGAAAGCTCTATTTGTGGGAAAAAAGTGACTCAAGTTTCATTTGGGTACAACGTCGCACGACTGCGCAATTGTGCCGAATCGCAAAAAGTGCTCTTGTCCTACAGTGGGAACTCCTTCCGGGGGCGAAGTGGTTAAAGTCAGTGGAAAAAAACAATAGTTGTTGGATGATCCTCAGTTTCCCTGCATTTTCCTGTGTTCCAGTACCTGATTCTCCTTGTCTTTCTGATACCTACCCGACTTGCCCTGACCATTCTGATCCGCTTCCCCGGCTTGACCTTTGGCTTGTTCCAGTTACCTCTCTCCTGCTTACTGATCTGTGTTTGACACTCGGCCTGCTTTGGACTTTGCCTGTTTCTGCTACCAGTGTATGACCCGGCTTGCTACTGACTCTGCCTGACTGATCTTCTGTGCATGACCTCCGGCTCGGCTTCAGACCTCGCTCCTGGCTACCTCTCTGCTGCCACACACTTCCTGGTACCACTGAGGGACATCACTCCAGCAGTGTCTCCTGATTACAGCCTGCATTACAGACGTCTCATCAGCCGACCACAACCGGTGACCCCTGCCTCTCCGGGCACAGTGACCCCTGTTCCCATCTTCAGGGGACACTCTGCACCTAGCTGCATGGGAAGCCCTCTCTGCATTTCTGCCTCCAACAAGGTAACTTACAGTTTTTCTTTGCATCCCAAACAATTTTCCTGGCTAAAACCTTAGTTGGTCTACCTGATTGTGGTTTGGTTTCAACAGAACCCCTCATTTTCCACTTCTTGACTAGAGTTTGAACACTGCTGATTGGCATTCTCAATTCCTTGGATATCTTTTTTATATCCCTTTTCTGTTGTATACAGTTCAACTACCTTTTCCCGCAGCTCCTTTGACAATTCTTTTGCTTTCCCCATGACTCAGAATCCAAAAACGTCAGTGCGGCACTGGATGAAAGATGCAAGGGTCTGTCAGGAGTCCAGAAACTCATTGATTTTATACACACACTAACTACAAGCAAACAGATCACAGGTGAGGATGGTTACCTTTAATAGCCATTCAAACGCCTTTGTGTCAACTTGTGTGTATGTTATCTGGTTAAAATTATCCGGGGTATGTAAACTTTTGATCAGGGTAATTTGGGTAGTTTCTGTTGTCATGATTTAAAAAGAGTAAACACAGTTGATTGATAATAAATGGCTTCAGCCAAACACTAACCATGAGTGAAAGAATTTTCTCTGAAAAATGGCCAAGAAATCATAAATTCTGCCAGGGTATGTAAACTTATGAGCACAGCTGTATATATTCTTACACTGCCTGCACTGACTGTATAGGCTACACTAGATCTATATACTATACTGCCTGCACTGACTGTATATACTCTACACTGTATCTATATACTACACTGCCTACACACCACTAGCTAATCTAGCTAAACTAGATCAATGCTCCATTCTCCATGTTCACGCATTACATACGGCTGCTGTACAAGCGGCTTTATATAGTGTGGGGCGTGGACTGAGACCCCTGAGCCATGATTGTGCACCCTGCCTCCGGCCAGTCATGGCTCTCAAAGCAGAGCGCACTGTGATTGACCAAAGCATGCAGGTCATGTGCATGCTTTGGCCAATCAGAGGGTGTCATTCCCTGTGGTCTCGCACTGCATTATGGGGCGCTTGAATATGCAGTGAACACCCCATAATGTTCTAACTTCAGCGAACGTCTGATGTTTGTGATTGTGTCCCCAAAGTATGTCTGATTTACAGATATTTAAAGAAGGATTGATTTGGTATGTCGTATTCCTCTTTAAGTTCTTGGAATGACTTAAGGACCTCCCCCTATATAGCTGAGCAAGGTAGATTATAGCACATCTTTCCCATTCCTTACTTCTTTCTATACTGAGTGCTTCCTGTAGCTATTTATTATCCCACCATGGTGAAAATACTGTAAATCCAAATGAAAAAGATTCAACCTCCAAAGCTTCTGCCGGTGTATTATGGATTATATCTGATAGCACAGCAACCCTGCCCGCCCCCTCCTCAGACACCACATTACAACCTCGATGTTGCAGTTGTGCTGCCAAAAAATAGCACCAAGGGTGCGGAACCGTCAAACCCCCTTTATCCTTTGACAGCTGCAATGTGAGGAGTCATAACCTCAGTTGCTTCTTCTTCCAAATTAGTTCCCTAAATATAATATCTATCTTTTGAAACCATTGATTATTAATCTAGACAGGGGCATTATGCAACACATACAGCTGAGGCATCCAGATCATTTTAATTAAGTTACATCTTCCCGTAACTGACAGGGGTAGTCATCGCCATACCTTCCCCTTACATTTAAAATTATCCAATAGTGGGGCAATATTATCGATTATATAATTTTCAGGATTTAGAGTTGTATATATCCCCAGATACTTCATTTTCCTAACTACTTCCAGTTGGGGGATCCCAGCTGGCAAATCTAACTCCACTGGCTCTACAGGTAACAACATTGATTTATCCCAGTTTATATTTAGACCAGATATTTGACTGAAGTCCGCAATTAGGCCGATAGCTGTGGTCAAGGAGGCTTGAGTATCTCCCAAAAAAAACAGTACATCATCAGTATTTAGTGCTATCTTTTCCACCCCTGATGCCCTCTGAAATTCCTGAATGTTAATAGATGACCTTATGGCTATAGCTAATGGCTCCATTGCTAGAAAGAAGAGTAGGGGTGACAGAGGACACCCCTGTCTTGTCTCACGAGTCAGAGAAAATGTCTCAGAACAAACATTATTTATCCTCACTTTCACCTTGGGCCTTTCATATAAAAGCCTTACACAGTTAACAAATTTTGGGCCTAACTGGCCACACTCCACAACTAGGCCTATACAGAGGGCATTTAAAGTGAACCTTTCCTGTCATTAATGTGACAATCTCCTCCTCCCTCCACCCTACTGACACAAGGAGGGAAAAGGAAAGGAAGGAGAAAAAAAAAGAATCAATCCCAAAAAGGGGAAACACGCATCTACCATTCCCCTGCCTATAGTGTGACTCCCCCCTCCCTCTCCTAATTTACTAATGATTAAGGGATCCTCATTTCAAAATTAGACCAGTATAACTATAATTAATCTGTTGGACTCTACTCTTTGTCTTTCTGTTTGCTTCATATTTTTTTTTCTTTTTTTTCCAACCACGCCAATGCCTCATTTGGGGTACTAAAAAAATGTGTTTCACCCAGTGCCGCTACAGGCAGCCATGCTGGTTGGGCTTTTATATTAACTGGTTGCCGACCACCCGGCATGGCATGACGGCGGCACCATGGTTCGTTATCGCGAAACGAGCAACGGTGGCCGCGAGAACAAGTATCGTGAGCAAGCGCATGCTGCCGGAGGCGCACTCACGCGCTCACTGTGTTCCGGGGGGCCTGGAAGCGGGTACGGCAGACTCGATCTCCGCCGGCTACCCACGATCACCCCCCAGAGCGACAGAATGGAGGTCTGTGTATGTAAACACGGATCTCTGTTCTGCCAGCCCAGCCCCCATACAGTTAGAACACACTGAGGGAACACAGTTAACCCTTACAGTGCCCCCTCCAGGTTAACCCCTTCATTGCCAATGGCATTTACACAGTAATCAGTGCATTTTCATATCACTGATCGCTGTATAAATGCCAACGGTCCCAAAAATGTGTCAAAATGGTCCGACATTGCCGCTGCAATATCGCAGTCCCGATAAAATTTGCAGATTGCCGCCATTACTAGTAAATAGAGTTGAGCGAACACCTGGACATTCGGGTTCGGAGGGTCCGAACGAACTTTGGAAAAAAGTCCGGGTTCGACACAGAACGTTGCCCGAACGTTATCCCGGACCCCGGACCCCGGACCCCTTTGAAGTCAATGGGGACCC
>BLSH010509108.1:595032-605613 GCA_018402905.1 Glandirana rugosa
TACTTCCTTTTACAGCCCTCTAGGGCTTTCCAGGACTTTGTTACAGCCATTTTTGTGCCTAAAAGTTCGGGTCCCCATTGATTTCAATGGGGTTCATTGTCCGTGCGATAGTTCGGGTTCCGTCCGGACCCGGACCCGGACTTTGTCCCGAAGTTCGGAGGGACCAGCAGAACCCGAACTTCCAGAGGTTCGCTCAACTCTATTCATAGGTGATAGCAAAGAGGAGAAAACAATGTAGGATCTTAGCTGGGCGCGGATATAGTTAACAACTAGCTCATGCCACTACTGGAAGAAAGAAGGTTACAGTGCCCATTGCCACATCAAAGAACATAAATATTCTGGGATGAGGGCATGTTTAGTGCACCAAATGCATTGCAATACATGTTACGTTGTACATACTGCATGATAATGAATGATCTTCCTAACAAGTACAGATTTAAAAAGGGTTTGCTTTAAAGTGGTAGTAAAAGCTTTTTTTTTTTTTAAGCGGTTGTAAACTGTGTATGTTATTAATTTATCCGCGCTACGGTTTGTGATTATACTGTTTTTAGGCACTCAACTCTCTCCTCAACTTGTCAGAGTTTAAGGGGAAGTGGAGTATCCTGGGGGCTGCTGTTTAAACAGGTACCACTGGGGTAACCTATAACTAGTATTCACACAATAAATTAACTGCGCCACCCTAGAAATCATATGTGCCAAAATTATATGTGAAGAACTGTTATTATATCAATACACTGTAAACTAGTGCTAATAAATACTGAAAATATTTTGCAAAATGTGCCCCCCAAGTTGTAAACTTGACCAACACAAACCCTTCTATATAAATTATATATATGCAAACTGGCTTGAGAGGCCAGTATAGATTCCCTATGGATTGGCAAAAAAAATCCAGTAGGTTAAAAGTGCATGTGTAAAAAACAAATTACTATAAAAAAACATTAAATGGTCCATCCAATTAAAGTGCTAAAATAAATAAGTTTATCACCTGCGACACTAGCTATGTAACATACCTTCTGGCATGTACATGTGGTCTTCAATATGTGGGCCACTCGGAAGTTGAGAATAAGATTAAGCGAACATGTCAGTAATATTAAAAAGGGATATAGGTACCACAGCCTCTCCAATCATTTTAGGCTTCATCATGATAGAGATCCCAGCCAATTGTCTTTTTGTGGGATCGATAGGGTTGAAAGATACTGGAGAGGGACCAATCTCACTAGAGCTATCTCCCAGAACGAGACCCAGTGGATTCAAAGATTGGGTACGATGGATCCACGGGAGCTCAATATTGAGTTAGATTTAAACTGTTTTTTATCAAATTGGTGAAGGTTTTTGTTTTGTTTTAAAAAAAAATTTTGGTAATCCACAGGGATTTCCATTGGTCCCTTTGAATTATATCAGCTGAAGGTCCATTTTTTGTGTTTAGGGTATAAATACAATATATGATAACAAGATTAATAGATACTGCAGCCCAAAACTCTTTCTGGTAGGAAAAATGAGAGGTGAACATCAAACCTGCATGTTCAAAATAATTAATTAATATTTTTTTTAAATTAAATAAAAAAATGTTTAATTTCATTTTTATTTTTATTCATATTATTTAGTTTTTTTTAAATAAATATTTATATTTTTTAAAATAAATGATTTAATTTCATTTTTTTTGGCAATAAAATATAAATAATAAAATTAAACCAATTAATGAGAAAAACAATAATTAATTTAAACAAATATAAAATGGTGTTTATGATAGGATTCTGATCCATAAGATTACACATGTATCTGATTATATTATTTATGAACGTCCTTATTGTTTTATTTATTATATGTTTTAAATATTTTAAATATTTTTAATACAATATAAAAACAATTTTGATATATAAATATTTATGAATATCAAAATATAATTTAAATATGTAAAATATGTTTTTGTTTTATCAAGGCTCTCTCATATCAATAAGTGCAGGCAGTAAAAAGGGTTAATGGCAGTGCAATTTCTGTAATCCACCACTGGAGGGCAGCACGCACATCTTGAATGAGGAAGGCTGTAATACATTATTCATTATAGTGCGGTAGGCGGGGGGTTGGCTATGCTCCTGGACGATAAAAGATCAGTGGGAGGAGAGGAAAATTGTCCGTGATGACGCTTGGTGGTTAAGCAAAACGCGTTGACGTCATTTCCTGGCCGTCCACATCCTCTGACGTCACGTCCACCATAGGTGGAACGCACGCCAACCTAACGCCGCACACAGCCTGTTTTGAGGCTAGAATGAGAGAAGCATCCATCATCTTGTGAGTAATTTTTATGGTTTGTGCAATAAAAAATTTTAAACGTTACTTCACTATGGAGGCTATCTCTTTCCTTTCCATACACCTTTGATATACTGGAGTCCGGCCTGCAATGAAATTGTGAAGGGGGTTCTGTGCCGCTGGAAATACGATCCATACACAGCCTGACACTAGGATTAAGCACTACTGACCCCCAGACAGAAAAGCTGGGGGTCCATTAATTCTGGTGAGTGGGGTCACCTAAGGGGATCGTCACTGAACAGCACGGAGCACCTTTTAATATTTGTTTTCACGTTTTTGAGCACGGAGCACTTTATATGGACTATTTAATGATTATAACACGGAGCACTTTAATTGGATGGACCATTTAATGTTTTTTTATAGTAATTTGTTTTTTACACATGCACTTTGAACCTACTGGATTTTGTTTGCCAATCCATAGGGAATCTATACTGGTCCTCTCAAGCCAGTTTGCATATATATAATTTATATAGAAGGGTTTGTGTTGGTCAAGTTTACAATTTGGGGGGCACATTTTGCAAAATATTTTCAGTATTTATTAGCAGTAGTTTACAGTGTATTGATATAATAACAGTTCTTCACATATAATTTTGGCACATATGATTTCTAGGGTGGCACAGTTAATTTATTGTGTGAATACTGGTTGTAAACTGCGGAGTGTTTAATACTGATGAAATACTCACCATTGAACAAAGCCCTCCAGCGCTGTGCTGTCACCGCTGAGAGGGCTGACATGTCCCCCCGGTCTTTCTTCCGGGTTTGCAGGCTCCGCCTATGTGATTGGCCAGAGCTGCGATGACATCACTCCCACACATGAGTTTTGGCATGAAGCTCTGAAGGTACGAAAAGGTATGCAGGACCTTCAGAGTGCATATGCTTGTGACTTAACTGGTTGCGTTCAGGGTTAATATCTCCTAAACGGTGCACATTTAGGAGATATTCATTTTACCTGCAGGTAACCCTGTAGGTAAAAATGACCAAGTGGGGTTTACTACTGCTTTAACGTATACCTACAGGTAAGCCTTAAATAGGGCTTACCTGTAGGTACAGTAAAAATCTCCTAAATGTGCACCATTTAGGAGAAATTTACTTTAGCAGCAATGATGCATGAGCACTGCACTCTCAATGGATACCGTGCCGTCCATAGAGAGAGCTGTGCCTCGGCCGTGACTACACACATGCCCGAGAGTGACCTCATCGCGGCATGTCCAATCAAATGGGTGAAGATGGAAGCCTTGTCAGCGGGGACAATGCGCCACTGGAAGGCTTCATTTTCAGGTAAGGCTTTCATAATGTGCATGTATGTGATGCATACTAGCACATTATGACATTCATTTTCAGAGAGAAGATTTTTTTTTTTTTTTTTTTAGTTTATTACCGCTTTAATACATGGATACTTGTGTCAATGGACTCCTTTCAGGGGGTTGTATTGCTTGTTCTGTTCAAGTTCATTACTGTGCAACCACCTGTTGGGATCAGATTCTAATTTGGCAAAAGTTCTCCAAAAAGCAGCCCTCCAACATTCTGAACTTTGGAAGACAGATGGAATGAGATCGTGTAGATCGAGGCTGACACGCACAGTGAAGCACAAAGATATTAAAGAACAGCTTGAAAACAGCAGAAAGATGACGAGCAATAATACTGGACAGATTAAATAAGTCTTCCTTGTAAGTCAACACAAATTTATTTCAGATACAGTAATTAGGTTCCTCATTATTTTATTGGCACTGCTATCAGTATAATATATTCTCTCATATATATATGACCTTTAGTGTGAAGCCAGCCTTGGAATGCTGCTTCATATTTGGAGGATAAAGTAATTTAAGGGTACCCTAAAGATATCAAGTTATGGGTGTATTGTGCAGAGGAAGATGCTGGATCTTTGTAAACATTTTTTTTGGCAACATTCAGGATGTCAATATTTGTATATACTGTAGTTTTAATTTGTTACAATTTTTTATAAATATATATATACATATATATATATATATATATAACATATACATATATTAATAGGTTATAATTTGTTGCAATATAAGGTTCATTACTTTCCACTTTCTCCACTTTTTTTCAAATGAGTGGCTAATGCGGTGTAGTGTCATGTTTTTCAGCTTTATTCCTTTCATTATTAATCACTTTGCGTCCGTGCTATAGCCAAATGACAGCTACAGCGCGGACCTACATTGCCGGGAGGCCATCAATAGGCGACCCCCCGAGCATGTGTTGTTTGCATGTCCCTGCAGGAGAGCGCACGGTGCGCTCTGTGATCACAGAGACTCGGCTGATTACAGATCAGAGTAAAGGGCCAGTCCTGGCCCCTTACCATGTGATCAGCTGTCAGCCAATGACAGCTGATCATGTGATGTAAACAGAAGAGCGGTGATCATTTTTTTTCCCTCGCACTGACAGCGTGAGAGAAAAAAAGCCGATCACCTGCTTCTGTCAGAGGGACATCGGTCCCTCACACAGAAAGCCACGGATGCCTTGTGTGTGCCCACTAGTGGCACCTGCCAGTGCCACCTATCATTACCCACCAGTGCCACCTACCAGTGCCCACAGTGCCACCTACCTTTGCCCAGCAGTGCCACCTATCAATGTCCACCAGTGCTGCCAATCAATACCCATCAATGCCTCATCACCAGTACCACCAATCAATTCTGCCTATCAGTGTCACCTACCAGTGCCTACCAGTGCCCATCAGTGCCACCCATCAGTGACCATCAGTGCCACCTATCAGTGTCGCCTTTTAGTCCCACCCATCAGTACCACCCATCAGTGACACCTCTCAGTGCCCATCGGTGCCATCTCATCAGTGTCCAACAGTGCAGCTAATCAGTGCCCATCAGTGCAGCCTCATCAGAGCACATCAGTGAAGGAGAAAAATTAAGTGTTTTCAAAAATTTATAGCAAACTATGGAACTGTTTTTTTTTTCAAAATGTTTGGTCTTTTTTCATTTTTTTTTAGCAAAAAATAAAAAACCCAGCAGTGATTAAATACCACCAAAAGAAAGCTTTATTTGTGGGAAAAATGATAAAAAATTAATTTGGGTACACTGTTGCATGGCCGCACAATTGTCATTCAAAGTGACAACGCTAAAAGTGCCCAGTAGGCAAGTGGTTAATGCAAATTGTAAACTGTACACGTAGACTAGGATGAAGGTGGAGTTGAACTGATGTCAGTGTAGACACCTTCCCCACTGACCAAATCTGCACAGAGTGATGCATTTATGTTGAGAAGGGCCCTGCAATCACGTGACCCCAATGTCACCTTACCAGGGTTGGTGATGATGTCTTGGTCAGCAATGTTATCCTTACACCAATCCTCCCTGCAGTGCTTGCAAGCAGCACTAGAGGGAACCTACTGGAGTTGGATGTGAACCTAGGTGGCAGTCACTTTGATCTCCAGGTCCATCCCACGAAATGCGTCAGAGGTGATATCAGATGCTGGAAGTGATGTCATACACATGCCAGAAGTGCAGTGGCAGGCATTTTGAAAGTGGTTTGAATGTGTTTTTTTCATCTATCTTTTGTAAGTGCTTAAAGGATTGAGTAGGGTGTTTTATTTAACCTAATGTGTTATTACATTTTTACACATTTTACATGTAAATAAGGCTTAGGTCAATGTATTACAAAGGTTGTATAACATAAACAAGAGCAAGTACAAGCATATTGCAGTAATTTCAACAAGCTATAAATGGCAGTCTGGGAGAGCGTTGCAAACAAAAAAGAGAATGGAAAAAAAAAAGGTGTGGGGGGGGTGTAAGAAAGTGTTGGTTGGCCTTTTAGTAGCTTTAGCCAGTAAGCATAGAGGGTCAGGAGGACATGAGTTAGCAAGGAGACAGGTGTAAATGGGCTTTGTATTTAAGTAGTGCCATTAGTGAGCTTAGGATGTAATGTCTAGATTGGAGAAGATTAGCCATGGTGCCCAGTCTTTTTTGAGCTTCGGTAGACTCAGGTTTGCTTTGGCAAACATAAGTTCCATCTGGAGGTGTTGGTTCAGGATTTGGTGGACCATTTGAATAGAGGGCAGAGAGTTGTTGTTCCAATGCCTTGTAATGGAGAGTCTGGCTGCGATTAGGATATGGGTGAGGACAGCATGATAAGAACATTCCCAGGCTTCCAGTCCCAGTAGTGCTTTGTTGGGGCGTGATCTTGGTGGTATTGTTTGTTAGGTTGTTGAAGAAGGTTTGAACAGATCGCCAAAAGGGGAGGAGAGAGGGGAAGGACTGCCAGATATGTACTGTAGACCCTATGTCCCCACATTTCCTCCAGCAGTTGGGGGTACATTGAGGTGAAATCCGGGATAGTCTTGTAGGTGTATAGTACCACTGGTGTACATTTTTTTGCGCTGTTTCCCAGTGTGAGAGGCACCTTGAGACTTTCAGAGTAAAGTGTGTGGCTTGTTACCAGGATGCCAGGTCTGTTGAGAAATTTTGTGATTTCTCCTATTTCTCCATTGAGGGGAGTTTCTTGAGTTTGTGTGTGGAGTCAATCGCCTTGTAGAGGTTTGAGGATCCCGTAACGTGAGTTGTAGGTTTTTCAGGGGATGTCATACTCTTAAATATTTGAATAAGTCCTTATTGGGTATGTTGTATGTTTCATGGAGATCCTGGAAGGTGTGCAGGTTTCCATCGTGTAGGATATCTCCTATTGTGGTAGCTCCTGCTGTCGTCCAAGAGGATAGAAATCGGTCAGAGCAGAGGATTTCTAGTGTCAATAGGGGGAAAAGCTTATTTTGAGAGTCCATAAGATTGCTGAAGAATTGAGCTCCAAATTTTGTTTTTTTTGCGTTTGCTGTGGCTAAAAAGCATGGTGTAGGCTGGTATTGCATCCAGATAGCAGCCAGTAGGGGTTTGGTCAGTTTTTTATGGGCCGCCTCTTCTATTTGCACCCATAGAGGGTGGAAGTTGGTTGACCACCAGATTTGAGCTTGGTTTAGAAGAATGGCTTTGTAATAGTTTTTGAGGTTAGGAGCACCCATTCCTGCTTTGAACGTTGAGGTGCACATGATGGAGTGTTTAACTCTGGGGCATTTGCCTTCCCATGTGAATTTGTTAAGGGTACGCTGAAGCATGTCTAGTTGGTGAGATAGGAGCGGAACTGGGAGGGTGCAGAAGAAGTACAGGAGGTGAGACAAGAGGAACATTTTGGCTAGTGCTATTTTACCAGCCCAAGAAGTGCGAGTGGAGAGAGGAGCAGATATCTGACAGTTTCTTGAGAAGTGCTTCATAGTTCATGCGGAGAGTAATGCATGAGGGAATAAGTGGTTTTTAATTGGATTTTACTACACTATGGCCCTTTATCAATATCTTTTACATGGGCATCCTGGATAACATCTGTGTGGATGAGAGAGGACATTTACAACTAAGGAGCAGAGGGAGGGTTGATTTATAAGCATTTGAAGTCGAAGTTTGGTAAAGTGCATGGACTGAATCTGCTGGGCATTTGAACTTTGTGGCAGGATCACTGTGGTAAAGGGATATTGTCACTTTGATACTGCATGACAATGTGAGTGGTTTTATCACTTATACCAGCAATATTTAAAGCGGTATCAGTATCTTTTTTTCTGTCATTTCAACATCTATATTGGAGCTACTCAGGAGGAATAGCTATTAAAGGGATGCACAGCGAGAAATTGACATTTTGAGGATAAGGGTGGATATCAGAGTCACATGTGGGTAGACACTTTGGGATTGTATAACATTGGTGTTTAAGGCATTGAGGCACACAATGGAAATGTAAACACATTTAAATGGTGTTGTAATATATATTTTTCCACTGGATAGTAGTTAAAGAGAGTGCATCGTGAAAGAAGAGCTGGCAGTGTTCTTATGAGACATGATAAAGAATCCTGAGGGTAAGGGTAGATATTAAGGTGCTGCATGAGGAACCACTTTTTGGTGACTTATGACACTGTTTTATATATTCTAGATGTGAGCTGAGCACATATAACACTTTCTTTTAATGATTTTGGCTTGAATATACTATGTATATTATGTTAAGGATTAATATCTTGTTTTTTTTTTGTTATTTTTTAGAGCATTATCAGTAGATGTGAAGATTGGCTTTATTTGATCCAGGAATTGAAAATGGACATTCAATTAACTGTTTTGTGCACTAATATTATTTCTCGAGCGCTCTTTGTGGAAAAATTCAGATTTTTTTTTTAAGTGAGGGTAGGCAGACTGTATCCAACAGCTGGGGATATAACACCTTCTAGGGAATTTAGCTCTAGTGTGCTGTTATCTCATATAAATGTATACCAACATATTTATAACATAAAAACGTGTGTAATTTATCTTTAATGGACTTATCATTATGATGGAATTAGATTTTGGTAAAAAAAATGAATACATTCGCTTTACTACTTTTCTATACATGTGAACAAATATCTTGTAGCAGTATTAATTCAGATGTTGTTTTGATGAAGAAAAATAAGCAAGAGCCACAGCAGAATTAGATAGTATAAGAATGGGGAAGACCTATCACTTGATAACTACCAGGATAAGAATTCAAGGAGAAACTGAAAATGTGGCTGTAATTCAGTCAACGATCTCTGACGGCATCATAAAGGTTTACGAGTCCATCAGAACTGTGAGACTGAACTGTACTTCTAGTCATCAATCTCTCCTTCTCTCAATAGCATTTTTTATGGAAGATGCAGAGCAGGTCTAGGATTTTAAGCTTGTAAAAATTTTATTGAGGAATTGTAAGAAAGAAAAGGGATTTTACAACATAAAATTGGTAAGTAGAGAAAAGAGGGACTTGTTTTATGATGCCATGTGATACCTAACCTGTCGAAATGTAGCCTATTAAGTGCTCCGTGTCCATGGTATTTTAAACTATATTAGATGGAGATGCAAAATAAGCATGAACTTACAACATAGATCATTTCCAATGCCTGGCATTAAGGTTTTCTTTAGTGGAAAACACAAACCCAGAACATATTGGATTTTCTTGCTAAACTGTTTAACAGTAACACCTGTAAGAGTTCTTTACATTATGACACTATGAAACTCTTAGCAGATAATGATTTATTTAATGTTTCTTAAAGTGACAACCAGCATTATCAACTTGGCATCACTAAGGAATACAATACAGATAAAGGAGAAATACTTGAATGAAAACACTAGAAAATGTTGCCTTTCCAATTATGTATTCAACAAAAATACCAATAGATATAATGGTTTACTGTGGAAAAGTTTCCTCCGAAGCTGGTACTGTCCTCTTTAGTAGAAATGACTTCTTGTAAGTTCCCACAAATGCCCAATATCAGTGACTATTTTTAGCACTGCTTCATGTAACATTCTTTCAGTTACAATATGTTTGTGGCTTTACTTGTATGAGCTGTCCACTGATCGGCATTTGACGGCGACAGAGTGGCTCTTGTAGATGAAACGCCGTCATATGACGGCGGCTGCCAGATCGCTCACTGTGTCCGGGGAGGGCCAGGGAGCGGGTGCGGCAGATTCGATCTCCGCCGGCTACCCGCGATGCCCCCCCCCCGGAGTGAAAGAACGGAGGTCCGTGTAAGTAAACACGGACCTCCGTTCTGTGAGGGGGGAAGGACTGTGATCACAGCCTTCCTCTACATGGAAGCTGTGATCACTTCCCTTCCCCTGTTAGGGCAGCCCCCATACAGTAAGAACACGCCCAGGGAACACAGTTAACGCCCCCTGCAGGTTAACTCCTTCACTGCCAATGGCATTTACACAGTAATCAGTGCATTTGTATAGCACTGATCGCTGTATAAATGCCAATGGTCCCAAAAAAGTGTCAAAATGTTCCAACATGTCCGCCCTAATATTGCAGTACTGCTAAAAATCGCAGATCGCCGCCATTACTAGTAAAAAATAAAAAAAATAAAAACCCCAGAAATTAATTCTCACCATCCGTAAACGCGACCACTTTTGCGCAAACCAATCAATAAACGCCGATTGTGATTTTTTTTTATCACAAATATGAGGAAGAATATAAATTGGCCAAAACCGATGAAAAAAAATGTTTTTTTATATTTTTTTTGGATTTATATTTTAGCAAAAAGTAAGAAATTTGTTTTTTTTTGCAAAATTGTCACTCTTCTTTTGTTTATAGCGGCGATCAGAAATGACGCAGCGATGATCAAATACCACCAAAAGAAAGCTCTATTTGTGGGAAAAAAATGATGCAAATTTCGTTTGGGTACAACGTCGCACGACCGCGCAATTGTCAGTTAAAGCGACGCAGCGCCGAATCGCAAAAAGGGCTCTGGTCCTAAAGTGGGAAATCCTTCCG
>BLSH010509109.1:9529-29274 GCA_018402905.1 Glandirana rugosa
TTAACCTTTTTTGATTCTTATAAACTTTATTATTGATTGATTATTGATAATTTACACATACAATATACATCCAATATAAACACAGTATATATACACCCAGTATGCACACACACACACACATACATACAGTATGCATATATACAGTCACACACTGCAAAAGTCGGAAATAAGGAAAAACATTTGAAATAATAATAGCTTATTATAATTTATAATAAGTAAAAATTATAAATGAATAACTTAATATTTCAAATGTTCTTCCTTATTTCCGAATTTTGGAAATAAAAAAGAATATTTGAAATAATAATAAATAACTATTAAATAAATATAGGTATTGAAAAAATTTCTTGAAAGTATGACTATTAGTGCTAAATTTCATATCTAAGTTCATTAACAGCCAAACTTTCAAGGAAATTCCAATGCCTATCATTTAATAGTTATTAGTTAGTTATTATTTCAAATATTCTTAGTTTTTTCCAATTTTCGGATTTCCGAATTTCGGATTTTCGGATTTTCGTCTGTTCCAATTGCCGAATTTCCGAATTACCGCAATTGCCGAATTACCGCAAATTGCCGAATTACAGCAATTGCCGAATTACCGCGAATTTCCGAATTTCGGATTTCCGAATTTTTAATTTCCGAATTACAAATTTTTTAATTTCCGAATTTTTTTAATTTCCGAATTTCCGAAAAACAAAAAAAACAAATTTTTTAGCCATGCACAAGTCTACTGGGATGTCTACTAGACTCTGGTTTGGACAGATTTAAGTGAGTTAAAAATCTGAAATAATCATACCGCCAGGGAGGTTAACAGCACTGATGGCACTAAGGGGACTGATGTCCCTCTAACAGAAGCCAGTAAATGGCTTTCCTCTTTTCTTCATGCTTACAGCATGAGGAAAAAAAGCTGATTACCGGCTTCTGTTTACTTCCATGATCAGCTGTCATTGGCTAACAGCTGATCACGTGGTAAAGGGCCTGCTGTGATTGGCCCTTTACCCCGATCTGTGATCAGCCAAGTCCCAAGGGGCATATGGGCAGCGCGATAATGGGAGGACATCCATGTACGGAAGAAAGCCCACGCTGATCTGGCTAGTAAACTTCTACTACTTCAGCACGATTTCAAAACCGCAGATTAGTGCGATTTGCACCTCTGACTTCACTGCAGCTTGCGACTCCATTTAACAGAAGTATATGCAAGTTGCAATGAAATCCTCAAAAAGTAGTGCAGGAACCTTTTTCAAAGTCACTGCAACTTGATTTTCAATGATCTGTACAATTCCATTGCTGTCAATGGGGGCCAACTGAGACACCTTTGGAAAACAGCATTGTCAACCTAGGGAGAGGGTAGTGTTACATGTATTAGCAGATTTACATTGACTTGGTCAACAAATTAAAGGTAAAATCCCCCTAACACTTTATAAGCAGTTACAGCTGCATGTTTGGAGGGATAAAGATTTGACATAAATGAGTGACAGCTGACCATTGTAAGTACCCCTACCAGTGTTAATGGCTTGTCTCAGCCCTCTTACTGCCACTTTAGACAGCTTGGTCTGTTAAAGGCAGTTTAAAAATAACAAACTTACCTGCTGGATCACCAAGTGGGGGAAAAAAGGCCAAAAAGGAAAATGAATGCAACCATCATATCTATAACTTATTAAACTGATATAAAAAATATTTGTTCTTGGGTTTAATGCCATTTTAAAGTAAAAATAACTCAGAATGCATGCTTACAGAAAAAACACTATACTTTCCCTTTAGCATTATCAATCCCAGATACTTTCTCTTTGTTTTAAACAATTTTAGAGCTAGTATAATTTCTTCCTTGATGTTCCCTGTTGATCTTAAGGTCTGTTTAAGCTTACATGATTGAATCTTCTTTATCTGGTGAATGTCTGTTTAAAATTGGATTGAAGTATTCAGGCTATAAGATTTCTTGGTTTCTCTCTTGCTGTAACCAGGAGAGATGAGGTGGGTTTGCTCTTTGCACAAATAACTTTGATTATTTGGTGTATGTTACCTTGTTTTGTTTTACTAGCCATCTCCTAAGCATTTAATGCTGCACATAAAAGCTCACCTGTTCTCACAATTTTCTGGTTGTAGATCAGTGTATCATTACAGACTTGGCATTATTCAGATGCAACATTGAATGTACAGCTGATCTTCTCCTTTCCTTTTTTATTCCTGTTTATATCTTGCAGAAGAACCTAAAATCTACCTGTTGTCCACCTTTGCTCCAATGTGCTTTAAAGTTGCTTTGTCACTAAAATAGATTTTTTAAGGGCCCTTGTGTTTTGTCTTTTGCTCTGTAGCTTACAGTACTTTGTAGCTTACATTATACATACAGCACTCAGTCAATCAAAAGCGTGGAGAGTGGCTGAAGTGAGCAGTTGTCACCTCATTTATTTAGTTGGTGTGTGATGAGACGTGTTCTGATAGCTCTCCATTCAGTCCCCTGCCTTTTCTTTCTGTATGTCTGAATATTTGAAATCTCTTCTCTACATTAACCACTTGCCTGCCAGGATATTTTTTTAATTTTTGCAGAGGTTAAAATCTTCAATTTTTAAATTTTTTTTGCTAGATATTACTTTAAACTCCCAAATTATATATTTTCTTAAAGCGGAGGTCCTGGAGATTGCCAAATGCAATTTTTTTTATGTTGCACAATATTTGCGCAGCAATTTATCAAACAATTTTCGGCTCGTCTGTACAGAAGTTGGACAAACAAAAGTTGAAAGTACAAACACGCATTTTCAGAACCCAGGAACGTGCCGAACGTGTTCAGACGTGTAAACAGGAAATCAGCAAAAGGGGCCCAAAGGGTGACGCACGAAAGCCGAACTTCCTCTTTATACGCTCGTAGCATGTCACTACGTTCGCCTTTGTCGAATGATAATTTTACTAACATCAGTAAGCTAGACAAAATTGGACGTGAGGTCGTACGACAATCGCAGCGTGTGTACGAGGCTTAAGATATGGGGTTGTATTGAGTAATTTGATACCAAACATGTCAAGCTTTTAACCATTTCAGCCCCAGAAGGATTTCACACTTTAGGACCAGAGCACTTTTTGCAATTCGGCACTGCGTTGCTTTAACTGACAATTGCACGGTCGTGCGACGTTGTACCCAAACTAAATTTGCGTCCTTTTTTTCCCACAAATAGAGCTTTCTTTTGGTGGTATTTTATCACCTCTGCGTCATTTCTGATCCCCGCTATAAACAAAAAAAGAGCGAAAATTTTGCAAAAAAAACGAATTTTCTTACTTTTTGCTAAAATACAAATCCAAAAAAAAAATATACAAAAACATTTTTTTTTCATCGGTTTTGGCCAATTTATACTCTTCCTCATATTTTTGGTAAAAAAAATCGCAATCAGCGTTTATTGGTTGGCTTGTGCAAAAGTTGCAGTGTTTACGAATGATGAGAATTCATTTCTGGGGTTTTTATTTTTTTATTTTTTTTTACTAGTAATGGCGGCGAACTGCGATTTTTAGCGGTACTGTGATATTACGGCGGACATGTCGGACCATTTTGACACTTTTTTGGAACCATTGCCATTTATACAGCGATCAGTGCTATAAAAATGCACTGATTATTGTGTAAATGCCATTGAAGGGGTTAACCTGGAGGGGGTGTTCTGAGGGTTAACTGTGTTCCCTCACTGTGTTCTAACTGTATTGTTGCTGGGCTGGCTGGAGGAGGGGAGTGATCATGGCTCCCATATACAGGAAGCCTGTGATCACAGCCGTTCCCCCTCTGTCAGAACAGAGATCCGTGTTTACATACACGGACCTCTGTTCTTTCACTGCGGGGGGCCATCGCGTGTAGCCGGTGGAGATCGAGTCCACCCTACACGCTCCCTGGCCCCTCCTGGACACAGTGAGTGAGCGAGTGCGATCACAATACTAGTTATCGTGGCCGCCGTCCTGTGACAGCGTTTCGTGATAACGAGCCATCTTGCCGCCATCACGCTGTGGCGGGCGGTAGGCAATTGTTTAAATTGCATGCAGTCTATGAAATCACAAAAAGGCAGCAAAAGTAGGCAGTTGAGAGAGTTTACAGCAAACCAACCCCCCCCCCCCCCCCTGATCACCAAGTCAAATACCATATTGCGATTGCACAACTTATACAACAGATTGCATCCATCATGCATTACTGATGCCAGACACAACCCATTCAAATGAATAGGGCCAAGCCACAACCAGGCTGAAAATGTGTGTAATGCACCCAGTTGTAGTGTGTTGCTATGGGCTTTCAATGGTTAACACAGGCTGTGGGGGAGGTGACATATCACCTCCAAGCCACATGTAAAATGTCCCTAAGATATAATCCACCATGAATCACTTTTCAGAGTGGCAGGAAAACCACACCATAAAAAAAAAATGTAAAAAAATATATACAGTATATATACATTTCTATTTATTAATATATTTTTACACTTCTCACCATTCAGTGTCCCTAATCACTGCTGCACCTGTCACAGTGACCCTGATCACTGCCACACCAGTCATATTGCCCCTAATCACCACAGCACCAGTTACAGTGTCCCTGATCAATGCCACACCAGTTGCAGTATCCCTGATCACCACCATACCAGTTACAATATCCCTGAACACCACCAGACCAGCTACAATATCCCTGATCACCACCACAGCAGTCCCAGTGTCCCCGATCACAGCCGTGGCAGTTTCAATGTCCCTGATCACCATTACATTAGTTACAGTGTTCCTGATCACCTGCACACCAGTCCTAGAGCCCGTAATCACTGCCACTCCAGTTACATTTTCCCTGATCACCGCCATTCCAGTCATATTGTCCCTAATCACCACCACACCAGTTACAGTGTTCCTGATCAATGCCACACCAGTTACAATATCCCTGATCACCACCACATCAGTTGAAATATCCCTGATCACCACCACAACAGTCCCAGTGTCCCTGATCCCAGCCATGGCAGTTACAATGCCCCTGATCACCATTACATGAGCTAGTGTTCCTGATCACCACCACACCAGTCCTAGGGCCCCTGATCACTGCCACACCAATTACAGTTTTCCTGATCACTGCCATATCAGTCATATTGTCCCTAATCACAGCCACACCAGTTACAGTGTCCCTGATCAATATTAGATATGTAATTTATGCTTGGGTTTTGAGTCTCTCTAAGTGGCTAGGCTGTTAAAAAGTCTCACACTTTTTTCATTGATATAGCAAAAATTAAAAAAAAAAGCCAGTGGTGATTAAACACCACAAAAAGTAAGCTCTATTTGTCTACAAAAAAATGATTAAAATTTCATTTGGGTACAGTACTGCATGCCTGAGTAATTGTCATTCAAAGTGAGACAGCGCTGAAAGCTGATGGCCTGAACCCGAAGGGAGTGAAAGTGTTTGGTCTAAAAGTAGATAAAGCATAATATAGGCCAAAATAAAAATTTAAAACATTGCAGCTTACTAGTCCTTAGATGAGGGGTGGCTGCATTTGTTTTAGTTTTTAGTCTTTTTTTCCTTTATTTTTATCTGGTTATTCTATGAGTAACACACTTCCTGACCCTTGACCCACTTCTCCCCTGTATCTAATGAAGAAGCCATGTTGGCCACCCAGGCTGGACATCACACGTAATTCAAATACCATACATGCAAGAAGAACATAAATGGCAAGGCAGTGCTAAAAAAGAGATGCACTTATTTCAAGTAATTGCTTCTAATACATGAGAACACAGTCCATAGTCCAAATCACACAAGATCCCAAGAGATGAATCAGGGGAGTGTAGCTGGGTCAGCTGTGAAGTGTTTGGAAAGGAAACAAACAACACCCGCAATGTGTCACAAAGCCCTGCTCCCATAGAGATTGCACTCACCAAAGCCAATGGCCAAACATTCTCATGCCTGGCTGGAACAGCATTTAAAAGTCATTGAATTCACACTTGGCAGCTCTCAGTGGTTTGAACAAATACTTGAGCAGGTGGTACATGTGAAAAAGAGAACAAATCTCCACTAGTGCAATAATGTCAGAACCATCAAAAACGTTTATTTTGTTAAAAATCCTTAAGCCATCACACTTACACAAAGAAATTAAAACACAAGCATGTAGTCACATAAATTGAATTTTTTAATCAGGTAGGGAGAGAACTACAGGTATTGGTGTTAAAGCGAAAAAAGGCTAAATTAGAATGCATCAACACCAAGATTGCTGAATTAACTATTAAATTAGAACCCATTAAAGACACTAAGGAGTTTAAGGATTTTAATATTAATATTAAAAAGAAACTGGATAAGGTGGATTTAGAGACGCAAAAGAAAAAGGTTAAAAAGTTTAAGTGGGACTCCGCTGATTTTAGGGAGAACTCCATTTATTTGTGGCAAAATCCCACTACCTCCAATGCCAATGTGTTAATTGTGCCACAACAGGTGGAAGCCAGAATACCTGTTCGGCCACCACCCCGAAAATGGGGGGTGAACCCACCCAGGGAGCCCCCACTATGAGCAAAAAATCTAATGGACAGGGCAAGTGTAATCTGTGTGGGAGGTGTGACTCTCAGAGTGGACACCCAAGGGCCCCCAACCCTCCTTCCAGATGAGGAAGACAACATAACACCTCAACACCGCAGAATTACAGGAACTATGATAATAGGTCTCCCTTACCAGTACAGAATAGGTTCCAACCCTTGGTACACTATGAGTATGATGAACAAAGAAGGGATGGCTCTCCTTTTTTAGGGTCACGGGGGGGGGGTGGTGGTGGAGGCCATCAGGTCGGGGCCACTACCCCCCACTGCGCCGAGGTTGGGGGAGGGGCAGACCTTACCAACAAGGACCCCACAACAGAGACCCCCCAACACAAAGTGAAGGGGGTTGTAGAGCAGGAAAACGCTTACAATCCCAGAAAAAGAAAGCTGTAAATAGTGGCATCTACAATTTAAGTAGTGTTCAATTAAATCACAAAGAATTGAATATTCTGAATTTAGGCTTGAAATGTGCCCCTAGGAAGACACTGAATAAATTTGTCTTTATTGATACACATAAATTCATAAGGAAGTCAAATATAAAAAAATATTTCCTGAGACACCCATTAGAGGCCCACACTAGAATTACGACAGTCCCGGCTAACATTGATAGTGGGTTGCATAACAAATCCGTGTTTAATCCCCCTTCAAATAATAATCACCATATAGAGGTTTTTAAAAACTTGGTATTGAGAGACCTTGAAGAGGTAGTAGTTAATAAGAATGTTAATCCCAACAATATTGCAAGAGGGATCAAATCTTTGGAGAAAAGAAGGGATGTCATCATAAGACCAGCTGATAAGGTGGGAGGGGTTGTGGTACTCGATAAAAAGTTTTACCATGACCAGATTACGGATCTAGTGAATGACCAAAAAACTTATAATGAATTACAGTATGACCCTACAGGCCCCTATGGAGATCAATTAAGGGCTTTAATAGGATTAGGGAGCAGAATGGGGGCTCTTAATAAAAAGGAACACAAATATTTAGTCCCCAGTGCCTGCCGTATACCTATCATTTACACCTTTCCTAAGATCCACAAGAATGCTACAGCTCCCCCGCCTAGACCCATTGTCAATGGTATTGGGTCGGTGACGGCTAGGTTGGGGGAGTATTTAGATACATTTTTACAACCCAGTGTCCTCACTACTAAAGCATATCTTAGGGATACGAAAGATCTCACTTCTCTAGAAAGGGTATGTGTGGACAGTCAGAAAATAACATTCTTGGTAACAGCTGATGTCTCATCATTGTACTCTGTCATTCAGCATGACGATGCATCACTTTCACTTAACTGGGCCTTAAGTAAGAGGGATGATATTCCCTACGCGCAAAAAGTCTTTCTGGGTAAAGCTCTTGACTTTTGCATGCCCCATAATTATTTTTGGTACCAGGGCCGGTTCTTCTCTCAGCAAGTTGGCGTTGTGATGGGGGCAAAGTTTGCCCCTAGTCTCGCCAACCTGTTTATGGCTGAGTGGGAGGATTGTCATGTGTTTAACATCCCCAGACCTGAATTAAAATTTTATAGAAGGTTTATAGAAGATCTCCTGTTTATCTGGGAAGGTTCAGAGGAGTTGTCTATTACATTTTTGAAAGAGCTTAACACCAATGAGAATAATATCCGTTTGGATTATCAAATTAGCAATAAATGCATCGATTTTCTGGATGTGACAATACAACTGAGTGAAGGTCTAATTAGCACCAAAATATTTTTTAAACCCACAGACCGTAATAGTTTCTTGCCTGTAGTAGTGGACATCACCCTAACTGGATAAAAAATATCCCTAAGGGTCAACTGATGCGTGTGAGGCGCAATTGTAATAAGCCTGAAGATTACCATCTGCAAGCTATGTCCAAAAGGGATATAGTGAGGAACAACTACTGGCTGAGATAAACAATGTAGCGGAGATACCCAGGTCTCAAATTTTAGAGAAGGTGAAAATAACTAACGAGTCCAACCAAACAGCAATGGGGTTTTATATCGGACTTTCACCGCCAATATCGCGGTATCGAAAAGATATTTTATAAACACTGGCATGTACTTTCTGTGGCTAAGGATCTTGGCCCGATTTTGCCACCTAGACCTAGGTTCATCTATAGAAAAGCACCGAATTTTGGCGACAGAGTGGTGAAGAAAATCCTAGAACCCCCCCTGAGCAAAAAAATGTTTCTTTTTAAATTAAAGGGTTTTTACGCATGTCGCAGATGCGTTTGCTGTAGGACTGTCACCATTAGTAATAGGAGTTGTATATCCTTTAATTCTGGAGATGTTGACACTAAGTTTGACATTAATGAATTCATCATGTGTAACACCACACACGTGGTATATTTGTTATGGTGCCCTTGTGGGTTACACTATGTGGGACATACTAAACGTCCGCTTAAAGTCTGAATCTCAGAGCACTTTACGAATATTAAAAATGGTTTTAAGGATCACAGCGTCTCTCTCCATTTTCGTAATGCACATAATAGGGATCATTCCTGCTACAGTTTTGTTGCATCGATCGGGTTTTCCATAAATGGAGGGGTTCAAATTTAGTGCGGGACCTGTCGAAACAGGAAACCAATTGGATTTATTTTTTGAATACTTTATGGCCTAATGGCTTGAATGTGGAATTAGATCTAAATTGTTTCATTAGTGACATTTAGACACTGGCTGGCTTGCACTGATTGACCCCTCCTATTTATTTATTTATATGATTTTTATTTATATATTTTTTTTTGCATTTTATAGGATCTGATGAACTTTAAATGTGGTGTTTTATATGTGAATTTAATGTAGGTTTCATTAGTTCTAATGCCCTGTGAAGCGTTACACTGTTATCTTTTAATTTGCACATGATATAAAGGTGTATAAAAGTATATACCAATAATACCTACTCTTTGCATCTTGGACATCACACGTGTCTGCTTTTGTTCATCTCCATTACATGGAGGGATTAATCATTTCCAGAAGGAAGATAAGATTGTTTTATTTCTCTAGTTCAGCTCACAGAAAGTGATGAGGACACAATATTTTTGGCAATACAATAAAAAAAATATATAATAGCAGTCACCACATCTAAAGTCTGATGCACTTATACTGGCTGAACCAGCCGATTTTCAGTACATGTGTACTGCTGTCTGTTTAACAGAGGCCAGTCTAATGACAACCAGCATTGGAAAATAAGCATTCGATCAGTGCTTGCGTCCATTGGCTCTGATCAGTGTATTCTGAAAAGAGGAGAGGCAATGGCAAAGCCGGAGAGATCTGTCAGTTTTTTTTTTTTAACCCTCTGGTTGAACAAAAAAAAAAACATGTATACCCAGCTTAAGGACTAGTAAGCTGCATTACATTTTTGTTCTTAAATTTAGTTATCCTTTAATAATCGTCTTTATCATAGTGATTTTTGAGCACTGTTTTAGTTATAGTGTAGGATCACTTTAAAAGATCACTGTTTGTGTAGTCCCAATAAGGAATCCTAAATCATACAAATGTGAAAAACACTGTGTACTGTGGAATGCTTATACCAGCAGACTGTTAATAGCAGGTCATCCTGTATTAAAGCGTTTAACCTTTGCTAACTCTGTTTTATAGCCAATTTTTTATATATCTCAGGCTTTTACTTATAAAATTCACCAGAGACTTTAACAAACTTAAAATAACTGCTGTAAAAACACTGACTCTACATTTTGCCTTCAGCATTTTATTTCATTTTCAAAGGTACTAAAGCATTATGTTCCATGGTTCCTTTATATATTGGACTTATTTTTTATTATGGAAAAAAAATTATGACACACAGGTGAAGAGACCTGGACTTCAAAAAGTGCAGGCATTTTTAAGGCTTGCCATACACTGGTTGAAATGTGGCCAGTTTCGCTGCAATAGCTGATTGGTGTATTTTTGACAGCAGCAGGTTCCACTGTTAAAACACAATGACTCGTCTGGGGGATTCCTCCATCCGCCTAATTGTGTGGATGGAGGAATCTGATTTTTTTTCTTTTTGTTCAGCTGAAGGAAAAAAAGGAGCATTGCATGAATATTTAGTCTTAGGCCTCATGCACACTGAGGCTGATACGGACGTTCAGTGGCATTTGAACATTTTTTTCCAGCTGGCCCTGAACACATGTAATATTATCTTATCAGTACATTTACACAGGGTCGTTTAAGGTCGTTACCAGGCAGTTGAGTTTAGAGGCTTTTTTTGGAACGCAAAAAAATGGGTTCAGACACACGTTCAGAGGCATTTGAAACGCCAAACAGCTTGTAAAAGCCGCTAAATGCGCCTAAACGTGATAACTCGCGTCTAGGAGCATTTCGTTTACAGGCATTTCCATTAAAAAAAAAAAGTGGCTAAATGCGGCATGCGAAATGCAGCAACACAGTCATTTTAGATGCTGGCTTCTAGCTGTCGAAAAAAATAGTTCAGGGGAGGTTGAAAAAGCATCCCGTGTGCATGAAGCCTTAAAATTACCATGCCATTAAAGATGTACAGAGGCTGCCACTGCTGTCACCTGCTCAAAATTTATGTTGACGGGCTGTGTCTGGCACTAATGTTTTTTGAATTACAGGCAAAGGACATGCATATTATAAATGAATGTCAGAATTCCCTATCTCTATAATTGTTTCACATTATTAACACAGGAAACATTGAAGTCAATGCATAAGTATGTCAGCCCAGCAGCTAGCATTTTCAAAAGGAATGGTCAACAATGGCCATTTCCATTCTTGTGTTCCCAGCTCTCCAGCATCCCATACTTTAGCCAATATGCATTCACCAAGTCCAGCTATAAAGAATAATGGTTTGGCTTACATCAAGCTCAGAGCATGTTCCTGGCTGGAAATGATTTTTTTATGGCCGGACCTGGCACTTGCACTCGGCTTGAATAAGAGCTGTGGAAGTACTGGGCTCTACAAAATGGATATGGTGCGTGCCGCTGGCTAGTTACCTAATTTTGTTTTTATTTTACTACATCTGAGGTATGGAGGCTGATTCACTAAAGAAGTTGATTATCATCACACAATAAAGTGTGTGATTATTCTTTTAATTTATCCAATCAGGTGCAAAGCAAATTCTAAACATTTCTCTGCACATGATTAGATAAATAAGTCAATAATCATGCAATTCAGCCCAGTTGTATGGGCGCTTTTTATAATAATGACAAAGGGCTGGGCTAGAGAATCTTAAGCTGGCCATAGACAGAGCAGATTTATTTGCTTGGTTCCCCCATCAACACAGACGGTGTTGATGGGGGAATGCCTCCTGCTGAGCCATTGTCTTCTCCCGGCTGGGGAAGCCGTCTCCACCGGGAGAAGACAGTGATTATTGCTAGCATCTATAACAGCCCATTGCAATAATTGCATGTAGAATCTGGCAAGCTGGTTGTACTAAAGTTGATCGTTCGATCAATTTGGGTACATTCAACCTGCCCATACATGATTCTAATATCGGGAGGTTCCAGCCAAGATTCGAACCGTCTATGTCCAGCTTTAGATACAGCATAATTCCAGTTATCCTTAAGAAAATTCACTTTGTTTGTTAACATGTCACAAACATGGAAAAATTACAAAAAAGTACCTCCACCTTCACACCTGTATACACACTAGGGATGTCAGTCCCAACAGCTCAAGTTACTTCACGCCTCATAAGCATAAATTTGAAGAAAGAACTGGAGACTGATAACAATCCTTCACAGCACTTTATTTGGTGCTGGGTTTGTTTGAATGTCTCAGATCGCTTATATTTACCCAAATAAAGTATGGAGGATTATTATTGGACTTCAATAATGGACAAAATCTACAATAATGGACAAAATTTACTACTAGTAAATGTTAACTGAAACAATTAACATTGATTACATATAACACACATTTATTGCAATGACCGCAAATAGCAAAGGCCAGACAAACATGACATGAGTTTCTGCTAGAGATAGAATTGATCTTTTATCCATTAACTATCAAGCAGTATGAAGGTTAGCAAAGATATTCTTGTGAGTGACAAAATCAATTGGCATCAGTTGCAGAGGTCTTTAAGCGGTTTTCTAGTATATTACAGAAAACAAATGATCTTTTTTTCTGAGTTTATATTCAATCAAATGTGTGCCCAGGACAATGAAAAGAGCATATGAATTTCTTTCTGAAAAGTATGAAATGCGCACATCATTATACAGCCTAATGATGGTCATATATAGGCAGAGCTCTTACCAATGGAGGCAGATAGATCTGTAATACAATCAGTAATTGAGAATTTTCAGCTCGAATCCAATGCATATATGAACATGAAGAAATAGTTGGCCATTTAAATTTGTAGCTATCTTTTTTTTTTTATTCAAGCAGTATTTTGAAGGATTTTTTACGCTACTTTTAACATAAATAATTTTTTAATTAAAAAGAAAATAGCACAGCTGATATTTGTTGATCCTAATAATCATGTTAAAAAGAAAAGTGTTGAAATCAAATCACGTCTTCTACTGCCAAAGCTGCATTGCATCATGTAACATGCTGATAACTTCAATTATGTGAAATGATACAAACTTTTTCTATAGCAAGTAGAACTATGCCACAGGGGGTATTCCATCCCCACTGCTTCTGAATCAGCATGTTACTCTATTTGCTGATTACCATGTCCCTGGATAGCATATGCCTAGTACATTACTTTTTTTTTTTTTAAAGCGTATTTGCAACCTCATAGATGAAAACAAAATTTGTTTTTTTGCTCTAGAGGTATATATGATGTTCATGAAATAGTCTCTCTGATTTCTTTATGTTAAAATGTATCCCCATTTAACTTTGGTAAGGCTGCCGAGGCTTTGCAGACTCATTTTATATTTTATTAAATTTTTATGCGCTATAAGTAACAAATTCACCTACTTTTTAAAATCAACACAGGTCTGTGAATCTAAGTCAAAGTGTTCTTTTACAACTGCCTGAAAACGTATTTTCTCTTATGGCTTTTACAAGACACAAAATGAAATGAAACATTTTAAAGCTGCAGCATATTTGTACATCTGTATTTAGATCTATGCAGGGTGCATTTCACTCTTGCATTGTGGCTATAATGTATTGAAAAGCACTGAATAAAAGTAACCAAGAATAACAACTTTTATAAAAAAAAATATTTATTGCTTAGAGGGGTGATTCATCTTAAATAAAAAAAAGAACATTAACTTGAGATATATTGGGGTAATTATATGAAGGAGCTACCCATTACCTATTCTCAGAAATAGCTACATATGGACCCTTGCCCATGCTTACTTTTCCTCGTAGAACTAAGCTAATTTATTTAGGTGTTATGGTTTTCATAAAACATGAACATACATGATTGGAGGGAGACTAAGGAGCAGTTTTCACCTGTTGCAGAACAGAAGACGATATCTGAGACCTGAATAAATGCTAAATAAAGAAGGGCTTGAGTATCACAGCTATGTGCATTTGAACACAGATAAAAGCACACTTGTAAATTGCATTACATGTGTTTGAGGTGAATCTGGCATGGTTTGGAATTAACAAGTCCAGTGCAGGCATACATTAAGGCAGGTTAGCTAAGCTATAACACATATACTTTTTTTAACAACTCTTACCTTCAGCTATATGAATGTTATTTGCAACTTGTATTGCCTTTATCTGTTGAAAATAGTGGTCTTATGGTAAATAAAGATTTTTACAGCTCAGCAGTGGCGCCCCCCCCCCATTAAGAGCGCACGGGCAGTGCCCCCTATCCATGCGTCTGGCCCCCTAATCAGGGCGCCGGGTGCATGGATCTCTATGTGGTTTGGCATTATGAACGACGAGGTGATGGATGGATGATATGTGTCGCCTCGCATGCGTTCATTTGCAGTGAATTAAGGGGAAATCACACCCAGGTGTTACCAGCCACCTTAGCAGGGTTGGTTCCGGACCAGATTTTGTGGTCCACTTGTGTCCACCAGCAGGTGGTATAGATAAGCAGGAGTAGAGCAAAGGTTTGCTCTTGCCTGGGACTCAGAAAGCCAAAAACCTGAGAGAGCTGCTGAACTGAAGTTGTGCTTTGTGACTGAAACAAAAGGTTTGCAATATCTTTGTTTTGTGGGTGACTGGGAAAAGCCCTTCACCTCAGAGTTAGGGACCTGAAAATGTTTAGTAAGAGCCTGGATGGCAAGGATTTATTTTCTGTTTTGTTTGTTTAATTTTTCGTGCAACCTTTTAAATAAAACTGGCTACAAGTCAGCTTTTAAGAAAAACCTTCCGTTTGGACTACCTTTTTCCCAGGGAAGGTGATCCCCATTGAGCTAACCCCCCACAGTGTTTTTTTTTTTTTTGAAGCACATGATTAGAGCCCAAGGCTCTAATTGACTTCAAATAGGGTAGGCTCAGGGTGCAGAGCACTGCACAATTAGCGAATTAATTAATTAATTAATCAGCTAATGTCTTCCTGCTTCTCCTCCCAGCTAATCAGGAAGTGGGTCCTGAGACCCGATTGGCCATGGAGTCTTAGGACCCACTTCCTGTTCGGCCGAGAGGAGAAGCCCCAGCTCTTCCCTTGGCTGGAGCAAGGAGCAGCAGCCCCACCCCTCCTCCTCATCTCCAAAGGTAAGGCCGCCTTCCTGTCCGTCACCTGCCTGGGGGGTGGTGTTGTCGGCAGTGCGAGTGAGGGGGGATGGCGGCAGGGGGTCGTGGCAGTGCGAGTGGGGTGGATGGGTTTGATTGCCATCACTGTAGCTCAGTGAATAAATTCAAATGTGTTTGTTGAGCATTTGGAAAACCTTGAAAGCACGTACAATGGATTATAGTAGGATACGATGTGTCCAAATATGCCATTAAACGCATTTTGTTATATCTGTTTGATGAGTACAAAGAAATGCCTTTTGATCCTGGCAGAAACCTTATGTCATAATTACCTGTGCTGCACTCTTATCAGTTATCATCCTGGACTACAACACCCCATCCCTCTATGTTATAAAGAAGAGGAGAGGGGGATTGTGCTCTTTATCCCTTTCCTAGGGTGTCAACTCTTCCCTTCCATAGCTACAGTACAGTGAGTGAGTGTTGTTATCTGAGTACAGGAAGTGTGTATTCCTGACAGGATCACCAGGCGAAAATAAACTTCAGGCAGCACATCAAAGGAATCAATATATTTAATTTTTGATCTTGTATTTAGATTCTCTTTAAACAAAACAACTATTATAAAAAAAAAACCTTTTTGTCTATGGTAAAAACATCACATGAAAGCTCACTAAATTTTAGGTACCTTGTGACAACCTGAGGGCTATTTGTGCAAAATAGAGTGAAAAATATAATTAAATGTTATTTTTTTTAATATAACATTAATTAAATAATCTGATTGGTCACTATGGGCACAACTACATCCATTGTCTGTCCCTCTAGTTATTTAGATAAGGTAACTGCATTTGTTTTTTTTATGTTTTCCCCTTTATTTTAACCCCTCAATGCCAGCCGCACGCATATATGCATGGTGGGTGGACCTTAAAGTGGTTGTAATACTCCCAGTGAAGTGAACAGCTTCAGATGATACACAGGGATGAAACAAATCCTCCTATATAGGTTTTATTTGTTTATCTGCAGTCTTCTCCTCTCTACACCATTTCAAAAGTGTAGATTGCGTTACAATCTTTCTTTATCTGCCAGGAGCACAGAGGAGGGGACAGAGAGCTGCAGTTACAGTGTGTGAGAGCTGACCGGAGGAAAGGAACACACCCCCTCCTCACAGCAGAAGAACTGTGTTGTGACTAGACAAGCTCTGTTTTGAGCTCTCCTTCCCCCTCCCTCCGGACACAAATTTATCTCATGTGTCAGGCAAACTTCTCAGAGGTGACTCATGCTGATAACAAAGGAACAAAGCACCAGAGAAAAATGACACTCAGAGCTTTGGAGAGAGATAAGTAAACATTACAGATATATGTGCTTTGCTCAGCTTCCATGACCGAGGTTTACATCCACTTTAACGTCAAACGGCTGCATATACTGTATGTGGCCCTATTAAAACAACTTATTGCGCTGAGAGCGTACACCCTGCGTGCTCAAAGCATGGTAGCTGGTGGGTACCAGAAAACTCCCGATGCATACTTGCGATCGGGAGCTTTCCAATCATGTAACTGCCAATCACAGTAGTCACATGACCTGAATGCTCTCCTCCACCTACTGACTTTTAGAACTCTTAAAAGGGCTGGAAGGCAGTCAGTGTGAAGAGGTTAACCAGGTAATCCTGCAAATAAAATGTGGGGACACCTGTGCTACACTCACTCATCCACTGCACATACTGGACTTAAAATATGTCTGCCTTTGTTTGTCTTCATTACATGAAGAAGCTCAGCTCACAGGTAGTGATAAGGACACTGCATTTCTGGAAAGATCAACAGGCATTGTATACCCTTGCTTAAAATGTTCTGAGCCTGAAAAAAAAAAGAAATCAAATGCAGACACAATATCCAAAAACTGATAAGCACAATATATGTATTTTTTGATCTTTGGGTTTAATCGTCATTGTGCACCCATCAGAAGCTAAATCACTAGTGTTTTCTTTCAGAGCTGATGGACTGAGAGAGGGAAACATTGCTATTGTACATATTCCAGCTCTTATCTTTCTGTTCCAAAAGCTTTAGTGCCCGATGACTGCAGACAGAAAGCTTGGATGACAGCAGTTGTTTATTGTTTCTGACTACATTATTAATCATATCAGCAAACTGCCCCAACAGCGTATTACACCTGCTGGAGGCGAGAAGGTGTTAACCTCAGTGTGGCACTTGACAGGATGGGCTTATTATGACATGTACACTGAGTACTAATAAATTGTCTGATATTAACACCTTCTTGAATGATAGAAGTGTGACAGGGGTGCAATGCTCTGCTAAAATGTACACATGCTGCACTGTGTAACTGTATTTCATTTATTGACAACATTTTAAAGATGTTTCTAAAAATATATTAGTGCAGTTGCAATAATATAAGGTGGGGGTTAGCAATGTATCAGTTCAGAGAATTGGAGGGGCAGGGATTTTAGAGAATTGGAGGATGGTAGGATGGTTGCAATCAAGGAAGGAGGAGTAATAAAAGTATATTGTTCCGGATGTGAGGGGACACAGAGACTATTTTGAGATTTGCAGTTTTGGGGAGATGGAAGCGTTAGTTGGGGAGGGGGCTCAAGGCTAATATGGATGGCAGCAATTATGTGCATTGGTTGAAGGTAGTAAGGGAGACCAAGTTTTAGGGAAAGGTGGGCTGCCCGTTGCATTGGATTGTGAAAGCTAGTGTCTGGTTGGGTCATCTAGCGCTCCAGGCAAAGATGGCAATCTGGTGATTGTGAGTGCAATGCTCAGTAAAAAATACTGTAAATAAATAAATGCACTTTTTTGTCCTACAATATAATGTGCATTTATTTTTTTTATTTATTTTTATTTAAATTAACTTATTATTTAACCACTGCACATATACGGCTGGATGTGCGCTTCCTCCTTCTGAGTGGACATTCAGGAAGTCCTTCAGAAGGAGTGGGATCACACGGCCACATGCCCACTCAGGAGCACCATCACCCAGACACGGCGCATCTCAGATCGGCAGTAGGGCGCTGTGATTGGCCCTCCTGATCACATGATGGCAGTGTTCAATCACAGCCATCATGTGATGTAAGTAGAGAGCCGGTTGCTAGGTGATCGGCTCGCTCTCTCCTCACACAGAAGTTGTCAGTGAGGAGAAGGAGAGTGGATCGCTACAGCTGGCGGTGATCAGTTTGCATGAGCTGTTTGTTACAGCTTTTTACACACTGATCACTGGCCCAGTGTCCACACAACAGTGTCACCCCACAGTGTCACCCCACAGTGTCCCCCCACAGTGTCACACCACACAGTAAAACCACATGTCCCACATATGTCCCAGTAAAATCATCTGTCCCAATGATCATTTGCACACATATGTCTGTGATCATCTGTGCACATCTGTACATGATCCTCTGCGTACATCGGTCCGTGATCACACAAACCAATTATTATACACTTATCGAGATTTTTTTTTTACCAAAAACATGTAGTAGAATTCATTTTGGCCTAAATGTATGACAACATTTTATTTTATTGGATTTCTTTAAAAACAGAAAGGAGAAAATATAGTTTTTTCAAAATGTTCACTCTTTTTACGCTTATATCGCAAAAAATAAAAATCCAAGTGGTGAATAAATACCATCAAAAGAAAGCTCTATTTGTGTCAACACGATGCTAAAAAATTAATTTACAGTACAGTGCATTGTTGTACAGTGGGTACAGTGTTGCATGACCGCGCGATTGTCATTGAAAGTGTGAGAGCACAGAAAGCTGAAAATTATTCTGGGAAGGAAGGGGGTGAAAGTGCCCAGTATTGAGGTGGTTAAAGCGGAGTTCCACCCTAAAGTGGAAATTCCACTCATCAGATTTCTCCCCCCCTCAGGTGTCACATTTGACACCTTTTGGTGGGGGATACCTGTCTTTGACAGGTGTCCTTTTTCCCACATCCGGGAACCCGGGCCGTGGCGGCTGACATCAGCAGCCTGGCTCCCTCCTCCTCCACCGCCGGGCCAGTGAGAACGCGCAGTGGTGGCTCATGCATGTGCAGTAGGAGCCCGGCCATGAAGCCAAATGGCTACACTTCTGGGTTCCGTTACCCTCAATGGTGGCGGCACCACTTGACCAGCCGATCTGATGATCAGCGGTGGTGCCAACATCGCTGGACTCCAGGACAGGTAAGTGTCCTAATTAGAGTTGAGCAAACCTGGACTGTAAAGTTCGGGTCCGTACCAAACTTTGGAGTGTCCGGGACCCGGACCCGAACCCGGACTTTTCAAAAAAAGTCCGGTTCGGGTCCGGGGTTCTGGTAATTTTAATGAAAGTTCGGAAAATTGCTGTAAAAAAGTCCAGGAAGGTCCTAGAGGTCTGCAAAAGGAAGAAAAGTGAGGTTTCAAACCATGCCTGGGCTTGAAATGTCAGGTCCAAACGAGTTGAGATTAATCCTGTGAATGGACAGGACCTCAGGTCGCTACAACCGTGGTGGCGACTAGTAGTCTAGCCGACCAGTTCACCACGGCGGTGGTAACTCCCATTGCCTTGGGTCTTCACATCGGTAAACCGAAGTACCGGCCCGAGGATGACGTGTACGTACTCGGTGGTGACGCGCAAGAGTGACCGGGCCGCCACCTCCTCCTCCCTCGGTCCGACGACTACAGTCGGCGGTGCCGGGCCCAAGGGCCTACACCCTTTTTCCTGTGGACAGTTTCTGTCCATAGGGGGTGGTTTTCCACAGT
>BLSH010509109.1:31689-42184 GCA_018402905.1 Glandirana rugosa
AAATTAAAAACCCCAAAAATGAATTCTCATCATCCGTAAACGCGACCACTTTTGCGCAAACCAATCAATAAACGCCGATTGCGATTTTTTTTATCGCAAATATGAGGAAGAATATAAATCGCCCAAAAACGGTGAAAAAAAATGTTTTTTTATATTTTTTTTTTGGATTTGTATTTTAGGAAAAAGTAAGAAATTTGGGTTTTTTTGCAAAATTGTCGCTCTTCTTTTGTTTATAGCGGCGATCAGAAATGACGCAGAGGGGATCAAATACCACCAAAAGAAAGCTCTATTTGTGGGAAAAAAAGGACGCAAATTTCGTTTGGGTACAACGTCGCACGACCGCGCAATTGTCAGTTAAAGCGACGCAGCGCCAAATCGCAAAAAGGGCTCCGGTCCTAAAGCTGGAAATCCTTCCGGTCCTTAAGTGGTTAAGAAGGAAGATGACTATTAATTTGTTATATCTTAGGACAAGGTATTATTACTTTAGAAAGATCTGTTCAACATTGTTAAAGTTTTCTTCTTGCTTATCCTATTTAAAACTTTTTGCAAATGCAATATTTTCTTTCTTTAGCCTGGGTTCACACATATACAATGTCAGACACCACATGTGATACGCACTGCATTGCTGTGCCGATCACATCCGATGTCTGTGCAATGCAAATTCAGCCATACAGTTTGTATGGCTGAACTCAAATTGGATTTGCACAAAAAAAGGTGCACAGACCTTTTTTCCCCACACTGTAATGGGATCGCATGGGCGTTTTCACTGTGAACTGATCTGGGGGTGTAATTAACATTATATTGACACCCGCAGCGGTTTGCAGAGGACAATGTAAACTGGCTGCAGGGGAGATGCGATGCGGGAAGCGGCACTGGAATCGTGCTGCTTCCCACATCATAATAGTGTGAACGCTGGCTGAAAGCTGGCTATACACTAGTCAAATTAGAACATTTTAGTTTTAAGAATATTTGTTTGATTTTAGAATTGTTAGTGGGTATATTGATGTTTGTTTTCAATTGTACTGACACAAAAATTCGAAGGAGCAGGAGGAAAAAAATGTTTTATTGAATGAATGCATTTCTAACAGCATATATGGTTTTTCATTTAGTAAAGTCCATTTCTTTCAAAATCAAATGTTAAGAGCAAACTATATTTTTTTCATTGATAGGGTCACTTTAGGAATAGTCCAACAATGTGTGTATTATATTAAAAACATAATTTATCATATATGCACTATTACCCTAGTATGTATGATTGTGAGTGAGTATGTGTATGTATGATGATTGTGATAATGTACTATATACATGCACCAGCCACTTTATTAGGTATACCTGTTCAGTTGCTTGATAACACAAATTGCAAATCAGCCAATCACATGGCAGCAACTCAATGCATTTAGGCTAGATGTGGTGAAGATGATTTGCTGAAGTTCAAACCGAGAATTAGAATGAGGAAGGATGGGGATGGTTGTTGGTGCCAGACGGGCTGGTCTGAGTATTTAAAAAACTGCTGATCTCATGCATAGCCATCTCTACGGTTTACAGTGAATAGTCCAAAAACGAGAAAATATCCAGTGAGTGGCGGTTGTGTGGAGGAAAATGCCTTTTTGGTGTCAGAGGAGAATGGGCAGACTTGTTTGAGATGATAGAAAGGCAACAGTAACTCAAATAGCCACTCATTACAACCAAGGTATGCCGAATATCTCTGAATGCACACCACACATCGAACCTTGAAGCAGATGGGCTACAGCAGCAGAAGACCACACCAGGTGCCACTCCTGTCAGCTAAGAACAGGGAACTGAGGGTACAATTCACACAGGATCACCAAAATTGGACAATAGAAGAGTGAAAAAACATTGCCTGGTGTGATGAGTCTCAATTTCAGCTGCAACATTCAGATGGTAGGGTCAAAATTTGGCGTAAACAACATGAAAGCATGGATCCATCCTACCTTGTATCAACAGTTCAGGCTGGTGGTGGTGTAATGGTGTGGGGGTGTATATGTATTGTATATATATGTAAAGTGCTGAGTAAATTGATGGTGCTATATAAGTACCTGTAATTAGAGTTGAGCGAACACCTGGACATTCAGGTTCGGAGGGTCCGTACGAACTTTGGGAAAAAGTCCGGGTTCGGCACCAAACGTTGCCCAAACGTTATCCCGACCCCGAACCCCATTGAAGTCAATGGGGACCCAAACTTTTAGGCACAAAAATGGCTGTAACAAAGTCCTGGCAAGTGCTAGAGGGCTGAAAAAGGAAGTAAAATGGGGGTAAGAGTAGGGCAAGTGCCCTACAAAAAAAATGGGGATAGGGAAAATAAATTAAAATTGAATAAACTAGGAGATGATTTTTGAACAATAATGTGTCACTTACAGCTGCAGCTAGAACCTCTCCCTTTAGAACTAGGAGATGATTTTTGAACAATAATCTGTCCCTCTAAGCAGAAGCCTCTACCTAGTGCAGTCAGATCGCTCAAAGCAGCAGTATGTGAAATCTCAAATTACTCCCACAATTTGATCATTGTGTACGATCGTAACGATCGTTGTGTTAGGCAGGGTTTGATCTGCAATGTGTCACTCAAAGCAGCAGTATGTGAAATCTCAAATTACTCCAACAATCTGATCGATGTGCACGATCGTAGCGATTGTTGTGTTATGCAGAGTTTGATCTGCAATCTGCAATCTGTCACTCAAAGCAGCAGTATGTGAAATCTCAAATTTCTGCAATCTGTCCCTCAGAGCAACAGCAATAGTAATCTCAGGATGCAGGATCAGATGTTAAAATGTCTGCAATCTCTCCCTCACAAAATCGCCGTTCCTCTCCCTACACTAACCTGAGAGCATGTGACATGCAGCACTGTGACTCCAGCTTATAAAGAGCCTGGGTCACATGATGCACTGGCCAATCACAGCCATGCCATTAGTAGGCATGGCTGTGATGGCTTCTAAGGGCAAACCAGTGAAACGCTTGTTGATTGGCTGCCCTTCAGCTATTCAACATGCGTGATCAACTACCAGAACCCGAACGTTTTTTGAAATGTCCGTGTTCGGGTCCGGGTCCCGGACACCCGAAAGTTCGGTACGGACACGAACGTTACAGTCCGGGTTCCCTCAACACTACCTGTAATAAATAAATAAATTGTATTTTGTAATGCATGGACTTTAACAGCATCAGAGCAGCTATAAAAAAACAAATATAAAAAAAATAAAGAAGCACCAATATTTAATTCTACTTCTGAACATAGGGACTGCTTTCCTGAAGAACAAATGTATGTTATTTTCCTCTTTTACATGCAAAGTAACTTATGTTTATATTTTTTTTTTTACATATTTTCTGGGTATGTCACATTATCTAAATGTTGTTGCTGGGTTTAAATTCACACGCTTCCTTTACAGCTGGTAATGCTAGGTATTCTGTTCAAAGCACCATAAGATTGACAGGTAGTTTGACTTTACCTATTGTTATAAAATAAAGGGATAAACAATAGCAATAACCAAAGACAATAACATAGCCTTTGTTCCATTTCTATTACAAATCCAGAAATAACAACATTTATAGCTATATTGAAAGAGTGCTGCACTTACACTAATGGTTACATATTTATACTATCTCAAAAATTCTAACTGGTTTCCAAGCACACTGCACGCTATTTAATTGATTTTATTCAAATCATTGTTAAGGGATCAAAGTGTTATTTGTACGGTAAACTTACCTGACCTACCTGAGATGTATTAATGCATGAGTTTGTTTCTTGCCTTAACATTGATCTGCCTTGTGTTCAGAACTCCTGCTTAGAATCTATGAATAGCCTAATGCAGTTGAATAGAAAATCCTAGGCTTCCAAAAAAACTACACATTCTCCCTGTATCAGCTGGTAATACTTCTACCAGAGCTCCATAGTACAAGCTTTCCTTCTAAAGGTTTTCTTTGAAGTCTGATTTACATTCCTTTCATCTCCAAGGTGGATTTGATTATCGCTCCATTCACCTTGAAATAACTCATTCTTTAGTCTTCGGGATCTTTTTAGGTAGTATAGATGCCCAATTGAGGTTCATCATAAAAAAAAAGCTGCTATTAATTTTCCTTTTGCTTGCTATTGCTATGGAAAGGAAAATGATATTTTTTCAGGAACTGAATGGCAGGATCTGATAGGAAGCAATTTATTGATAGCTCCATATGCTATTGTTTCTTTAAATCTGTGGACATTAAGCTCCATTTTTCTCCTTTCTTTTCTGATATGGATCATTTCATGTTTGCTTCATTTCCCGCACATTGCATGCTATGTTACAATCCATCTTCTATATTTGGCAGTTGATGGCAGCTTAAAAAATATAAAAGTATGAAGTGCCTGAGGGCTGGTTTTAATGAGAATCTCTCCTAACTTCTTTTTTATTTCCTACATATTATGCTGCAGCAAATAAAAAGTACCCACGTTTTCCTTGTTTTAATTCCCTTTCCCTTTCCAGTTTTTCTTTTCATTTCTATATTAGGAGAACATGTTTATACCTTAATTTGAAGTGCTTGGAGAGCTATAAAGTGCTGCATCCCAAGGTTCTGTCTTCATTAACATATTGGCTGACTAAGGTACCTGCTCATTTTATGCTCCAGAAATCTCAATATTGTCTGGGCAGTAAACAGAACGATGAAACATAGAGCCTGCTACCATTGGTTTTAGGCAGAAACACAACTCTATCCTAAATTTATACTTAGAGCTCTGAGACAGCAGAAGAATACTGCAGAGCCATCCACTGTAGATGATTGACATCTGACTGTTGATGGATAAGGATAAAAAACTGTTGCCTTTCTTTCTCTTTTGAGAATATGAACTTAAACTGTGTATAGTACAAAACAGAAATAAACTACTACTGTATTGTTCTAGGTTCATTCAGTATGCAAGATATTAAAGCAGTTGTAAACCTCCATCCAACATTTATGCCTATAGGTAAGCCTAGAATAAGGCTTACCTATGGGTACTGTAAATATCTCCTAAACGTGCACCGGTTAGGAGATATTTACTGTATACTGTGCGGTGACTGACTCCCACGTCAAGCGGCTCCGACCACTCAAACAGCCGGAGTCTGCGGCCCCGGAGGGAAAATGGGCAAAGATGAATGCGGCTTCCAGCGGGGACGGCATGGGCTTTGTTTGCAGGTAAGTGTTACATAATGTGCTAGTATTAGATGCGCACTAGCACATTAGGCCTTTACTTTGCAAGGAAGTGGAAAGGAAGAAAAACCCTGATGGGTTTACTTCCTCTTTAATGTGATAATCATGGCAGCCAAGTACAGTCCAAAGCTTGGCTCCATACTTCACCCCCAGGTCGCCCCCTCTTTTTAGTTTTTTTATGCTTTTTTTGTTGTTGTTATTAGTTGTCCTTAGTGATGGAGAGAGGGAGCTAACAATGTCAGCGATGCTCTTAGCACTAGCGCAACAATAAAAATGACTACTGGTTACATGGTTACAACCCCTAGTGAGTCCATAATACTCTGCATTATAAATAGAATTAACAGCTTTCTGGGTTGAGTGACAGGGCTTTAAATAAACATATGAAATACACATAATATATTACCAAAAGTATTGGGACACCTTTCTTTACATGCACATGAACATTAATGGCATTCCAGTCTTAGTCTGTATGGTTCAATATGGAGTCCACCCTTTGCAGCTATAACAGCTTCAACTCTTCTGGGAAGGCTATCCACAAGGTTTAGGTGTGTGTCTATGGAAATGTTTGACCATTCTTCCAGAAGCTCATTTGTGAGGTCAGGCACTGATGTGGACGAGAAGGCCTGGCTCGCAGTCTCTGCTCTAATTCATCCAAATGTGTTCTATCGGGTTGAGGTCAGGACTCTGTGCAAGCCAGTCAAGTTTCTCCATCCCAAACTCGCTCATCCATTGCTTTATGGCCCTTGCTTTGTACACTAGTATGCAGTCATGTTGGAAAAAGAAGGGACCATCCCCAAACTGTTCCCACAAAGTTGGGAGCATGAAATTGTCCAAAATATCTTGGTATGCTGATGCCTTAAGAGTTCCCTTCACTGGAACTAAGGGGCCATGAAAAACAGCCCTACACCATAACCCCCCTCCATCAAATGATTTGGACTAGAGCACAGAGTCCTGACCTCAACCCAATAGAACACCTTTGGGATGAATTAGAGTGGAGACTGCGAGCCAGGCCTTCTTGTCCAACATCATTGCCTGACTTCATAAATGCACTTCTGGAAGAATGGTCATACATTCCCATAGATACAGTCCTAAACCTTGCGGACAGCCTTCCCAGAAGAGTTGAATCTGTTATAGCTGCAAAGGATGGGCCAACTCAATATTGAACCCTATGGACTGAGATGCCATTAAATTTCATGTCCATTTACAGACAGGCATCCCAATACGTTTGGTAATATAGTGTATGTTCACTGTTTTATCTGCCAAAGGATTTGTAATTTGATCAGCCATTCTTGTGATACTCACCTCTTCTCTTTACCTGATATTTTACTTTAAATACTATCAAGCAGCTATGAGGCTTTAAGAACATAGACCTTCAAGTTAGATGTAAAGCTTTGGATACTTTACAGATCAAATTCCTATATTTGCCAATGTTCTCTTTTTTAACCTGGAACTCACCCTGAGGTAGCAAATGGAGGTCCGGTGTTCTCTGGTACAAGCACTACCCTCTTGGTCAGTCCACTGCAGCTTCACACACACACTGCAGCAAGGAAGGTTGTCTGCAGAGTACTGAAACTCATCTGAAAAGCGCGGAAATACACTCTGGTGAATTCATAAAAATGTGTTGTAGACACCCTTTAGAATTTTGTTGGAGCACAGCACTGAAAGTGTTAGTGCTTGCATCCGATTCATGCTCATTTTAGAGACAGGTACATGAATCTGTCAGTGCCTGCACTAAGGTCAGAGTGTCCTTACTGTCCCTGTTAGTGTGCTCCTGTGCTGCCAGTCAACAGCAAGGTGGAGCTGATGGGATACTAGTAGAGCTGGCCTCTTGGTTCACCATTAGGGTCCTGCCACCCAGCGAAAAGTAATTTACAAAGTATAGGCATTGCCATATTAAGGTAATGATATCACCTGTATCTCTGATCCCTTTGCGTACATTTAGCTTCTTGGCTGATAGCTAAATGGGGTCAGGGGTCCAGTACTGTGTGAGAAGCTGACACATTTATCATTGATTCCCAGAGCAAACATACTTCACTCTGAGTACTTTTGTGCCTCTTAATTACCACCAGTGTCCTAATCTGAGAGTTACATAGTTACATAGTCAGTGAGGCTGGAAAAAGACAAAAGTCCATCAAGTCCAACCCATGTGTGTGTTTTTTTTATGTCAGTAATACGTTGTATATCCCCCAATGTTGTGGTCCCTTAGGTGTGCATCTAATAGTTTTTTTAAATGATCTATACTACCAGCAGAAACCACTGTTTCTGGAAGAGAATTCCACATTCGCACTGCTCTTACCGTAAAGAAACCCCTACGCATCTTAAGGTTAAAACGCCTTTCTTTCATTCTCAGTGAATGGCCGTATGTCTTCTTGTTTTCCCTTGCGCTGAATAGTATTGCCCCTATAGCAGGGTCACCAGTACAGTATTTGTACATTGAAATCATATCCCCTCTCAAGCGTCTTTTCTCCAGAGAGAACAAGTTCAGTGCCTGTAATCTTTCCTCATAACTTAGGTCCTCTAATCCCTTAACTAGCTTTGTTGCCCTTCTCTGAACCCTTCCCAATACCAGGACGTCCTTCTTGAGGACCGGTGCCCAGAACTGGACGGCATACTCCAGGTGCGGCCTCACCAGAGACTTGTATAGTGGGAGAAAGTGCAGTGCCTGCGCAAAGACAGCCGGGTTGCCCACATTGTAACTTGTGCCGATTACTGGGTGGCCACCCTGGCAGTAAGTCTTTAAGGCTTGGTTCTCACCTAGGAATGTTTAGTACTGTTTGCTTTGTGCAGAAACGCACTACAGTCCATTTAGAATGGATTCCTGTAGGACACATTCACATCTATGCTTTTTTCAGCCGCTACATTTTTGGAAAGGGTCAGGGACATTTTTAAATGCAAAACGGTGTGTTTTTGGTTCTTCAATGGAGATGCTGCAGAAAATGCATTTTTGCTGCGTTTTTGCTGTGTTTTGCATTTTTAATCTGCCTGACAACAAATTGGCTAGAAAAGAAGCATAAAAGACATTAAAAAATTTGAAAAAGGCATCAAAACTAGAGTTGAGCGGACACCTGTATGTTCGACAGGTTTGGCCGAACTTCGCTGAAAAGTTCGGGTTCGGAACCGAACTTGACCCGAACTTTACCCCGGACCCCGAACGCCATTGAAGTCAATGGGGACCCAAACTTTTTGGCACAAAAATGGCTGTAAAAAAGCCCTGGCAAGTGATAGAGGGCTGCAAAAGTAAAATGGGGGTAAGAGTAGGACAAGTGCCCTACAAAAAAATGGGGATGGGAAAATAACTTAAAATCAAATGAAAAAAATAAAAATGGGAAGGGGGGGTGGATGTGGAGTAGGAGCCTAGAGGTTGACTAGGCCGTGGCCGTGGCAGTGTAGGTGGAAGTGGCGGTGGTGGAGGAGGAGGAGGAGGAGGAGGCGGTAGCCAACACTTTTTGTTGTTTTTTTGGGGTTTTTTTTCTAATTGGGGTAGCCCCCAAAATATTGAGGCATATTCAAAAAAACAAGTATACCAATGGCTGTGTGAGGCCAGTCTAAATGTCTATTCTGCACAAGGTACGGACAAGTCTTGTGGGATCCATTCCTGATTCATTTTAATAAACTTTAGCTTGTCCACGTTGGCTGTGGACAGGCGGCTGCGCTTGTCTGTGATAATACCCCCTGCCGTGCTAAACACACGTTCAGACAGTACACTGGCTGCAGGGCAGGCCAGCACCTCCAAGGCATAAAGGGCAAGCTCAGGCCATGTGCCCAATATGGAGACCCAGAAGTTGAATGGGGAAGACCCATCAGTCAGTACGTGTAGGCGTGTGCACACACACTGTTCCACCATGTTGCTGAAATGCTGCCTCCTGCTAAGAACTTGCCTATCAGCTGGTGGTGCTCTTTGTTGTGGCAGGCTGCTGACAAAGCTTTGCCACATTTCGGCCATGCTAACCCTGCCTTCTGAGGTACTGGCGGAGCCACAGCTGTGTTGGCAGTCTCTTCCTCCTCCTGTGCCTTCACCTTGTGCTTCCACTGAGCCCCCGGTGTCATTTGGGAATGCCCTCAGCAGCGCGTCTACCAGTGTGCACTTGTAGTCGCGCATCTTCCTCTCACGCTCCAGTGAGGGAATTAAGGATGGCACGTTGTCCTTGTAATGGGGATCCAGCAGGGTGGCCACCCAGTAATCGGCACAAGTTACAATGTGGGCAACTCGGCTGTCATTGCTCAGGCACTGCAGCATGTAGTCGCTCATGTGTGCCAGGCTGCCCAGAGGCAAACACAAGCTGTCCTCTGTGGGAGGTGTTGTACCATCTGTGTCCTCCGTATCCCCCCAGCCACGCTCCAGTGATGCCCACGAGCTGCGTTGGGTGCCACCCTGCTGAGGTTCCTCCTCCTCCTTTTCCTCCTCCTCATCATCTTCATCATCCTCCTCATCCACCAGAACTGTGCCCTGGCTTGAATATATTTTACCTGGCCTATGCTGGTGCAGGAACCCACTTTCCGAGCCACTTGTGAATTACTGGCCTGATAACCGTGGAAATGACCCCTCTTCCTCCTCCTCCTCCTCCTGTGCCACATCCTCTTCCATCATCGCCCGAAGTGTTTTTTCAAGGAGACATAGAAGTGGGATAGTAACACTGAGAACAGCATCATCGGCACTGGCCATGTTGGTGGAGTACTCGAAACACCGCAATAAGGTTCACAGGTCTCACATGGAGGCCCACTCATTGGTGGTGAAGTGGTGCTGTTTCACAGAGCGACTGACCTATGCGTGCTGCAGCTGAAACTCCACTATTGCACAGTCTCTCCAGCATGTGCAAGGTGGAGTTCCACCTTGTCCGTGTACACGACTTAAACCACCATGTCTTTAAAGATTTTTTGATGGGCCTATACAGTCTCGACGACGTCTTTCACGTCCGGCAGACACGCGTGAAAGCCACAAGAGTGGGACGACGACGAGCGGACAGACGCGACGTCGCCTTGAAGTCGGAAGGGCGAGTGGCGGAGGATACGCTGCACGGGTGTTCCACCTTGAGGTGGAACGTGTACGACCTCTCTGACACGTTATCACCTCAAAGTCGACGTCGTGCGTATCCAGTCAGCGAGACACTTTGTCGTGGTGAAGTGGTGGTTACTCACCCGGAGGTACACTCTGGACACTTGGAATAACGCCACAAAGCTCATGAGGTGGTTGTACCGGTCACGGCTACTACGACAAGAGTCACAATGATAGGGTGAAGATACAGAGGAACTTTTTTGTGAAGCCCGCTACTACCTTCTCCTACACCGTGTCCTCCTCCTCCTCCTCCTTCTCCCCAGTAAAGGTGCC
>BLSH010509109.1:53294-72288 GCA_018402905.1 Glandirana rugosa
TTGGTATGTTAGGGTATATGTTAGGAAGTGGGTGTCAACTAGGTCTCCTTTTTTTTCCCCCGCTATAGCAAATTGGATCATGTTTTGCTGGGTTTTTTGCTTTCCTCTGGATCAACTGTGGGTGAAGGATTGTATATGGGATTGTATGGTTATATATCATTTTTCTATTTTGTTTTTTGTTTTTTTAGCTTGAACTAGATGGACTTGTGTCTTTTTTCAACCTGACTAACTGTGTAACTATGTTTTAGTATACAGTAAAGTAGATTAGCATAAATAAAAGAAAAGTAAAATAACCGCACACACAGTCTGGGCAAGTATGTGACACATAACCATACTGCTAAATATCACCAATGACATATTTGTACCTGAAATTTTAAATATATTTCTTTAAAAGATCATTTATTATAATCAGCTTGTTTTGGGGTTTTATTTTTTTTCTATGCATAACTGTAGATGGCAGAAGCGCATTTGCCAGGAGCCAGTGAAGAAAGTAGCCATTCAGCAATACAAATGTTCTGGGACAGTGGGCTCCATTCACAGAACCAGATGGCATGAAGTATTTAGGTGTTTTCCCAAATACCGCATGCGATCCTAAAAATGTCAATTCACTACTGCTTTATGCTGTATTTTTTTTAAAAAAAGGTCTGCTAATGCCAAAGGCTCCCGCCCTCTGCCAGCTCCGCTGTTTGACAATTCTTAATCACTTGCCGACCAGCCACCATGGATCGACGGCAGCAAAGTGGTTAGATATCGCGAAACGCCGTCACCTGATGGCAGCCGCGAGATCGCGGATCATGAGCACGCGCGCCACCGGAGGCGCGCTCACTGTGTTCCGAGGGAGCCAGGGAGCAGGTAGGGCAGACTCGATGTCTGCCGGCTACCTGCAATCCCTCCCCCTGCAGTGACAGAATGGAGGTCCGTGTATGTAAACACACGGATCTCCGTTCTGACATGGGGAAGGAATGTGATCGCAGGCTCCCTGTGTATGTATCACTCCCCTCCCCTAGCCAGCCCAGCCCCCACACAGTTAGAACACATGCAAGGAAGACAGTTAACCCCTTAGAGCGCCCCCTGCAGGTTAACCCCTTCCCTACCAGTGACATTTATACAGTAATCAATGCATTTTCATAGCACTGATTACTGTATAAATGCCAATGGTCCCAAAAAAGTGTCAATATGCAATCTCACAGTTCCGATAAAAATCGCAGATCACTGCCATTACTAGTAAAAAGTAAAAAAAATGACTAAAAACCCCCTAAATGAATTCTCATCATTCGTAAACGCAGCAACTTTTGCGCAAACCAATCAATATACGCCGATTGCGATTTTTTTTTTACCAGAAATATGAGGAAGAATGTTAAATCTGTCAAAACCGATGAAAAAAAAATGTTTTTATATTTTTTTTTGGATATGTATTATAGCAAAAAGTAAGAAATATTGTTTTTTTACAAAATTGTTGCTCTTTTTTTGTTTATAACAGTGATCAGAAATGACCACCAAAAGAAAGCTCTATTTGTGGGAAAAAAGGACGCAAATTTAGTTTGGGTGCAACGTCGCACGACTGCGCAATTGTCAGTTAAAGCGACGCAGTGCCGAATCGCAAAAAGTGTTCTGGTCCTAAAGTGGGAAATCCTTCCGGGGCTGAAGTGGTTAAATTACTAAGGGGCGGGCCACTCAGTGATGTCATGCAGGCGGCTGTCCACTCCTTAGCAATGCCTATTTATTAATGTTAATAGATATGCTGGCTACCGCCAGGCATTAAGTTACCGCATGTTTTCACTAATGAAATACCGCATGACTTCATAAAATAAACAATATTTTTAGTAGTGTTTTGAAAAACACTGTGTGGTATCTTACCGCATACTCGGATGTGGTAAGATACCGCTTTGTGAGTGGAGCCCATTGAAATTAACCCATTCACTGAGTCACTGCATTGGACTATTATATGGCAACCATGTTAACAAATAGTTACTTCTTAGTAGCCATCTTACACTGGCATTTTCCATCATGACATAGTGCCTTTAAGGAGACACAAAGGATGCCCTTTGCAGAGGCATTCTCAGTTTGCCCTGCATAAGCAAGGTGACAGTGTCATAGTATGTCAAGTATAATATATTAGGACAAATAAAATCGCTTTGTATGTATGCTTAAAAAGATATTCTTTTCCCTTTCACTAACTTTTGAATCTTAATTCTGTAACCTGCATGACTTTTGTAACATCATGTATCACAAAACATACCAGACTAGTTGCCCGCTAGCAAACTTGGTAGTGTGTTAATGATGCAGGCTGAATTTTGTTCCCAGTTGCTATCTTGTTACACCAAATAACTAATGAAGCCAGATCTAAAGGAAAACGCTCCTTGATCACTTTGACACTCTTGAACTGGAGTTATTTGGTAGATGTGGCATCCCTACTTTCTGGGTCTCTGAGTTTTGAGTCATGTGTCTGTGAGTGAAATGAATCCCACAGCAGCTAAAAACCTTTCTTTAGAATCCTCACAGAGGACTTTGAAGTGATGTGTACAGTGTCACAGCAATATGAAAGCAATCCAAAACATAATGCATTTTTCTGACTTCTCAATTAAAGGCATACATTGAACCTCTGCAAACCCAGGACTAAAATCATAGCAAATGTGTTAATGGTATAACCAGGACTTGAGAACTAAAGCTTGCAAAGCCTGTCTTCATATTTTATTGAACTTTAAATAGTTAATTTGGACCAAGCTGGTCCAGACAACTATTTCCTTAACTGCCAGCACTGTATGTTGCATAAACTACATATAGTGGCAGATTTATTAAAACTGGAGCATGCAATATTTGATGCAGCTGTGCATAGCAACAACGTTTAATTGAACAAGCTGAAGTTAGAAGCTGATAGGCTATCATGCACAACTGCACCAGATTCTAAGTGCTCCAGTTTTAGTAAACCTCTGCCATAGTGTACAGCATTGTGTTCTGGCAGTGGGACACATTGAACCAGCACACACATGTATAACATGCTGTTGCAGAGTGGTTGTGATGTGTTCCCATGCACTTGAATAAGTCACATTTGGTGGCAGTCCTGTCTGCCAAACACAACGGGTGGTATAATTTCTACCCTGACACAACCATTGCAACAGTCATGTTACTTGTGGCCCGGCGGTCAGGGGTAGTAAAACCATGGCTCAACCATCTGTTTTACTGCCTCTCAGTCACCTGTGTAAAGGCTTTACTTCTTGTAGTAAAACCCCAGGCTGTACCCTTTTTCTCCAGTACATTTTGACCAATTTTCCTCATTAAAAATACCTCCTTGCTGGCCAGTTTAAACTACATCATCAGCTGTCTCTTAATTTGTAATGAGAATTTGAAAGGAATTGGCCAGCAGCAAGACAGGGACAACTTCTGTACTAATAGAAATCTCTATTTGCTGGCCAAAGCTTGTGTCACTGATTAAACTATCTGAAATAAAGTCCTTTATTTAAACTAAAATTAATTAGATTGGGGTGCTGTTGCTGCATGTAAGCCATGCCAATTGTAAAAGAAAAAAGTCCTACAATCATATATGTCCTGCCAGTGTATGCTGTGGCACATCATGTACATCATTAAAGCAGAGTTCCACCTAAAAGTGGAATTTCCGCTTTAAATGTAGGTGACCCCCTGACATGCCACAATTGGCATGTCATTTTTTTTGTTGGGGGGGTGGGGACCCTGTTTTGACAGGGTCCCAGCTCCACTCCCTCTCCTGGTACCGCGGAGCCAGAAAGAAGTTCACCTCTCCCCCCTCCTTCTCGGCGATCTTGTGGGACACATCACAGGTCCCAGAAGATTGCACAGCTATTCACAGTGCGCAGCGCAGCTCGTGTCCATCCTCAAAGCCACGGCCGGGTGCCCACACTTGCTGTGCCAGTGCTGCGGAGGGGAGTGGGAAAGGAGCGATGCATCAGGCGGCCGCATCACTGGACCATGGGACAGATGAGTAGCCATTTATTAAAAGTCAGCAGCTATACTTTTTGTAGCTGCTAACATTTAAATGGGTGGGAGTCCGATTTAAGGTATCCCCCAAGCATATTATTTAAATGATTTTTGTGTTTTTAATGTTGCTCTCAATGCTGCACGGCAGGACCCTCTTTGCATTGTATAATTTTTTCATTTTTTTTTTCATTGCTACATGTTCCCCACAGCAGTGCCTAGCTTTCAGCTGTACAGTGGACAGTAGTATGGCTATTAACCCTAGAATTAGCCAGAAATTAAAAACAGGATTTGTACATGTAGCACCCTCTAGTGTGTGCTAGAAGTTAGTGTAGTGTGTGTTAGAAGCTAGAGTAGGTAAAACATAGTTTAGCTCAGGGCTAAGCCCAAGCTATGGAATCTGGGCCAGGGTTTACTAAGGTTCAGGGCTGGGTGACTCATCCTGGCAGGTTGGGGAATCTTCTAGAATTAGAGGATAGAGTTTAGGAGGAGCTGCCTTGAATATTCAGTATATGGAGCCTTGGCCAGTCCTCAGAGGTAGGCTGGCAGGGGGCTAAGACCACTCCATAAATGGAGTAGAAAGGACCCCCCAATGGGACTTTATAGGACACCAACTCTTCAAAGAGCAAAAGACTAAAGTAAAATAGAAAAAGTTTATTTATAAATTAAAAAAAAAAGACATGACCTTGATGGAAGGTCAGCCATCAAGGGGTACACAATAAGCATACAATAGAACAAAAACTGACATAAAAGGGGTAACATACAAAACATTTGAATCAGTGAAAGAAAAATACTGGTGACAAACAATTAAAATACAAATACACTTAGACCACTTGCTTTGCCACTAGGTGGCAGACAAATCCCAATGCGTTTCGAAAGTTCTTCTTAAGGGGTTAGTGGTCACATTAAAATCCTCTAAATATGGTACAGAAAGACAAGAAAACACGCTATTGGACATCACACTTAGACCTTTTTAGACCATCATATTTCTCCTGTTTCATGTTCTCGGTGGACTGAGGCAGGACTAAGCTATCTAAATTCACATGCTCTTCTGATTGATACCTTGAGTAGACAGTCAGTATAGACACATAGAACTGATCAAAGTATATTGATTACAGTCATTATATTTTGAATGCATCCCTTATGCTGTGTTTTCTTGTCTTTCTGTACCATATTTAGAGGATTTTAATGTGACCACTTACACCTAAAGAAGAACTTTCGAAACGCATTGGGATTTGTCTGCCACCTAGTGGCAATGCAAGTGTATTTGTATTTTAATTGTATGTCACCCCTTTTATGTCAGTTTTTGTTCTATTGTATGCTTATTGTGTACCCCTTGATGGCTGCCCTTCCATCAAGGTTATGTCTTTTTTAAAAATGTATAAATAAACTTTTTCTATTTTACTTTAGTCTTTTGCTCTTTGAAGAGTTGGTTCCCTATAAAGTCCCATTGGGGGTCCTTTCTACTTCATATACCTTATTAGGGATGTGGGTAACCCTTTGATATTTCAGACTCAGAATGCAGCACTAATTAAATCACTCCATAAATGGACATGGGCCATGACAGCAGGGGCAGTCGGGTGGAAGATACAGTTTTGAGGAGGCTGTCAGTGGCCCCCAGGGGTGCCCATTAGTCTGGGGGGGGAGTGCCCTGCTTTGGTCCAGGGCTCGGGTGCTGGAAGGATCCTGCTAAAACACACAGGAGGAGACTTTCCTGAAGGCACAGGAGCAAGAAAGAGGACAGAGTGAATAGTCAGTGCTGTTGGGGACTAACAAGGGGGGAGACTGCCACACGTAGCCAGTCTCCCTGAAAACAGTGGTATGCTTAAGTCTTCATCCTTTCCTGAGAGATCTCTAGGGAGTCAGCGTGTGGACTGGTGTGGAGAGCAGGGGCTGCCCATCCATTAAGGGTGCAAGGGCGCCGCCCCCTCTATACTCACCACCCCCTATGCTAAATGGATAGATTCATGCATAGCATAGCATGAATCTATCCATGGCTGCCATGGCCACTACCTATTCTGAAAAGTCCTGGCAGGTTGCGTGAATTACAGTGGTTGGGGGGTTTCTTTGAAGCACCAGATTAGAGCCATAGGCTCTAATAGGCTTCAAAATAGAGTGGACAGAGCATTGCGCTTGCAGCCCACTCACGTGTGTTAGAATATTTGCTTTTCTAACACTGAATCACCTCTCTGGCAATCAGGAAGTGCGGGTATGTTACCCATTTCCCGATTGGCTGAGAAGTCATGCAATTCTATTAGATGCCTTTCTCAGAGGAGGAGGGGGATGCACGACAGAAGCCAAGTATGCTCCCGCTAGCCGAACACCGATACCCGCCCGCTTCCTAGATGGGGTAAGTGAGGGACTTCGATGTCCCAACTGCCCTCCGGGGGGGGTGCTGCTGTCAGTGCTGTATATACCCCTATCTGGTGATGATGTATATACCCCATCTGGTGATGCAGTATATACTCCTATCTGGTGATGCTGTATATACCCTTATCTGGTGATGCTGCATATACCCCTATCTGGTGATGCTGTATATACCCCTATCTGGTGATGCTGTATATTCCCCTCTCTGTGATGCTGTATATACCCCTATCTGCTGTTGCTGTATACCCCTATCTGCTGATGCTGTATACCCTATCTGGCGATGTTGTATACCCTATCCAGTGATGCCGGGCTGTATACTCCTGACACAATGGGTGGAATATATAAGGGGTGGGGCTTATGAGAAGTGGGAGGGGCAAAAAGAAAGGGTGGGGTCTGGCGCCCCCATCCTAAAATTTCACTGGCCACCACTGGTGGAAAGTTAGCCTGAAGGGCTAATGAAAGGGGCAGCTGCAACCAGGTGGGATGGCAGTGCCTGAAGGGTGCAGCCAGGTGGGTTGGAAGTGCCTGAAGAGGTGGTGCTGGGATCAGTGGCCACAGAGGAAGAGTTACAACCTGTTTCTCTATGCTATGCTACACAAAGAAAGGGGCTACGAGTTCCTGCCTGTAAAGGGCCATTGCTAATCTGACTGGGAGTCTGTCAGATAAATCAAAGTTATTCAGCTGGAGCAGGCAAGTGCTGTGCAGGGGGAAAGTCAAAGAGACTGTATATAGACTGTATATAGGAAAATGTCCCTGAATTTTTGGTGAAAGTTTTGCTGAAGTCAAGTGGGCATCCCATAACCTTCTATCTCTATCCAAGTTATAAACCCTCAATAAATAACAAAAAACTAAAAATAAAGTCACAGGCTGACTCTGGGCACTTGTGAAGATTCAGTGTGCCTGGCTGTGCAGGAGTCAGTGTTGCCAACCGCCAGTAAATTTACTGACAGTTTGTAAAAATCAGTGATTTTTACAACTGTCTATAAATATCAGGGTCCGATAATTTGTCATGCTGTGCTGACTTTTTAAGTGTAAACCGGGAAAACTACTTGATATGGGTATTGTCAGTGTTTCCATGTTGTGTTTAAATATCAATGGTCTTAGTTTTTAATAGGAGTTTAGTTATTTTTCAGCTTGCCAGTAAAAAATGTGTTCCGCCAGTAAATTTTAAATGTGTTGCCAGTAAAAAACGCTGCGGGAGGTTGGCAACACTGGCAGGAGTGGAGGATCCAAGTTCATCAGCAGTCCTTACGGGGTTGTGCTACACACCTATAGACTTCAATGGGATTTGGGGCTAAATTTTGGTTCACTGAATTTCAAACAGGATTCACCATACCATACCAGGGCAGATTTGCCCTTCCCTGCAAACCACTGTTGTTGTCTGCAGCCTACGTCATCAGTGTATCAGCTGAGATAAAATGATCAGCCAACATGCATGAAGAAGCACATATCTCTGCACCACAGAGAAAGCAGCACCTCAGTGAGGCAAGTTGACAGCAAAAAGCCCACACTTCTCCTCATTTCTTACTTTCTGCATCTCCTCCCCTCTACAACACTCTGCTGTTGCATCCACTACAACATTAGTAGCCTCCTTATTTCTTACTTTCTGTACCCCCCCCGACAACATTCTGCTGCTGCATCCACTGCAATATATGTAGCCTCTAGTGACAGGAAGAGAAGTTTCAGAGGCTTAGGACATGCCACATCAAGCAGGAATGAGACGAATGGGCTTCTCTGAGGAGGGCAAAGCAAAGGCTTAAACCTCTTCAGCATTCTTCTACACCCACCCCACTATCTCTAGCTCCAACCGCCCAAAGACAGGTGTCTATTCCATGGTTGCTGGAGCAGAGGGACAAAAAAATCACAAAATCAACCATATGACCGGCAATTTAATGCCAGATTGACAAAACAGCTGGCTTTACAGCTGCTCTGATTTCAGTTCATGTAAAATAGCTTACTAATGTTAATTTATGGCTTATACTACAACATATTGGTAGGTATTCTGTCACCAATATTTTGCCCAAAAGGTGATCCCTGCCCTCCACCAGCATGTGTAATGCAACGTGTCTCTGTTACTAGACCACACTGTCAGAGGCAAGGTACACATGACTACTGACTTATGGTCCAGTAAGCATGGGAATTGTAGGATGCTACATATCTTTTGCCACACATTGGGTGAATCTTCTGGTGTCTGGAGTAGGTACAGGATGGGGTATACCACTACCACTACAGCTGGTGGTGCCACCACATGTCTTGTGTGCTCAGTCATCTGTACCCCCTCCTCCTCGCTGGCCCATTCTCTGACTCCTTAGAACCAGTAGTTCCAAAGATTCAGAGCTTGAGAGCATATACAAAATCCCAGGCTAAATGCTGTTTGCTGTGTAGCAGCTAATATGCCTTGGGTGAAAGAAGCCACACTGAGCCAGAGCTTCTGACAGCTCCTCAGGCCTAGGCCAAAAGGTAGCTGACACCATCCTATCTTTACCTAGGCAAGGTTGTGTGTGACAACTGCACTGGCAGCCCTTTACCAGAGAGAATTCACAAAACTGTGCCCCGCACATGTCCTCAACCTTGTGGTACAGCAGTTCATTACAAAATACCCTGGCTTCTAGGATGTCCTTTGTGTGGACACTTTAGGTGTTCATACCTGGCCAAGGCTTTCTTCGCTAAAATGCAGCAAGCTGCTTTCAACCACTCATCTGACAACCCCATGTTCTGGAACTTAATGCTGGTTATGCTGCAGAGGCAGCACCAGCAGCAATGTGCAGTAATAAGTACTTCTGCAATAATGAGGAAGGGGCCGAAATAATGAATAAGAATGAGGCAGGAATTAGGGACACAATTCCTCTTGTGTTCCTCCTGGAGCACACACTGTGTGGCATCATAGACCAGGCACGAGAGGCAAAACAGCTAGAGAAGGATGACTTGTCCTTTACCTTTGTCCCTCTGAGGCAGAAGCAGCAGGAGGCCAAGGAGGAATACAAGAAGGATAAGGAGAGTTGGGGTGCTGGAGAGTAGGGATGGGCAGACCCCTGTTTGGTTCCCACCAGAACTTTCGAACATCAGGAAAGTTCAGACCCGAACAACAAACCTCATTGAAGTCAATGGGACCCAAACATGAAAAATCAAAAGTGCCCATTTTGAAGGCTTATTTGCAAGTAATCGGGCATACAATGGTTATAGGAGTCTGGGTCCTGCCCTGGGGGACATCAATGAAAAAAAAGTTTGTAAAAAAACGTCATTTTTAAATGAGCAGTGATTTTAATAATGAAAAATGAAAAAAAAAATGAAATATTCCTTTAAATAATGAGCATTGGGGGTCCCCTTAGTCTTCCAGTAAAAGGGAGTATATCTGTGATGTGTAGAACATAGTGAGAGCAAATTTCCATTTCCATAGGAAAAATTGTCATTTAAAATAACTCGCGGCTGTAATGTATATTGCCGGCTCCCAGCAATATAGAAAAAAAATCACAGAAAAAATACATTTGCATAGGGTCCCCCCCAGTCCATACCAGGCCCTTTGGGTCTAATTTGGATTTTAAGGGGAACCCCATGCCAAAAAAAATAATTAACGTGGGGTCCCCCTAAAATCCAAACCAGGCCCTTATTCATGCATGCAGTCCGGAAACCAACCCTGTCAATGTGGCTGGTAAAACCCAGACCAGATTCCACCTTAGTTTCCTGCAAGTGAACGCATGCAAGGTGAAATATAACGTCCATCGACTGGCCAGGATAGGGGGAGACAAGCAAGCGCCTAAACCGTACCAGGCTACATGCCCTCATAATGGGTAGCATGGGTGCTTTGGGGAAGGGGGATGGGGAAAAGAGCCTCTTTCCCACAACCCTGGAATGTGGTTGTGGGGGTCTGCAGGCGGGGGGCTTATCGGAAACTAGAAGCCCTCTCAGGCAGATCTGCTCTCCACCCTCCCGAGTGGCCAGGTTGAGGAATCCTTCAGGGACATAGTAGCCACACTACCCACTAGGCAAAATCTCCTGGCTATGGTCAGTGCGCTCACTGCGCAAGAGCTCCATGACCTCCGTAGCCAGGTGGACACTGTGGAGGAACGGGTGACAGATTTGGAGTCCGACACAACCACTACTGAGTCACGCTTATCCACTTTGGAGATGGAGCATCAGGCCATCCGCCGTCACCTAGTGGATGTTCAGCTATGCTTGGATGATGGGGAGAACAGAAGCCAAAGGAACAATCTACGCCTCCACGGTATCCCTGAGGCCACTATGGGCTCAGATTTATGTGCCTCAGTGACTGCCATCCTCAACCAACTACTGGACAAGCCCCCCACAGCTGCCCTACAGCTGGACAGGGTCCACAGAGTGCCAGGCCCCAGAACACTGCCTGCATCTGCCCGAGGCTCTGTTGCTGCTGAACTCCCCTGGGACATCTTGTGCAGAGTTCACTTCTTTACCATAAAAGAAAAAATCTTACGGCGAGCCTGGTCAAGAGGACCCATTGATTTTGACGGTGCAACCATGCAGATTTACCCTGACATCTGCAGACAAACGCGTGTCATGAGGGGGCAGCTACGACCTCTCCTCGACCTACTCCAGGAGGCTGAGGTTACCTATCACTGGGGACACCCGCTCCACCTCATTGTGCGGAAACAAGGCACTGAATTCTACCTCCACTCTCCAGAGCAGTTCCCGGACCTGTTTAGTTTTATCGACAAGCCAGCTAACGACGTACCGAATTGGCATGACTACTTGTTTTCCCAGGGAGCGGCTAGCCCATCTCTGCCGAGACCACAGCGAGTTTGACGACCCCGATTCTGGGCCTCCAGCAGAGAAAGGCATCGATCACCCCCAACAGCCTCAGAGGCCTGACCTCCTCAATAACCTGGAGGTACGGTAAGACACAGCTAATAACCATTGCCAATCCCCACTTGGAAAGCTTTCTAGAAGGGGCTGGACTTTAGCAAGGACCACATGAATTGGGCCACTTTGCATTCACTAGGTCCGACCCCTCTGAGCCGAATGTTTGACTACTTTATACACAGTAGGCGCTGCCCATATATTTTCAGGCCACCACATCCTGACATACAGTTTTCTCCCTAAACATCCTGGTCGTTTGTCCTGTTGGAACTTGTTATGTTGGAACTAGTCCAGGGGACTGCTACGGACAGCCCCACATTCCTCTCCCTGCACACTGGCTCTTACAAACCAGGTTCTCTTGCTGTTGATCCTGCCAGACCCACACCGACCGGGCTGCATGCCATCACAGATAACCCCCGCAGATGAGCACTCCTTAACAATTAAAACTATACAGCCACTTTGGTTGTAAACCATCAGGCCTTTACCTAACGATGGCTCAGTTAACTGTTACTAGATGTGTTCACAGTTTACCTTGATTTTCTATGTGTGTCTGCTGTGCTATATCTGGTACTAGATTTTGGATACCACCTTCCCTAGCCTCGTCGCCAGCTTTTGGTCGGGGATGGGGCAATGTGCCTTGGGGTCCACGGGGCTCATGGGTGGGCCTCGCGTCCGGCCACAGTGGTCATTCCTAGGATGGATATGGCCCGGGGCTTTTGTCCCCCCCTGGCATGAGCGGTTGTCCTGCTGGCTCCCCTGGAGGGCCTGCGGAAACTGCCTGTGGGAGGCGGGGGGAGGGGCAAAGCCTATACAAGGAGGGCTTTGACTCCTATTGTCTGATGTTGCTGCCTGTTTGCATTTTATCGTGTTGTTCTTTGGGGAACACTGGGAGCGTTCCGCGGCTTCCTGCCTTGGTGCTGGGGGAGGGGCCTGGTGAGCCATGCAATGGCCTGGCCTTTGCCTGTGATCATGAATGGGGACTTCTATGGAACCCTGGGCCCAACCCCGATACACCAGCGCAGACAGACTGCCAACCTTAGGCTCCTCTCTGTGTGTATACTTATCTCCTCCACCCAACAATAATACCTGTCTCAAGTGTCTTGCTTATTTATGCACATGAACGCCGTTTTTCTGTATGCATTTATAGGCTCTGTTACTTTCACATTAGGTTGTATTTTTCTGTGATCTGTTACCCAGCATCTCCATTTATTCCTTTGCTGTCACTTATTCCTTTAGAGCTGCTCACTTTGGGCGATTCAAAGCATCCTTTTCACCCCCGAGTAGGGTAAACTCCGGCTTGACGTTGGTGGTGCTGAGCCGGAGCCCTAAGGCATTTGCCCTTTTACTAGCATATTCCCTCATCTCACCTCTCTCTCTCTCTGCTCTCACTCTCTCCTCTCCACATCTTCCCGCACCCTCCCTCTCTGCTTTCTTTTTCAGATCTGGTCTGTGTCTCTTGCCTAGGGGGACTTTGTAAACTAGGGCGGCTCCCAGTGATCCCGGGGACCCATGAAGGGCCTGGGGGGGCGAGATGGGTCTCCTCAAGATCACTTTACTTAATGTACGAGGGCTCAATACCCCAGAGAAGCGTTCTCAACTGCTGACAGATGTGAAAAAAGGCAAGACGCAGGTGGCTTTCCTGCAAGAAACACATTTTTGGGGCGACCATGTTCCTAAATGGACTAATAGGGCCTTTCCAAGGCATACCATAGTGTCTCTCCCATTTCCAAATCCAAGGGGGTGAGCATCCTGATGGCAAAATCAGTTCCCTGGACCTTTGAAGCACAAAAGATGGATACTCAGGGTCGCTACTTCTTATGAGGCAGGATTTTTGACGCACAGTTTACTTTTGCCAGTATATACTTCCCGAACACCGACCACTCTCAATTTCTGCAGAAACTCATCCCAGAATTAATGTATTTTGCAGAGGGTCTCCTTGTTTTTGGAGGAGACCTCAATTTCTCCATGAAACCACTACTTGATGTCTCGCGAGGCTCTTCGCATCTCTCCTATTCGTGCCTTAGAAGGCTTAAGGTGGACTTACATGCTCTACACCTAGTGGACCCTTGGCGGATACATCACCCGCAGGACCCTGGCTATTCGTTCTTCTCCCAGGTCCACCATACATATTCCAGGCTTGACTACCTCCTAATCACCCACAAAGACCTCTCCAGAGTGGTAGCCATTTCCATCGATGTCATATCCCTCTCTGACCATGCGGCGATTCACCTGACACTACAACTTGGTCCAGTTATACTGTCCCCTCCGGCTTGGAGGCTCAACGAAGCCCTCCTTTAATCAGAGGAGATACGTTCCGACCTCCTGACCACCCTGAGGGAATACTTTTCTATCAAATATGCCTCAGTCTCCAACCCCCTGATGATTTGGGAGGCTCACAAGACGGTAGCATGGGGTGTTTTGATCAGATGGGGGGCACATCTTAAAAGGGAAAGGTCCTGTCGTACAGAAGATCTGTTTGTGTAACTGCGGCAATTAGAGCTATCCCACAAAGAAAGCCTCGCCTGTTCCACTTTCCATGAACTCCTGAAGGTCCGTGAAGAAATCCGCTCACTCCTGTTCCATAAAACGAAGCAAAAATTAGCATGGGCACACCGCACACTGTTTGAGTTCTCAAACAAACTGGGAACGCTGTTGGTGCGAGAGTTACACGCCCCCCACGCCAAAACCTTTATCCCTAACATTTTGGCATCCTCTGGTCGGAGGCTGTCCAATTCCTCGGACATAGCGAAAGAGTTTCATTCTTTTTTTAAGGATCTATACAACTTGGAATGTACCCCTCTGTTGACCCCCTTGTCAGAGGGAGATTCCCTCCTAAATCCTATCTTGCCGCATCGGGCATACCATCACTTGATGCAGCGGTCCAGGAGGAACCAGAAGAGCCCATCACTGTTGCGTAGTTAGGGGCTGCTCTAGCCAGTGCAAAATCGAAAAAGCCCCTGGCCCAGATGGCGTTACCCCATCCTATTACAAAGCCTTCTTCAAGGTGCTTTCCCAGCCACTGGTCATTGCGCTTAATTCCATCATGGACGGAGAACTTTTTCCTGTATACTCACTGAGAGCTTTCATTTCGCTTAAAGAGGGGAAGGACTGTCTAAGGTGTGGGAAATACTGTCCGATTGCTTTCTTGAACGCTGATCTCAAACTGTTTGTGAAGATTCTGGCGAACCGGCTGCTCCCGCATATCCCGGGCTTGGTCCACAGAGATCAGGCTGGTTTTGTGCCTCTCCGAGAACCCAGGGATAACCCTGTATGGGTGCTGAATCTGATCCACGCAGCCCGAACATCTAAACGGCCTCTTCTCCTGTTTTCTACCAACGCGGAGAAAGCCTTTAACTGGGTGAATTGGTCCTTCATGCGAGCCACTCTAGAGCACATCAGTCTCTGGTCCTCCATGCTTAGCTGGATTCTGTCTTTGTACTCCCATCCCACAGCAGCGATCAAGGTTAACGAGACGAGATCCGATTTCTTCAACATACGGAACGGGACCCAACAGGGTTTCCCCCTATCCCCATTAATTTTCATACTCACTTTGGTGCCTTTTCTGTGTACTGTACGGGCCGACCTGACAATTTCTGGGTATCTAAAGAAGTCTGGAGCACATAAGGTGGCCGCCTTTGCGTTCTTCTCTACCGCAGTTACCACGTTTACAGCGGGAATACGGCTCACTTTCCTCCTTTCATATTAACCTCTCCAAATCTTTGGTTCTCAATATTGCAGTAGACGCTGATTCAGTTAGGTCATTGAAGTTAGCAGCTCCCCTGCACTGGGCAACTGATGCCATCCATTACCTGGGAGTTGATATTACCTCTGGTCTTGGTAATTTATATTCCGTCAACTTTGCCCCGTTACTCACCCATCTTAAAGCAGATCTCCTTCATTGGCACTCCCTAACATTAACTTGGTTTGGGCGGTGTAACGCCCTGAAAATGACCATTTTACCGCAGGTGCTGTAAAAGAGTCAGGGGGGAGTCAGCCTCCCAGATATGAAGGCCTATCATAGAGCGTCGCACCTAGCCAGAGTGGTGGACTGGCATTGCCATCCGGAGGCAAAACATTGGATAACCATGGAACTGGAGGACTCAGCAGACACTGCCAAAATCCGGCCCCCTTCCCCATGGCCCTCACAGAACACCGCACCCTTGGCAGCACCATACTAATAGCGAGGGATACCTTCGCCGATGGCACCAATCTTGGGCAACCCAGAATTTGCTCCCAGCTTGCAAAACCCACACTTCTAACGTTTATGGGACAGTGGACGATTGCATATATGTGATTTTGTGCATATAGATGGCTCCTTCTCCTCCACTGCTGGGGTGAACGCTACAGCCCCCTCCACTAGATTTCTTGAGTGGCCTACAGCTTCGCACCTTCCTCCGCAGGTGTCTTCAGACCATGGGCGCATCTAGGCCTCTTACAGACCTGGAAAGTATCTGTAATCGGGGGGAGCCAACTCGTCGCAGCCTCTCGACTTTATATGCCACCCTGATCAGACCGACCAAGGGTTCTGTCCCCTCATTCCTCACGAAATGGGAGTCGGATCTGGGCACTCAATTTATTGACTCTCAGCAGGAAAAGATCTTGAACTTCGCCCACAAGTCCTCCATAGCCACCAGAGTACAAGAGACCTGTTATAAAATCTTGACGAGATGGTATAGGGTTCCCACTGTCCTGCACCGCCTTTTTCCCCAGGTCTCCAGCTTATGTTGGCGCTGTGGCCTGGAGGAGGGAACGATGCTCCACATTTTCTGGGAATGCCCCAAGCCCCAGCTTTCTGGCTGGGAGTGACCCGCACAGTCAAACATCTGACAAATGTAGACATGGAGGGGAAAACAGCAGCCTGCCTACCTCACCTATCGGAACGACCAATCAAGAAATACAAGACCTCACTCACCATACAGCTATTGAACGCTGCCAAGGCTTGCGTCCCTCTTTGTTGTAAATCGGAGAGCTCCCTGTCTGTTAGGAAAAATGGTCATCCAGCCTCCCATATGCATTGCACGTGCCTGTGTGCGCCAATGGCACCAAAACACTCTAACCAGACAGCACTCTACAGCGTTTACAGTGTGCTCCAGTGGCTTGTTTTCTAAGGACTTCCTGTATCTGTGACCCGGCTTGACTGACCCTGTTGAACTCTGCCTGCATCGACCCTCTGCCTGTCTACGACCACACTTCTGCCTGACCCTCTTGTACCTCATCTGCCTGCCTGTTAATGACCCTGCCTGTACCCGACTACCCGCTTGCCTGCTCCTTTTTTATCCCGAACTTGTCCGCTTGTTACCGACCAGCCTGCATCACCAATCTTCTGCCTGCACAAGCTCTTGGAGGATCCTCACAACACCACCTGCATCCATACCAGCACTCGTGCCCCCCTGTGCTCCGTAATCTCCTGTCTACTCTATCAGGGGTTCCTGAACCAGGGCCGAAAGAGAGGTTGTCCACTTCACAATCAGACTCCACCTCCAGGTACGTGACAGAAACGGACAGCCATGTCTAAGTCTGAGCACGGGCCCTCTCCGCTGCATGAACTCTGTCAACATTTGGACGGTCTCTCTCAAGCCATTCAACACCTGCAAGCAGGTTACACCCAGCTGGGGACCCATGTCCTGGAATTTCCTTCTCTTGCCCCATCGGGGGCTTTGTCAGCTCACAACGGACTCCATGGTCTCTTGTCCTCCGGAACCCACAGTGCCCATGCCAGAACGGTTCTCGGGGGACTATAGGAAATTCCGGGCGTTCCACTGCACCTGCAAACTTTATTTCAGCCTGCAGCCCCGCACCTTCTCTCTGGAAACCACTAAGGTGGGGCTGGTGATTTCCCTCCTACAAAACGAGCCCCAATCATGGGCCCACCGGCTCCTGGAACAAGGAGAGCCAGAAGTATCTGAACTGTGCCGGTTCTTCCAAGCAATGGCTCGGCTTTATGAAGATCCGCATCAGGCGGCCACTGCTGAAGCCTTGCTCCACGCTCTCCGACAAGGCCGCCGTCCGGCGGAGGATTATGCATCAGAGTTCAGGCATTGGAGCACCGACACGGCCTGGAATGAGGCTGCTCTGCATCACCAGTTTAGGCTGGGCTTAGCCGAGCCTCTCAAGGATGAGTTGGCCCGTGTGGGGGTGCCGTCCTCCCTGGAGAGGCTCGTCGATCTGGCCATCCAGATCGATTGGCGTCTTAGAGAACGCTGAGCAGAGAGTACCCAGATGAATCTCCGACCCTCTTGGATGCTACCTTCGGCTTCAGAACTTCCAAGTGGCACTCTAGCCAGCTCCGCCATACCCACCTTTCCTCCTCCGAGGCAGCCAGGACCCCAGCAGCGGGGTGTGGCGCATCCGGCACTGATCTCTGAAGAGAAACAGCGCCGAAGAAACCTAGGCCTCTGCCTCTACTGTGGAGAGCTGGGGCACTTTGTGCACTCCTGCCCGTCCAAGTTGGAAAAATGCCTCGCTATCTCTCCGCAACCGGTACCTGTCAACGTGGCTCAACTTACTCTCTCTCTGTTTCTACAGTTCCTTGGTGGAGCCGTTACCATCCATGCTATTATAGACTCTGGTGCGTGCAGCTGCTTCATGGACTTAACCTTTGCTGGACAACAAGGGATCCCTCTGCGGCCCAAAACCCGCAGGATGGCGGTGTACCTGGCTGACGGTACAACCTTAAAGTCAGGTCTAATCTCACAGGAGGCCGCTCACATGACCGCCATGATGCTGGGAGGGCATCGAGAGCTTCTTACGCTTGATGCTATTGCCTCTCCCATCTTCCCTGTCATCCTTGGACTGCCTTGGCTCCAGGCCCATAATCCCACCATTGACTGGTCCTCTGGAAAGGTCCAGTTTCAGTCCCGGTACTGCCACGAGCACTGTCTACCCCAGACCCCCGGAATGGATCGTACCCTACTAACCATGGACCTTGACCAGGAGCCTGAGGTCCGTCAAATTGTTCCCAGTGTCTACCATGCTTTCTTGGACGTCTTTTGTAAGAAGGGGGTTGAAGTCCTCCCTCCTCATAGACCTTATGACTGCCCCATCGAGCTTCTCCCCGGTGCAGAGATCCCCTTCGAAAGGATTTACCCGCTTACAGAACTGGAACTCAGTACCCTTAAATCCTATATCGATGAGAACCTCAATAAGGACTTCATCCATCCATTCACTTCCCCAGCTGGGGTAGGTATCTTTTTCATGGAAAAAAAGGACCATTCCCTGCGCCCATGCATAGATTACCGGGAACCCAATAAAGTTACGGTGAAGAACCGTTATCTGCTTCCACTTTTTTCGGAGTTGTTCCAGCGTCTGGGAATTGCCACCGTTTTTACTAAATTGGACCCCCGGGAGCTTATAACCTGGTACGGATCAGGGAAGGCGATGAATGGAAGATGGCCTTTCGTACCCGTTTCGGTCATTACTAGAGTTGAGCGAACCCGGACTGTAAAGTTCGGGTCCGTACCGAACTTTGGGGTGTCCGGGACCCGGACCCGGACTTTTCAAAAAAAGTCCGGGTTCGGGTCCCAAGCGAGTTGAGATCATTACTGGCTTTGCCCATGCTTTCCGGTAGAAGGTAAGTAGCGGAAGGGACTAGGCATGGTCCAATATTCGAGGGCCCCCAGGTTAAATCATTTTTGCCACCGTTAAGGGTCTGCGACCTTGTTGAGGCTTTTTTCACCTTCGTCTATTGCCAAGAAGTGGCATTGAAATAACCCAAGGGCCATTAGATACGTACCCGCGTCCCTTACCAGGAAAAAAAGGTACTTTTTCTATGGATGGGGTCGACCCCTTCACTTACCTACCTACTTCAGGAATAACTCCAAGAGTAGCTATATCCTAAATTCCCATGACT
>BLSH010509109.1:100497-119969 GCA_018402905.1 Glandirana rugosa
GTGGACAAGCTAACCTTTATTAAAATGAATCAGGCATGGATCCCACAAGACTTGTCTGTACCTTGTGCAGAATAAACATTTAGACCGGACTCACACAGCCATTCATATAATTATTTTTTTGAATAGGCCTCAATACAAAAAAAAAACCATGTTGGCTACCTCCTCCTACTCCTCTACCACCGCCACTTCCACCTACACTGCCACGGTCACGGCCTAGTCAACCTCTAGGCTCCTACTCCACATCCACCCCCCTTCCCGTTTTTTTACTTGATTTTAATTTATTTTCCCTATCCCCATTTATTTGTAGGGCACTTGCCCTAGTTTTAAGATGATTTTAGAACAGTTATATGGCTTCTACCGTTAATTAATACTTTTCAGGCACAGTTTGAAGATGATCCACATTCACCTCCATTTTTGCTTTTTTTATGTTTTTATTTTTTTAAAAATATTTAAAGTTATTTCCCTGTCCCCATTTTTTTGTAGGGCACTTGCCCTACCCTTACCCCCATTGTACTTCTTTTTGCAGCCCTCTAGGGCTTTCCAGGACTTTGTTACAGCCATTTTTGTGCCTAAAAGTTCGGGTCCCTATTGATTTCAATGGGGTTCGTTGTCCGTGCGATCGTTCGGGTTCCGTCTGGACCCGGACCCGGACTTTGTCCCGAAGTTCGGCCGGACCAGCAGAACCCGAACTTCCAGAGGTTCGCTCAACTCTAACTGTAATTGCTGCTATTTAGTACTTAATTACATAAATCTTCATTTCTTTTAGATTTTTTTTATCTAAATGCATTTCTTCTACCATTATCTTGTTGAAAATATCTCTTCAGTATCATTAAACCTCTAGTAAGGATACCATAGATTTTCCAAATGCAAATAAGAATCACCGCAAAGACCAGTCATTGTCAAAGCATTACCTTTTAAATCTTTCGAAGGCAAATGATCTTAGATGATGCTATAAAAATGTCAATGTCCATCATATTGAGCTCAGTCATAAACTATATGTAATTATTGTAAGATGTTAAATAAGTTTTTACCTTGTTCTCTATGAGAAAACTGTGTATAAATAAACTGCTGTGACATAGGCACACATGGCCATTATCTGGCTGTGAGTTCTGCAGGCTCAAACAACAATTTATATTTATGTAATACAGACAACTGCAGGAGGTAAGAGGTAATCTTAGGGCACTTCTGTCTAAAATACTGCCTGTTGGCTACGTTTGTACAATTTGGCTCATAAATGTAATGTTAGAGCGGATATTTTTTATTTTATTTATTTTTTTAAATTTTACTTTCACTCCAGTAATCTTATTAAAACACAGTTATCAACTACTATTATACCACATTACACTAAGGGCGGTGAATTTGCATTGCTGGTGATCCTCGACTGTTTGTGATCTTTCAAACAAATTACATTTATTAAGACTTGCTTTAAACTAGAGATAGTTTGAAACAATTGTTAGCAAGTGCTCAGTCAGTAGTGTCACTTTCTGGCTAAGCTAATATTCAGCTGCAAAATGTCCCCACATAGTTTGGCCCTAGGCAAATAATGTGGTAGGACTTGTTACACACAAAAAAAAAAAAAAAAAAAAAATACATAAAATGCCAACTAATTTCTGTACCAGTCTAAGTACTATTACATATGTAGGTGCAAATGTTATTGGTAGCTTTATACATAATTAATTTACAGCTTAATGTTACAGATTCATTAAATCAACTAAGCAAAGCACACACCATATGTCAGTACTAAACATTCTGCGTCACAACAAACCTAAAACTATTAATTATTTTTTCACGCATTGCATATTCACTTTCCAGCAAAGAGTTACGATTTGCAAGTATGAATATAAGTATGCAAGGCTGTCTGACTTGTCAGAGAAAATTCTAAGTTGAAATGTACCTAGTGCAAAAAAATAGTAATTTAATCTTGAAATAGATGACAGTACTATACATTAATCAGAATATATCTTACCACTAAATTATAGTAGTTATTCACTTATCCTGAAATACTGAAATGATTGGTAACATTAAATATAAACTGAGGCATCTTGTACAAATACAATTCACAATTGTACATCTAGAAAACAGCAGACACTAAATTGTATCTTGCATTAGGAAGGGGCATTATAAATTGGCAGCTAATAATATTACAGTGAGGTTTATTTTAGAATACATGGCCGTGGGAGGTGCAGATAAGGTGGTATTCACTGTATACCATTTGGGAACCTCTGCTTAGGCAGCCAGATAAGAACGGACAGCACCAAATTACAACATTATAACATTTTCAAATTGTAAGTACTAATTTCTTTATTATGTTAAAATTGTTATACCAATGGACCCTTACTGGTAAATTAGGGGTGCAAAGGTTTCTGCATAGGGATGAGCTTTGGGTTTGGGTTGAACATGCTAGACGGGGAAGAGGGGCTGGCCCGCTCAGGTGTGTTGTATCAACGGATGCCGAGGTGTTCAGGTGCGGGTCCGGAGAGCCACCAATCCAAGTCCAGAGTAATTTCAAAAGAAAAGGACCACACTCCAAAATCCAAGGCAGATAACTGATTTATTGTGAGCCCAAAGTGAAATAGACAGTCAGGCAGACAGAGCATCAAGCTGTGAGAAGGGTTAATGCGTTTCATGGAGCAGGGGTCCGCTTAATCATAACCTAACTTTGGGTTGAACATGCGTTTTACCTAAGCCAAAATTAATTATTTTGGTTTTTAATTATTTATTATGTGATAATACACTACCTCTATTATAATTATCAAACTCATTTTACTGAATATTCATGTTATTTAGCATGAGTAAGGATTGTGCTCACGTTCCGGCACCAAATGGGCCATTTAAACCTTGCTGATGCTCAGAGCGGGTACTGTCTGATCTACAGCTTTACCCGTGTATACCTGCTATCTGCTACCTGTTCCTGTCTGTTTCTGACCCGGCTTGCTTGACTTCTCTGATATCCACCTGCACCCGAACCCGGCTTACCTATGTAAGCAAGGCAGATCCATTATGACAGGGGGAATGGATGGATTTTTTGTCCCTGCAAAGCAGGGAATAAAATCCATCACTTCCCTGAGTAAAAGCAGCATACATACTACAGTAAAATATTTTTTAACACAGATCACTGTATTAGTGTCACTGGTTCCCACAAAGTGTCAAAAGTGTCTGCTGCAATATCGCACTCCCACTATAAGTTGCTGATCACCACCATTACTAGTATAAAAATAAATAAATAAAAAATCCAGTATATATAGTATATGTGTATATATATATATATATATATATATATATATATATATATATATATACCATAGTTTGTAGATGCTATAAATTTTGCACAAACCATATACGCTTATTGGGATTTTTTTTTTACCAAAAATATGTAGCAGAATACATGTTGGTCTAAATTCATGAAGAAATTAGATTTTTGTTCAATTTTTTTAATTGGATATGTTTTATAGCAGAATGTAAAAAAAAATTGTTTTTGTTTTTTAAAATTGTTGGTCTTTTTTTGTTTATAGTTCACAAAATAAAAAAACACAGTGGTGATCAAATACCACCAAAAGAAAGCACTATTTGTGGGAAAAAAATTATATAAATTTTATTTGGGTATAGCATTGCATGACTGCACAATAAAGTAACGCAGTGCCGTATCACAACATATGGCCTGGTCATAAAGGGGGTAAATCTTCCGGAGGTCAAGTGTTTAAAGGTACAGGGACCACACTCTGAAGTTTTGTTTTTCCATGGAAAGGAGTGTTGCCAGCTTTGATGTAAATAGTGATTACTGGAAGTGTTGTTTATGTTAATTATCTATCTTTAACAGATTAAATAATGATAGAAATATGTCAACCTTAAGCTCAGATAATCTATCACTAGGTTCACATAAGTCAGTCTTCGTGTCAGAGTGATATATTGTCGACAATAAAAGGGTAGGACAATTCAACACATGATTGATGTGATTATTTATTTATAGCTGTGATACATATAAAAAAATGTTATTATAATCCTGTAACTTTCTATGCATAAAAATGTAGTGCTACACTAAAATAAATCTAATTTCATTGTAATTAAAAATATTGAATAACATTGGGTTAATATTACTTTACATGATTAAATGTTTTTCAAAATATTTAAATATTTAAAATGAGGTGTAGCATGTTCTCAATTAGTAGAATGACACACATATTCATAAGTTAAATAAATATAAAGGCTAAACTGCTTCAATAAAAGGAGCCCACCCAAAATAATATTGTACTAGAAGTCAAGGTTGGTATGCAGCTCCTAGCTTTTAATTCTATAGGTCTTTGATTTTCATATATTGTCAACAGAATTATTTCCCTGCTTATCTTTGCCCATTCCAACATCTCCTTTTGCAATCTCCATAATGTAAAATGAACTATTACATTTCCATCAGAATCTCAGATCTCAGGCAACCAATAAAGCAAATGGAGGCTCAGCACAAACAGATTAGTCATCTGGCAGTAGCTTGGTATAAACACTGGACAGCAGGGATAAAGCCAACTGAGTCAGCCTGGGCAGCACGTGAAGAGACAATAGAGTCAGACTGGGCAGCAATTTGAAAGCCAGATTCAAGAGCCAAGTGCAGGACCTCTGGAGCTGAATTGAGGAGCAAGGCCTCCAAAGCATGATCTTTGGAGCCCAGATGGGGAGCAGCACCTCTGGTGCAATGTCAGGATGCAAGATCGATGTATGGGCAAAGTTCCCACTTGGCTGTATGAATGAGTTTATCCAGTAGATGAATTGAATTGTTAATTAGGGTTAAAAGAAAGTGAAAAAATAATCAGCCACAAAACTGCCAGATAAAGCAAGCTCAGACAAAAATTTAATCTGTGGTTTCTTCTCATCAAATGTAATGAGTAATGAATGAGTTAGACAAATACTCCCAACAAATACTCCAAAACAGTTTTTAACTGGATTTGGTTTTCAATAGACAACAGCAATGCCAACTTTGCTTTTTAGCTAGCAAAATATAATACCAAGCTAATTAAACAGGCTCACAGATATCCAGTGTAGTCAATCTGAATGTTAGGCTTTAGATTTATGTTAGGCTACCGAGTTACATATAGTTACATAGTTAGTCAGGTTGAAAAAAGACACAAGTCCATCCAGTATATATATACACACACACACACACATACACAACCAAATAATCCCATATACAATCCTTCACCCACAGTTGATCCAGAGGAAGGCAAAAAAACCCCAGCAAAGCATAGATCCAATTTGCTATAACGGGGGGAAAAATTCCTTCCTGATTCCCCGAGAGGCAATCGGATTCACCCTGGATCAACTTTACCTAAAAATGTTAGTACCCAGTTATATTATTTACATTAAGGAAAGAATCCAGGCCTTTTTTAAAGCAATCAACTGCGCTGGCCAAAACCACCTCTGGAGGGAGTCTATTCCACATTTTCACAGCTCTTACTGTGAAGAAACCTTTCCGTATTTGTGGATGAAATCTTTTTTCCTCTAGACGTAAAGAGTGCCCCCTTGTCCTTTGTGATGACCTTAAAGTAAATAACTCCACACCAAGTTCACTATATGGACCACTTATATACTTGTACATGTTGATCATATCCCCCCTTAATCTCCTCTTCTCAAGTGAGAATAAATTCAGATCCTCTAATCTTTCCTCATAGCTGAGCTCCTCCATGCCTCTTATTATTACTGGAGTACTGGTAACCTGTTAACTGGTACAACTGGATATGTCTGACCATACAAGGTATAACATTACCACTCCAGTGAAAACAAGACAGTATATTATGAACACATAGACACAAGTGACATGAAACAGAAATAACAGCAAAACACATGTGCAAAGTAAAAAACTAGCTAAACTATGTACAAATGCCAAAAGAGGAGAAAATTAAATCATGGGAGCAAGATCAGACAATACAGGGTAACAAGAGGCATACAGGTCAGGAACGGGTTAGAAAAAGTACAGGATTATAGCAGGTGCAGGGAGACAAAAGGCCAGGGTATTTAGCACAGGGCAGTATAGCAAAACCCCCCAGAATCCAGCTTCAGGTGGTGGCTAAACAAGCTCTGCTGGTCATTGGGAGACACCTGTTTATGAACACCTGAACAGTACCATCCTAATCTATGAACCACATTGTAGAAAATATTCTGGCTGTCTTAAATGTTCCTAAAAAAATATAAGTTTGAATGGGCCACTACTTTGTAATGAATTTCTACATGACTGCTAAGTATAGATCTTGCCTTTTCACAAAAGCTGCTTCTTGATATCTCTCCATCACCATCTAACTCCGCCTATACAATCCTAACTGGTGAGGCAATGTATGCTATCAAAAGCAGCCTTTTCCCAATCTACCAACAGGAGAGGACTTCAGGGTCTTGCCCGAACAATATTTAAACATCTTTTTTTTCGCATGGAGCATAAAAGAATAATCCTCTCTAGATACAATAGTTATGTGGATGAAATGGATATATGATGGCACCATCACCTTGCAACAATAGTAAAAGAGAGAAATCTCAATTGTCCACCACAGGATAGGGGTTGGAAATGAGATTGGGGACTTTAATTGCTGCAAGAACAATAATAGAAGGCAACAATTAAAACATATCATTTTTATTTAAAGATGTCATAAAATCTAGTAGGTTAAAAGTTTGTCAGCATCAAGCCTGAAATATTAAAAGCTTAGTACATTGAACAATCATCATGGGTGAAATGACAGCCGCTGTTCACAGAAAGTAGGCAAAACAGGATTGACACGCTTCGCTATTCAATGCCTTATCAGAATCGGTGCCGATAGTATAGAACAGTATAGCCAATTCATATAACGTAAGCAACGGAGGGAGTGGAGGTGAAATCATAGGAAGACCTCAACAGGTATGGATTTAAAAGAAGGAAAATCAACAATGGCAAAAAACACTATATATGCCTAAAAATACAGCTCATCCCAAAAAAAACTCACGACTATGCAGATTACAGCTACAGTACATCAAGTCAGGTAGCTTTAGGTGTCCGTGTGATATTCATGCTCCGCCAACAACTCCACATAACATAGCCTGTGTAACCCTCTCTAGTTACCTTGTTAACAAGTAACATATGCTTGGCCTATATTAATTTTAAAAAAGCTACTGCTTACACCTTTCATTTGGAGACATCCTAGCAGTGAATAATAACAAAATTTTACAAAGACCATCACTAATAAACTTTAAACTGCTACACTTTTTACATACAGAAATCCTTTATTCAGTTGGACAATAAAATTCATGTACAGCAGAAGAATGAATTGAAAGGACCAATAATTCAACTTTTGGATATGCCAGTCCCCTTACTATAAAACAGTGGGTTCCCAGCAGACATATTGACAGTATGTCTCAACTGTGATAGGGAAAGCATAAGGAGTGATGCTGGTAAAAAACATACGGTGACATTAGTGTAGTGCTTATGGGCACTGGCAGGTCTCCTAAAGCAGATATAAAGTGAATTGTCTGTAGGTAGCAAAATGCTGTTTATCTGTATGAATTTGGGGGGTGGGAGAAGGAAGCAGCTTTTACCTTTTTTCATTCTGTATCACAACTTAATGCTGATATCCTGCAGCCTCTTTATCAGCCTGTCCTTGTCCACATGCACTACAGTAAGAACAGGCCACATGTGTTTTTTCACAAGGCATACTTTCTAACTGTTGCTGCCTGCAATTGGTTTTTCACAGACCTTTATTTTACCCCTTCCCACCTGCTCTATAGCTGAATGATGGCTACAGCACAGGCTTACTTTGCCGGAAGGGCATATATGGACGTCCTCCTGTGATCACGCTTTCCACGCACCGCAGGTGGTGTGCTCTGTGATTGCCGAGTCCTTCAGACTCAGCTGATCACAGATTGGGGTAAAAGGCCAATCACAGCGGCCCTTTACCACGTGATCAGCTGTGTCCAATGACAGCTGATCACGGTTGTCAACACAAGCCTGTTATTGGCTTTTCTTTCCTTCATTACTTCCTACTCGATGAGCCACTAGTGGTGTGTAAAACAAAAATAAAAAAACAAGCTCCCAGAGCCTCTTACCATATCATAATCACGTTGGTGGAGGAAGAGGTAAAGGATGGAGGGCAGTTGGAGTAGAGGGGGGAGGTGGTGGAGGAGGAGGGAGAATAGGTGAAAGAGAGAAAGAGTAGAAGAAGAAAGAGGTGGAGGAAGGGAAGGAGAGGGGGGAAGCAATCACTTTAGCTTAATAAAAAAATCACACTTCTATAGTCCAGTGTTTAGCAGCGCTTACAAAAGTAGTGAAAAATAAAATAAAGTGCCAGTGTTGAAAAAAGTTCTTAAGGTGCATATATAGCAGAGAAAATCTTCTACTTTAATCTTCCACCTTAATTCACCACGTGTTGACAGAAAATTAAGATTGGAGGCTCACCAGAACTGGGAATAAAAAACGCCTTAATCATATATCCATATGGAATATGCTAACACTTCATAAGCTGAACAGGTCTCCTATGTCCTATATGATGCATTCCTGGCAGCCTAACAGACTTTTCAATGTTAAGATTCCTCAGCTGAGGAATCTTAACATTGAAAAGTCTGTTAGGCTGCCAGGAATGCATCATATAGGACATAGGAGACCTGTTCAGCTTATGAAGTGTTAGCATATTCCATATGGATATATGATTAAGGCGTTTTTTATTCCCAGTTCTGGTGAGCCTCCAATCTTAATTTTCTGTCAACACGTGGTGAATTAAGGTGGAAGATTAAAGTAGAAGATTTTCTCTGCTATATATGCACCTTAAGAACTTTTTTCAACACTGGCACTTTATTTTATTTTTCACTACTTTTGTAAGCGCTGCTAAACACTGGACTATAGAAGTGTGATTTTTTTATGATTTGATTTGAACAAAGCAGCAGCTGTTATTTTTGCATTGTAACGAATTTTGCACTGTAATATATATTTTAATTATATGGTACAATTTATGTATTATATATATATATATATATATTTATACTTATATATTTATATTTAAGTTCACTCACTGAATTTAATTCTAGCGCAGTACCCATTATTCAATCACTTTAGCTTGCTGCCTACTATCTCCATGTGGTGGCACCTTTGACTCTCCTTTTGGGCTTGCTGGTATATTTTTTTGAGTGCTCCTTATTTGCAGAAATATGTGCAGCTTATGTCCATAGGATTTCATGTTTATTTTTTGCTACTGCCTGTCCTTCCACTGGCTGTTGAATTTTTACCTACATTTGCTGCTGCCTGCCTTTCCCTCTGCATGGCTGAATGTTGGGCAGTCTATTGCCATAGGTTTTTACCCCCTTCAGCTATGCCTTTAGTGCATTGAATATAAACAAATAAATACATAAACTATATTAACAGCATAACTGGCTGCTGTTGTTGTTTGATCAGCCCTACAACTGCATCAATACCAGAAATTTAGAAAAAAGAAATTATATAAAAAATACATAAAGAACATCTAAAGGCAACCCCCCTTTTTATTTATTTATTTGGATAGACTGGAGAGGGATTAGAACACCTGTCAGCTTTTATTGCTGTTTGTGCATCTGTTCGGAAGATTCAGAGATTTAACCTCTCTACTGGTCCTGTTTACCATTATCATTGAAAGTGAAAGTAAAAGAGTAAAAGAAAATTCAACTTTTGGGTTGTCCCCAGAAAAGTAATAGAGGGGAAATTTTCCAATAGGGACACGGATAGCAAAAAGTAAACTGACAGGGGTTATGACCCTCCCTTACTCTATCCAAAAAAAAAAAAAACGTTTTCTTGTGAATGTGAATCTGGCATTCTGGGGCAACCCAGGCTAGGAAATGTAGGCTATATAGGAAAGGGGTTCCAGTGATTACATGCTGTCCAGCCATTAAATAATATTTGTTGTTACTGTCTCTTAGAAAATATTTGAAGATAAAAGTTAATATTTTGAGAATAATTGGGGATACAGGGATAGCAGGGGGTTATATTTGAGAATAATTGGGGACACAGGGATAGCAGGGGGTTATATTTGAGAATAATTGGGGATACAGGGATGGGTTCTAGGAAATGTGATGTTGTAATTTTGAAGGGTTTTTGTATACAATGCTGTGTGGTACTGTGAAAAAAAGAAGTTCAAACTTCTTCCCACTGGTTACTTTGTATGAAGTTTGGGACTTTAGTGTTATCTTTTTTAGGAGCAAAACTTTCTATAGCCTTTAGATCGGTTGTGGATGCTACTTCCACCATTCAATTCAGCCTATTACCTCTGAAAAAAATCAAGTTCCGCCAAAATGAACTAAAAAATGCCATATTTATAGAAAATGCATCAGACCCGGTTGACAATGTTGTTTTTAAGCCCAACTAAATGTAAAAGTAAATTTTAGAAAAATCAAAAACTCACTTAAAATATATGATGCCAGAATACAGTGTCACTAATGCTGTGAAAATCATACTGTTTCATAACACTGTATACAGCTCTCATGCAAGTAATTGAAGGGTTGATGCTTTTTCCATGTCACCCTTTGCATTAAAAGGTCCCTCCCCCCACTGTACTGGTATTTTAAAAACATTTTTGCTTTGTTAGATATAACCATAGGAGTGCCCAGTACCATATGCATATTTTTAAAAAAACTTTGCCTATTAGTCTTAAGACCAGACCAGATTTAGTATTAAGGATTGTCCCACATAATTAAAAGTGGAGGCAGCTAATTTAGGTGTTATATAATGGTAATGTGATTGTTTACATTTTTTTTTTCAAAACATACAAAGATAGATCGCACATTCCTTTTCACCAAGGAGTCCTGCCTGCTTCGATTGTGGCTTGGCATGATGATCAAACGAAGCATATGATCCTCCTGGTACAAGACTGACTATTTCATGTTTTAGCTGTAGTATATACAGGACTAGCGGGTAAGTAACAGCCAATTATAACTCAGATTACCTTTTAAGAAGATGCCATACATTCCTAAAAGACTTAGTAATGACATTCCTATAGTACGAAGTCAGCTAAGGTAACTATCCTTATATGTCCTTGTCCAGATTTTGGAGGCATTCTTATACATAAGTGAACTACAATCAATTAAAAAATGTATTTTCCTTTAACAGTATTCAATGATCTCTCTTCCAAAAAAAAAAAAAATCTAAGCCAGGCAGATTCACTCATCCCTAATATTGAAGCATATGTAAACCCAATCATCAAAATCTCAAATTACTCTACCAAATTTAATCGTAAAAGTAATTTTCAAAACTTCTAAATCTGTACCTTTTTTAACCCCTCTAGATCCACGCCATTGCCTAAGTATGGCTCCAGTGCGGAGCTGAATTTCCAGGACGACGTCCATGGACTTCCCCCCTTTGCACGCTCCCGGCGCGCACTCCCAGGCGCCGACTGCCGCACGCTGCGTGGGCGTGCCCGCGGGTCAGGTGGACTAGATGTCCGCTCGTGACCCGCGATCGCCTGTCAGAGCTGCAGAACGGGGAACCGCCGATGTAAACACTGCAGTTCTCCATTCTGTGAAAGGGGACATAACAGATCTACTGATCCCTGTGATCGGGATCAGTGAAATCTGTTATGTCCCGGCCAGCCCAGGCCCCATACAGTTAGTATACAATGAGGGAACACAGTTAACCCGTTCACTGCCCCCTTAGTGTTAACCCCTTCACTGCCAATGACATTTATACAGTAATCAATGGATATTTAAATTTCTGATCGCTTTATAAATGTCATTGGTCCCAAAAAAGTGTAAAAAATGTCCGACATGTCCACCCCAATATCAAAGTCCCAATAAAAATCCCAGATCGCCACCATTACTAGTAAAAAAAATAATAACAAAAAACGCCATAAATCAATTCCCATAGTTTGTAGACGCGATAACTTTTGCGCAAACCAATTAATTAACGCCAATTGTGATTTTTTTTTTTACCAAAAATATGTAGAAGAATAAATATCAGCCAAACTCGATGAATATTTTTTTTTTTATATTTTTGGATTTGTATTATAGCAAAAAAATTAAAACATAGTGTTCTTTTTTCAAAATTGTCGCTCTTTGTTTATAGCACAAAAAATAAAAACCACAGAGGTGATCAAATACCACCAAAAGAAAGCTGTATTTCTGGGGAAAAAATGATAAAAATTTTGTTTGGGTACAACGTCGCACGACCGGGAAATTGTCATTCAAAATGCGACAGTGCTGGAAGCCGAAAATTGGTCTGGGCAGGAGGGGGGTTTAAATGCCCAGTAAGCAAGAGGTTAAAAATAAAAACTCTTACTCCTGCCATCAAGTTTCATTACAGTAAAAACACTTCCTATCCATTGTAGGTTTACAATAATCTGCCCCTGTATCCCTATTGTCCAGTTTGTAGTAATCCTGTCACATGGGCTTCCTATGGAGATTGCAAGTGGTGGTTTTAACACATATTATGCAGACAAGGTCTGCTGCTATCACCACTTTAAGTAACCTGCTTGGGGGATGCCCTAAGCCTGCACATGGGGTGGCACACTTGTAAGATGTACTCCAGCAAAATAAACTATTGTCCCTGAATGACAGTTCTGAACCCCTGCCTGCTTCTGTTTATGACTGAGGGATCCCAGGTGACATCAATGATCACATAGTCAAGATGCAAAATAAAAAGCCGCAACGTATTACTAGAACTTATAGTTACACTGATTAACAAATAAGTGGATAAAAAAATGTTCAAAATCTACCTACTAAGAAAATAATTGCAAGCAAGATGCCAGCGCATGGTTATCTTCATAGTTTAATGTTAATAGAAATGATACATATATTAAAAAGAGAAACCACAAATTCTTAGCAGGAGCATGTTCCTAAAAAAGGAAAATAGGTAGACACATTTAAATACAAAAGTAGATGGATGAATGTATAGTTTATGACACACATATAGCAAACATACATAATACTCACCTTTACTATCCTTTCAGCCTTGCACATTTACTGCCATCCAGGGAATATTTTAGATGCCATCTCTTCTGAAATTACATTTCTTCTGTTATTGCCTTTGGCTCTGAGATAGATATAGCTTTCCATACAGCTGTACCAAATTAATAAAGCTGTCCACACGAATGAATATTTTTTGTCATTTTTAGTCTGTTAATATAGCTACACTCTAAACCCCACTGTAAGCGCTGTCCAGAGAAATTTTTACGTGTGGAAAATGGCTGCAAAAAAGAAAATGACATGATTCAGTGCTTACTGTATGGTGGAATGCATCATTAGGTGCACCCAGTGCTCTTTGCTATTGAGCTAGATGAACATACATGTGCACCAACTTTGTGCTAATCTAAATCAACACTATGTCATAGTATAGTAGTTGAAAAAATGTTAGCACCAATATACAATATGAGAAGAATGCAAAGGACCCTAGAGCTCAGCAGGACCCCATGGAATAGTAGGGCTATGCTCTCTCCCTCTATCTAATTTCAGAGTTACCATTGGTGAATTCAGCAGGTTTCTCCCATAGCAACAAGCTGCTGTTTGCCTAAAGTGGCAGGCACGCAACCTGTGCCTTCTGCTCCTATTTAAACCTGCTGCCTTCCTGCTCTGCCTCAGCTCCTCTGCACCAGACAGTGGCTCAGTAGCATGTCAGATCTCACTCACCTCAGGATAGAAAGCCTCCTTCGCTGCCTCATACAGAGAGCCAAGAGTTCCAGTGGAGAGGAATGACTGTGGTGCTGTCTCCAGGAGGATTCCAGTGCCCCTTCTGCTCCAGAGCCAGCACAGGATATCCCGTCCAATATGGAGGACATCACCTTGGACATGTGCAGTCTGCCCTGCCACTCGTCAAGAAAGAGGAAAAGACTGAGAAGGGATTCTTTTTTCCTCCGTGCAGCAACAATGATGCCACTTGTAGTTCAGCAGGAGGAACATAAAAGCCCCCTCTGTAAGCTTATTGGACAGCAACTAGTGCGGAATAGGGATGGGCCGAACACCCCCCAGTTCGGTTCACACCAGAACATGTGAACAGGCAAAAAATTTGTGCGAACATTCGAACACCGTTTAAGTCTATGGGACCCAAACATGAAAAATCAAAAGTGCTCATTTGAAAGGTTTATATGCAAGTTTGTATGAAAGTATATGCAAGGGGATATGTATCAATGCAAAAATAAGTTTTTAAATCAATCGTTTTTTTAAGAGCAGTGATTTTAATAATGCTTAAAGTGAAACAATCAAAATGAAATATTCCTTTAAATATTGTGCCTGGGGGGGGGGGGGGTCCCTTAGTCTGCCTGTAAAATGGTGCACCTCTGTGATGTTTAGAACATAGCCAGAGCAAAATTACATTTGTGAAGGAAAAACTGTCATTTATTATTGCGGCTGTAATGTATTGCCGGTTCCCGACAATATACATAAAAATCACTGAAAAAATTTGTGTAGGGTCCCGCCCCAGTCAAAACCAGGCCCTTCGGGTCTGATTTGAATTTTAAGGGAAACCCTGCACCAAAATTAAAAAAAGATTGACGTGGGGTCCCCCCTAAAATCTAAACCAGACCCTTATCCGATCATGCAACCTGGCCGGCCAGGATAGGGGGGAACGAGCAAACCCCCACCCCCTCCTGAACCGTACCAGGCTACATGCCCTCAGCATGGGGAGTATGGGTGATTTGGGGCAGGAGGGGCACTGGGCCCCCTACCCCAAAGCACCTTGTCCCATGTTGATGGGGACAAGAGCCTCTTCCCCACAACCCTGGGCTGTGGTTGTGGGGGTGTGCGGGTGGGAGGCTTATCAGAATCTGGAAGCCCCCTTTAATAAGGGGGCCCCCAGATCCCGACCCCCCTATGTGAATTAGTATCAGGTACATCGTACCCCCACTAATTCACCAAAAGTGTCAAAAAAGAAAAAACCACAGGAGACAATTAGGGAAAAGTCCTTTATTAAAAACGAAAAAAGAAAAATAAGTGTCCCCGTTGTAATCCATCGTGACGGACAGAAAAAAAAATGAACAGCTCCTCCTCGCTCTGAGTTAGTTATTAAATTACTCCATTTTTTGGTACTTCATTGCTTGAAATACAATATATGGCTGAAAGCTAATTACATATCTGATATTAATAATAATATTGCAGGTGCTTGGGGAGTGGCTTGACGCGATCGTGGCTGGACGTTTCCCTGGAGAGCTCCGCACAGGCCCGGGACAATCAACAGGAATCCTAGCATGGGAAAGGCGGGTGAGAACTAAAAACACTCTAGCCCAACTCCCCATCTCCCCAACTACACTTTGGTCCCTGTATGGTTCGGATCGGCGGCCGGCATCCGCGCCATTAAAAATAGAGGCCGCGGCTTTTACGGCCTACCACTACCGGACCTTGTGACATGGTCCCTGGAGCACCCATCCTCCATCTACCCCTGCCGGCACATAGGTTATCCTCCTGGGCCCTTGTTACCCCCCAGTTGGAAGCCTTAAAAAAGAATATAACAGGGACACAAGGGGCGGCCTGCTGAGGCCTGGAGAGACCTCCCCTATCACTATCTATCCCAGACTATACATGGGGGATTGCAACAATATAACTCCCCGATTCCTTCTGGAACTGATCCTGATTAACCAAGAACCCCATGTTCGCATCCATCGCTGCATGATGGAATATGTACTAGCCTAATAACCGCTCCACCAGTCCTGATCCCTCCAGATGATCACCGCGTGACCAACACATTTTAAAACCAGCCAAGTGTAAGAAGGCAGGAGACGTGACAGAGAGGAGAGAGATACCTTTTTTTCCTCTTCCGTGGTATACCCTTGTATGACAGGCAGTAAGAAGGCGCATAGCCGCCGCTCAAACCAACACAACCTCACTAACTACCTGCTATGTTCGGCTCAAAAGGGAAAGATGAGTCAAAATGGCGCTAAAAAACAGGCCCTCTCCATCTGCCCCTAACGCACATCCAAACAGTGAAAATTCCTCTCAACTTACAAAAGCTGATCTTGATGAGAGCCTTACAATTATATATGAAAAACTATCCGCTAAAATACAATCACAGGTGCATAAATCCACCAACGCTCTCTCCTCTGAAATAGCAGCCCGGGGCAATCGGATGGATCTCCTAGAGACCAAACATGACAAACTATCTCTTGCCCACAATGACTTGAGAAAGAACTTTGAATTACTTGCTGAAAGTTTCTCCTTTGTTCAGGCCCAAATGGAGGACCTGGGCAATCGCAATAGGCGAAATAACCTGCGGGTCAGAGGGGTTGCAGAAACGGTAACTGACCTGACCCCAGCTATGAACAAATTATTTCAAAACCTGTTGCCGAATACACCAGTAGTGGCCTTTAAATGTGACAGAATCCACCGAGCGCTCAGACTCAAACCCCCAGCAGACAAACAACCCCGTGACATTATTATGTGCCTGAAGGATTTTCTAGTTAAGGAAGAAAAATTAAAGAGGTGACCTCAGTCCTTCAATCGGCCAGGATAAGATACCGCTGGGGCTTCCCCTTTAAACTCACTGTGCCTCACAATGGTACAACCTACACAGTGTTTATCCTAAGTGAAGGAAAGGAATTGCTAATAAAGCTCTACGGTCTTCACCTATTTGGAACACTCCGGCCTCCCGCCGCGATCAACGTAGATGGCGTCAATCATACAGAGATATCGTAGCATAATCACGTTGTGAATCCTCCTTTTTGTCCCATGTTGCTTATACTGCAGAACAGCCTGTGATGAGTAACTGATCTTTTCCTGGCTTTACTGTGGATCACCATTTTCGCCACTGTTGTTTGGCTGTAGGTTTTCACGGTTCAAGGTTAGTTTTCTTCTTCTTTACAATTTCATTTTTCTGGTATTGTGACCATGAGTTGCTATCAAAAATTATGGAAAGACTATGCTAAAATATATTTTCCAGATACATAAGCTGTTGCTGACTGCATTAACATATTTTCAGCGATAGATGGCAGTAAAGTACAAACTATATTTCCCCACTTTGTTTATATTCAAATGCCTTTTTCCCATACTAAGCACAGCCAGTAACATCTATAACTTTCCGGTTTGAACCTTACACACTGGCTACTACCGAGAGTACTATTCACTCTTGCATTGTTTATATACAGATATTATTGGAATATTGACTATATTTTCTGGACAGCTTTCCCATCAGACATATTGTTTTCTTTTTTCCATTTTTGTCTACACTTTCCCTTATCTTTTTTTTTTCTCTATAACAAAGATTGGACGTGTATGTCTGTCTTGATTTTATAGTAATACGTTTTTACCACTTAAAAACTGCAATAGTTTATTGTTGTTAAAAGTCTCATCTTCACGTACGGTCCCGCTATCTGCTCCGCGGCCTAGACACTATAGTGCACTCATTTATAAGAGGAAATATTATAACTTTATTAATACGAATAACACACCATCTATGGCAGTGCGCCGTCTGTTTGGGGTGGGACTGTGGTGTACTGGGACAAGCTGGGCAATTGTTGCAAACACTGGTTTCCTAGACGCTTTGTGTATAAGTTAACCCTAACATAAGTATGAAGACAGCATATAGGTCTAATCTGAAAGTGGTAGCGGTCACAAATCGATATTTGCTCAAAGGTTAACTTTACTATTTGAATCTTCTTGATACACTGTCTATATGGTATGTTAAAACAAATGATAATATATTGGTCTACGTAATGAGGCCTTGCCATCATTTGAATATGTTCATTTAACTTCCTAAAACCAAAATTTTCTATTTTATCTGGAGGGTCTGGAATTGCCATGATTTCCCCCCAATTGGACTGTGCTCCTTTCATGTGCCACTGTTAGTCACGATCCGTACGCATTTTCTGCGCGGAGGCGTGCCCGGCCCCGGACTGGAAGGTGCACAGCCCAAATTTTGGACATATTTGTCCAAGTTACGTTCTTGCGAGATCAAACTATATGTTTATGTTTGATCCCCTTCGACATGGTTGCATATTGTTTATTTGTTTAATGTTTTTTTTTCCTATTATTATGGAAGGTTTGAATCATAGAGAGGAAGTTATACATACACATCAGGTACACATAAAAGAACATCACCCAGCTACTTCTCTTCTTTGATGACTTTTACAAGGTGCAGTGGGTCTGATTCAGTCTCCCCTATTGAATTTATCATCTATCCTCAGGGACCCTATCTTACAGCAAACCCATACATATTATAACCCCCCTTTTTTCAACCACAATGGGACTTATAATATCGTAATATCCCATAATGTACAGGGGTTTAATTCCCCTCATAAAAGGAAAAAAGCCTTCAAACACTACAAACGCTTAGGTGCGGATATACTACTCCTGCAGGAGACTCACTTTTTATTAAACAATCCCCCTTAATTTTTTGACGGGGGCTTTAGACAGTACCACTGCACCGGCCACTCCTCCAAATCCAGTGGCGTAGCAATATTCATTCGAAATAATATCATATTGGATATCCAAAAAGTTTTTAAAGACCCTGAAAGTAGATATATAATAATTAACCACTTCCCGACCGCCGTATGCAAAATGACGTCCGGGAAGTGGCTTAGTTATCCTGACTGGACGTCATATGACGTCCTCAGGATAACAAGCCGCCGCACGCCCAGGGGGGCGCAAACCAACACAACCTCACTAACTACCTGCTATGTTCGGCTCAAAAGGGGAAGATGAGTCAAAATGGTGCTAAAAAACAGGCACACTCCATCTGCCCCTAACGCACATCCAAACAGTAAAAATTCCTCTCAACTTACAAAAGCTGATCTTGATGAGAGCCTTACAATTATATATGAAAAACTAGCCGCTAAAATACAATCACAGGTGCATAAATCCACCAACGCTCTCTCCTCTGAAATAGGAGCCCTGGGCAATCGGACGGATCTCCTAGAGACCAAACATGACGAACTATCTCTTGCCCACAATGACTTGAGAAAGAACTTTGAATTACTTGCTGAAAGTTTCTCCTTTGTTCAGGCCCAAATGGAGGACCTGGGCAATCGCAATAGGCGAAATAACCTGCGGGTCAGAGGGGTTGCAGAAACGGTAACTGACCTGACCCCAGCTATGAACAAATTATTTCAAAACCTGTTGCCGAATACACCAGTAGAGGCCTTTAAATGTGACAGAATTAACCGAGCGCTCAGACTCAAACCCCCAGCAGACAAACAACCCCGTGACATTATTATGTGCCTGAAGGATTTTCTAGTTAAGGAAGAAAAATTAAAGAGATGACCTCAGTCCTTCAATCGGCCAGGATAAGATACCGCTGGGGCTTCCCCCTTAAACTCACTGTGCCTCACAACGGTACAACCTACACAGTGTTTATCCTAAGTGAAGGAAAGGAATTGCTAATAAAGCTCCACGGTCTTCACCTATTTGGAACACTCCGGCCTCCAACCGCGATCAACGTAGATGGCGTCAATCATACAGAGATATCGTAGCATAATCACGTTGTGAATCCTCCTTTTTGTCCCATGTTGCTTATACTGCAGAACAGCCTGTGATGAGTAACTGATCTTTTCCTGGCTTTACTGTGGATCAGCATTTTCGCCACTGTTGTTTGGCTGTAG
>BLSH010509109.1:129830-144272 GCA_018402905.1 Glandirana rugosa
CCGAGTCACTGTTGCCTCCTCCTCCTACTCCGCTTCCTCCTCCTCTACCATCTCCTCATCCGGTCAGCGTAACACCTTCGCCACCAACATCAGCACATCCAGGGGGAAACGACAGCAGGCTGTTTTAAAACTGATATGTTTGGGGGATAAACCCCACACTGCGCAGGAGCTGTGGACGGGCATTGAACAACAGACCAATGAGTGGTTGTTGCCACTGAGCCTCAAGCCCGGCCTGGTGGTGTGCGACAATGGGCGAAATCTCGTAGCGGCTCTGGGCCGAGCCCGTTTGACGCACATCCCTTGCCTGGCGCATGTGCTGAATTTGGTGGTACAGAATTTTCTAAAAAACTACCCGGATATGTCAGAGCTGCTGCATAAAGTGCGGGCCGTCTGTGCGCACTTTTGGCGTTCTCACCCTGCTGCTGCTCGCCTGTCTGCGCTGCAGCGGATTTTCGGCCTTCCTGCTCACCGCCTCATATGCGACGTGCCCACAAGGTGGAACTCCACCTTGCACATGCTGGAGAGACTGTGCGAGCAGCAGCAGGCAATAGTGGAGTTTCAGCTGCAGCACGCACGGGTCAGTCGCTCTGCGGAACAGCAACACTTCACCACCAACGAGTGGGCCTCCATGCGAGACCTGTGTAGCGTATTGCGGTGTTTTGAGTACTCCACCAACATGGCCAGTGCCGATGATGCTGTTCTCAGCGTTACTATACCACTACTATATCTGCCACTTCGGGCCATGATGGAAGAGGATGTGGCACAGGAGAATGAGGAGGAGGAAGAGGGGTCATTTCCACGGTTATCAGGCCAGTCATTCGCAAGTGGCTCGGAGGGTGGGTTCCTGCACCAGCATAGGCCAGGTCAAAAATATTCAAGCCAGGGTACAGTTCTAGAGGACGAGGAGGACGAGGAAGATGAGGAGGAGGAGGAGGAGGAGGACTAGGAGCAATTGCAGCAGGGTGGCACCCAACGCAGCTCGTGGGCATCACTGGAGCGTGGCTGGGGGGATACAGAGGACACAGATGATATACCTCCCACAGAGGACAGCTTGTCTTTGCCTGTGGGCAGCCTGGCACACATGGCCGACTACATGCTGCAGTGCCTGCGCAACGACAGCCGAGTTGCCCACATTGTAACTTCCTCTGATTACTGGGTGGCCACCCTGCTGGATCCCCGTTACAAGGACAACGTGCCGTCCTTAATCCCCTCACTGGAGCGTGAGAGGAAGATGCGCGACTACAAGCGCACACTGGTAGAGGCGCTGCTGAGGGCATTCCCAAATGATAGCGGGGGCTCAGTGGAAGCACAAGGTGAAGGTAGAGGAGGAGGAGGAGGTAGAGGCCACCAACGCAGCTGTGCCACCGCCAGCACCTCAGAAGGCAGGGTTAGCATTTTAATTTATTTTCCCTATCCCCATTTTTTTGTAGGGCACTTGCCCTAGTTTGAAGATGATTTTAGAACAGTTATATGGCTTCTACCATTAATTAATACTTTTCAGACACAGTTTGAAGATTATCCACATTCACCTCCATTTTTGCATTTTTTATGTTTTTATTTTTTTTAAAATATTTAAAGTTATTTCCCTGTCCCCATTTCTTTGTAGGTCACTTGTCCCACCCTTACCCCCATTTCCTTCCTTTTGCAGCCCTCTAGGGCTTTCCAGGACTTAGTTACAGCCATTTTTGTGCCTAAAAGTTCGGGTCCCCATTGATTTCAATGGGGTTCGGTGTCCGTGCGATCGTTCGGGTTACGTCCGGACCCGGACTTTGTTCCGAAGTTCGGCCGGACCAGCAGAACCCGAACTTCCAGAGGTTCACTCAACTCTAGTTATTTATTATTATTTCAAATGTTCTTTCTTATTTCTGTATTCCTGAATTTTGGAAATTCAGAAATAAGGAAGTACATTTGAAAAGTTATTAATCTATTATTTTAACGTATTATAAATAATAATAAGCTATTATTATTTCAAATATTCTTCCTTATTTCCAACTTTTGCAGTATGTGACTGTATATATGCATACTGTATACATGTATGTATGTGTATGTGTATACTGGGTGTGCATATACTGTGTGTATATTGTATGTATATTGTATGTATACTGTATATACACACCCTGTATACACACACACACACATACATACATACATACATACAGTATGCATATATACAGTCAAACACTGCAAAAGTCGGAAATAAGGAAGGAAATTTGAAATAGTAATAGCTTGTTATAATTTATAATAAGTTAAAATAATATATATTTTTTTTTAACTTGTTTTTATTGGATTTTTGGAGATACAAAAGTAGAAAATAGAGAATATCAAATACAAGTGCGTAGTAGGTGAAATGAGCATCCCATAGGTACAAAGAATGTTACATATAACATTGTAAAAGAGCATTGCAGTACGTCTTGTATATCAAAATTGCTTAATACAGTTATCCATGCTAGGGTTACTTTGCACAAAGTACTGGGTTGCATTATAGAATGACAGTATAATGCACAAAGTACCAATTAGGATTGGTAGGGTTGTAGGAAATAGGGAGGGGAGAGGATTGGGGGTAAACTAAGACAGGAAAGTATAACGCCAAGTGATTAGATTGGAGAAAATGTTGTTTGTGTTCCGACTGATCTCCCGTATGGAGATGTTTTAATTGTCTGTGAGTTGTTCCCTCCAGACTTCCCAGCATGCGTTGAATGCTTTGCGTTTGGTTAGGTTATTTATTAGTAAGGATTTGTAGGTATAATGTGTATGGACAAGAGATAGTACATCCCGGAGATTTAGAGTCTTATCCGATCTCCAGTTTCTAGTTATTAAAGTTTTTGCTGCCAAGAATATATGTGTGACAACAGCCCGGAAGTCCGGCGGGAACCGCTCTATACCCAATCCCAGGAGAGCCAAAGCAGGGTCAGGGCCTGTGAGGCAACCCGTGATAGACGAAATTTTTCTAAAGATGCTATTCCAAAAACTAGTGAGACTTTTACGACTCCACTCTTCAAGGTCAGCGACCTTTGCCCTCAGCCAAGCCACCTCATCGGATTGTTAGTTGTGGGAGTCAACCAAAGAATTATATGAGGTCGCGTATTCCCCCATTTTCTTCTCAGCATGATCCACCCTGCCTCCCAGTTCCTGGATTTCTCCCTTGAAGCCCCGCATGCACTCCATCATGTTGGAATGCAGTGAACCCCGCAACAAGACTAGCATATCTTTAAGTGTTGTGTCTGAAATAGGCCGATTGGATGTGGGGAAGGTGTTGATGGTGTCGGTCAGTTCTTTGGTGTCATCTAGGGAGTCTTGATCAGGGGTTAGGTTGTTTGGCGCGACCTCGTCTGATAGCCGGGGTTTGGACTTCACTGGACTGCGAGAGGTTGGGGTGGATATTGCCAGGGGGCTGTGAGCTTTCTCTCCCTGGGAGGTAGGGCTTGGGGTCCCTGTGGCAGGGGAGGATGAGGCTGGGGAGCTGTTGCTTTTGGTTTCAGACAGAGGACTTTTGTTGGCTGGAGAAAAAAATTCATTCAGTTTTTTTGGATGGGAGGAGTCCTTCCTTTTGTGTGTCATGTTGATGGTCAGCATGGAGGGATAGTGTAGCTCTCGGTGCAGCTAAGGTAGATCTGTCCCCGTAGAAGGTAGTCGGGTGAGATGTTTCAATGAGTCGGAGAAAGGACATCAGAGCTCCGGCGCCTAAGAAGACGCGTCCTTCTTCTCCGCCGTCAGGCCACGCCCCCCACTAGTTAAAATAATAAATGAATAACTTATTATTTCAAATGTTCTTCCTTATTTCCGAATTTCCAAAATTCGGAAATAAGAAAGAACATTTGAAATAATAAATAACTATTAAATTATAGGTATTGGAATTTTCTTGAAAGTATGGCTATTAGTGATAAATTTCATAGTTATTAGTTCATTATTATTTCAAATATTCTTAGTTATTTTTGAATTTTTGGATTTCCGAATTTCTGAATTTCGGATTTCCAAATTACTGCAATTACCGCAATTGCTGAATTACCGCGATTCGGAAAAATTTAAATTCGGAAAAATTCAGAAATTGAAAATTCGGAATTCGAAAATTTTTGAATTTTCAGATTTCCAAATTTCTGAATTTCGGATTTCCGAATTACCGCAATTACCGCAACTGCCAAATTGCCGCGATTCTGAAAAACGAAAATTCAGAAAAATTCACAAATTGAAAATTCGGAATTGGTCTGAATTGCCGAATTTTGCAAAATTTGGTAAAATCGAAATTCGGAACGAAACGAATTGCACAAGCCTAGCAGCAATGCACAGCTCCATAGACCGCAAACATTGGGAGGTTTGGGCATACCCGACTTTTTGGTTTTACTTTCTCTCCGCCAGATTCCTTCAACTTGCACAATGGTCTAGCTCTATTAAATCAATACCATGGGTGACATTTGAACGCAACACCATTTATCCATTCAGGTTGGAGAGCATTGCTTGGTCCAACATGTCGAACTCAAAAAAAATGTATAAACGTAACAAAATTGTTGCCCATTCTCTCCAAATGTGGATAAAATATAAAGACTCCTTACAACTATCCCCTCACACTCCTATTCTAGCCTCTTACTTTGGCGACTCCCGCTTTCCCCCAGCATTCAACAATCCTGATGAGTTTATCCTATGGAAACAGGCGGGACTTACCAGCCTGAAATCTCTTACACAAGACAATCTTTTTTCTACCTTTGAACACCTATGCAACACCTATAAACTCCCTGCCTCTGAACTTTCTAATTATAACTTGATCAAAGAATTCTATTCCTCACACTATACAATTAATAACCTCAATATCCCTTCTTCCTTTGAACAAATATGTATTTCCTCCTCTAGAGATAGAGGACAGATCTCTGCTTTATACAAGCTATGTATCAACCCCCTGATTATAGATAAATCTAAACCCATGCTTCCATGGGAACAAGAACTCAAATGCAGTATCTCTATAAGAGATTGGTATACAATGATTGACAATCTCCGTAAGAGTTGCTGTTTTCCTGCCATCCGTGAGTCCCCAGATAAACTTATGACTAGATGGTATATGACCCCCTCTAAACTTCATCAATACTATCCTAACTGCTCCCCCAACTGTTTTAGAGGCTGCCCAAATGAAGGAACCCTTTTACATTTATTCTGGGACTGTAAACATTTAGATTCAATACGGAAATCCGCTACTAATATCGCAGACAAACTAACGATTGATAAAATCACTCTTTCCCCTCAAATATGCCTTCTATTCAGGAAAATTCCTAATGTACCCAGTCATATTAACAGATTGCTGCATACCCTCTGTAGTGCAATCATCTGGATGATCGCTTGCAACTGGCGTACACGTTGCATCACATGGCAACAAGTTATCTCAAGAATGTCTACAATTAGACTCACAGAATATATCTATTGTACGTTACACGATCAAATTAGTACATATGAACAAAAATTGTCTCTTTGGGATTCTATACTTAATGACTAATTAAATCTTTTGTATAATTTATTACCTGACATCTTTTATACTGTGTAATATACATCTATCTCTTTGATTATACTGTTAACATATTTTGTATGTATTCTTTGTATCTTCCCTACCAATAAAGCATTTTGTAACCAAGAAATATTGCAGATGCTTTATCTCGTTTGCAGTTCATGAGATTTCGACAGCTGGCTCGAGAAGTGGACCCATCCAGTTTCCCTTGCCTGGATTTCCTCTGGGGCTTGATCTGGGATTGATTTAGTCCTTTCTCATGAATTCAGTCTCATCCAAGCCTTGGGAGGATTACCTTAATTCTTGGGATAAATTGTTTTCTTTCTGTTCTACCATGAATATTGATTGTAGGGAAGTAAATTTCTATATTGCTTAGTCCTTTACTTCTCATTTAATTCATTCAAATTTTTGTACTGCCGCAATACACAACAATTTAGCAGGTGTATAATTGTTTCTTATTTCAGGCCTACCTGCATTATTATTATTTTACCAGGTTAAGCAAATCCTCAAAGGATTGCATAGATCCTGTCCAAACTATGGATAAAATACTCCCCATTTCTATTGACCTTCTAGTTAAACTTATTTCAGTTCTTGACCTATTTTGCTTTTTGTCAGTTAACAAATTGCTTTTGCTAGTTTTACTTTGACATTTTTGGGACTTTATATAATAAAGCATCTAGTTAATTCCTTCTAAATTTCAGATTTTTCAATAGTGGATAGTTCCCTTAATTTTTTATTAGAAGATCTAAGACTGATGTTATAGACAATGGCCATTTGATTACTTTATTCGGTTCTCATAATCTAGTCATTTGTCCAGCTTTAGCCTCCAGTTTTATTGGTTCATACTTAATACATGCTGACCTGACTCCATCAATCAGATTACAATTTTCAGCTGTCCCGTCTTCCTGACTTAAGAAACTGAATCTTTATGGTTTTCATTTTTCTTCTCATTCATTTCTGGTAGAGGTGGCCACTACTGCTAGTTTGTTAGAGCTATGCTTGTCCTGATATGTTTAATAATTCATTATTTTTCTTTGAGGTTTGTCTAAATACATTATTTGGATAGTCTGTCATTTGTTCATTTATTGGGCCATGAAGCCGGTCAAATCCAGGAATTCTATTAATTTATGTTTGGATAATAACAACTTTCAGGTTCTTTGGTGGGGCATTAGAGGTCTCAGATGGAAAAATGTTAAAGACCAACTTATTTATCTGGTATTTGACCCATGCATGGCATTCCGATTATTTATGCAGGGGCAAATGATATAGGTAGGGTTAAGGCATGGGACCTTCTGTGTGAAAATGAAAAGAGATATTTATTTTTTTAAGCTTTTGTTTCCTCGGGCTGTTCTTGTTTTTTTTCGGAGATGATTCCCAGAGTGTTGTGGTCTGCTGCAGGTAATCTTTTTTATATTTTTTATATTGACAAAATTTGAAGATGTCTTAATCTCACAATTCACAACTTTCTAGTCTCTTCAGGAGGGTTGTCTTACCATAATGTTGAATTTGAAGGTTTTTTTTTACCAGGCCTTTTTAGGAAAGATCGTCTACATCTGTCAGAAATTGGCCTGGATATTTTCAGCGTTGGCTTACAAAACATCAAAAACATTATTGAATCCCCTCTTTTTTTCCTGCCCCCTCCCCCTTCTTTACCCTTATATCTTTCTTCTACTCTTTTCTATCTCTATTGCTCTTTCACTTTGCCTAACCAAGATTCTGGTCAAGAGACATTCTAATAAGATTCTGATTTTGTTGAGACATTTGAATACAATGTGTAAGCCACGCCTACTTTACTACTAAGAGGCACCACGGAATGTGCTACTGCTCAGTTCCTGGATCCCTTTGCACCCTACTAGTCTAGAGTACTAGGTACCCTCCAGGTACTTCCCCAGAGGCCTAAGCAATGGGTTCCTTAACCCCAGGCTGGTCACGTTTTGCTTTGTTTGCTAACCACCACTTAGTGGGGTTTGTGTTACACCCCTTGTTTTATTCTGTTTGCATTTTTGGCTGTTAATCATATCCGTGCATTTGTATGCTATTTTCTCATGTCTCCCAATGGTTTACTAACCTGTCTGTTGTCATTTCGACTCATTTATATTGATAAACAATTTGAACAAGAAAAAAACATTATTGAACTGGCCTTGGTGTTGGTGAGGCCTGGATGGGCAACGTGAATGTATTTTATAGTTGATATTTTGGTTTTAGCCATGATGGCTATGTTTATCATTTAATATGTTCTTTATTATTTATTTAAGGTTACCCCTTGAATGACACCATGACCAATAAAATATTCCAAGATTTAATGAGTTGAATCTTTATGGTGTGTTGTGTTATCATTACCATTATTGTTTTGGGTATTTTATGACTCCTTTGTGCTATACCATGCTCTACACTGGATACAACTACCAATTTATTTTTGGAAATAATTGCATATATATTGTTTTCATTTACTGTATATAGTTAAACAAATGTTACATTTCTTTATAAAATTCATAGACCAGTCACAAGTTACCATTCACACACCATCCCACTCTCTACAAATGAACACAAACACACTCAAACTTGTACTCTTTAGGGCCCATGTGATCTAAATCTCATCATATTTTCAGGTATTGTGACACTGCTTCATTTGCAGGAAGCCCACACAGACCTAGGAAAAAACATACATTCTTTATGTAGATAGTGTCCTTTGTGTGAACTAAAGCTAGTACTTCAAAGAAGAATGTTAACCACTTAGCTGCTTCAATTGACTTCATTCTACCATTCCTCATTTCCTGAGTGCTATTTACAGTCTTGATGGTTAAATATAATTCTTTGACCTAAAACATTGCCCCTTATCTCTGGTTATCACTGTCAATGCAAAGTCTACTTATTTTTTTACAATCAGATATTTCTTTACTGAATTATTTTACAAAGCATTGCAAAACACAAGCCTGAACTCCACAACTTCCTGAATTGAGGTATACTGTAACCAATCCATTCAAACAGACACATTATTTTCAACAGTTAGTTATTATAATTTGGAACCTTGGCAATAAAAAGTCAGCGAATAACCTATTTGCTTTTAGTAAATCAATTGAAAACAAAGTGTTAGCTGGTAACTGTCAAAAGGAGAAATTTTATAAACATGTTAAGAAGCAAGAATTCAGTACACACGTTTTGACATACATTTTTTATTTGGTTTAAGCAGATACAATGTATATTCACAGATTTGCGAAAATCAATAAATAATACATTTATAGAGCACTGAAATATGAGTAGGAAGATGACTCGGCAGATAGGAAGGGGGAAAATAGCCTTTGTAAAGCAAGTATTGTAATTAAATACACAAAGTATGCATGCTAGAATTCTTAATGTTGGCTATATGCTCCTTTATCCTGACATGCATAGCTCTAACTGTGTGGTTCACATGTTGAAGGCTGCAAGGGCATATGATCAAATGGACCACATTAAGGGATGCACAAGTTATAAATAATTTAATATCATAAGATTTGTATGTAGCCGATGATCTAAAATTACACACACATCTGTCACATATCTTATTCAGACAGCAGACTGCACATTTACAACATGGAAAATAACCCTTCATGTCCTAAGAGAAGGTGGTCCTATTAGGAGCATCAAGCATATTTTGTGCAATATATAATCTTAATGGTGGTACCCTGGTGAAGAATACATTTCGTGGAGTCAGGGATATTAAATCCCAACAATTTGTCATTTTTTAACATTTTCCAGTGTCTAGTTATGGTTTTTTAAATATCATAATATTGATGAGAATAAGCAGCAACAAAAGAAAAACTAAAATCTTTAAGGGTTCTTTCACACATACGGACCATTCATCAGTTCCGTCACATCAAAACGGATGAAGTATTCAGTTTTTTCATCCGTTTTTTCATCTGTGGTCATCAGTTTTTCATCAGTTTTTTTTTACATCCATTACCAATGCAAAAATGAATGAAAAACTGACCATTCGTACGTTTACATCCGTTTTTCGTCCGATCCGTTTTTTTGACGGATGAAAAATAGGACTTTCATCCATTAAAAAAAAAACGGATGCTGACGGAAGCGGATGAAAATGGATGCAAATGAATGATCATCAGTTGTCATCCATTTTTCCATAGAGTTGCATTGATGTCCGTTTTTCATCCGTCAACGGATGGATGAAAAACGGACAAACAGTCCGTATGTGTGAAAGGGGCCTAACCGTACCATTTTCTTCAGCAGCACCACCCAAGATGATATTTCTATCCATGCTAGAATTAGCTTATCCAAATCCTCTCCTTTGTAACCTTTATCAATAAATCTGGACTTCAACACCATAGCTTGTTTCAAATAGTCGTCTCTAACAGAGCAATTTCACCTCAATGGGATAAACTGTCTCTTACGGATAGTTGTAAGCCAGGAGGGATGATGACAGGGATGATGAGGTTACCACAGAGCGCTCCTTCACGTCAGTGTTCAAATCCAGAAAATGTATCTTGTGCTTACTAGCCTCATACTGAAAGGCTATGCCCAATGTGTTATCATTGAGTTCATCAATGAATACACACAATTCCATATTGCCATCCCACAGGAGGAGGACGTCATCGATAAACCTTCTCCAAACAACCAATTCAGGTCTCCTGTTAGTATAGATGATGTCCTCCTTCCATTTGGCCATAAATAAATTTGCCATACTTGGAGCAAATTTAGCACCCATGGTAACCCCCCTATTTTGAAAATAGAAGGAACTGCCAAACCAAAAATAATTGTGGGGCTTTGCAAAATTAAGCAGCCGCAACACAAATTCTCCCTGAATAGGTAAAAGATTGATATCTCTCCTCAAAGTATCCACTGCCTCAGACCCATGTTGGTAGAAAATGATAGTGTAAAGGGAGGCAACATCGGCAGTTGACAAAATGTAGCTCTCTTCCACTCTAACCCATTGAGTAACTGAATAACCTCAGTAGAGTCCTTACAGTAAGAGGGGGTCTGCGCAACTAACGGCTGTAAAAAGACATTAATATATTTCCTGATTCTTGAAGTAACTTAATCCAGTCCATTTATTGTCACCTACCTGGTGGATTGGTAGGATCCTTGTGGATTTAGGGAGATAATATATCACAGGCACTCTTGGTGCTGCTGGCATTAGGAATGCTTTCTCTTTCTTAGTGAGAATATTATCTTTAAAGCCCTGATTAATAACTTTAACCAGCCCCCTTTTAATTCAGTAGTGGGATTATTCTGAAGAGGTACATAAGTTTCAGTATCAGAGAGAATTCTTTCCTTATCACCTAAATAGGCAGATTTATCTAGAACGACAATACTGCCCCCCCCCAATATCAGCAGGGCAGATGATAATTTAATTTCTCTATTTCAATGACTCCAATCCTTCTCTAAACTGTTTATTGTTATAGTGTTGATTCATTGATAGGGGTTACAAAGGAGAGGATTTGGATAAACTAATCACAGAGGTGGGTAGTATGGATAAAAAAATTGCTACGGTTAAAGATTTTAGTTTTTTCTTTTGTTACTATATATTCTCATCAACATTATGGTATTAAAAAACACTTGAAAGTGTTAAAAAATGACAAGCTGTTGAGCTCTAATATCCCTGACTCCTCGCAAGTTATTTTTCAGGGGGTACCGCCATTAAGATTATATATTGCATGGAATATCATTGAAGCTCCTAATAGGACCACCTTCTTTCAGGACATAAAGGGTTATTTTCCATGTCGTAAATGTGCAGTCTGCTGTCTGAATAAGATATGTGAGAGATGTGTGTGTAATTTTAGATCACTGGCTAAATCCAAAGCTTACGATATTAAATCATTTATGACTTTTGCATCCCTTAATATGGTCTATTTGATCATTTACAATTGTTGCCTGAAATATATGGGCCACACAGTTAGAGCTATGCATGTCAGGATAAAGGAGCGTATAGCCAACATTAAGATGGGATTCCCAGGTCATAGTTTATACAAATACTACTTACAGTGTCACAATAAAAATCCTGTGGGTTCTACCATTCTGGCCATAGATAAATTCATTGGAGGGGTATTTTTATCCAGCGTGAAATATCCAGATTGGAGACTCACTGGATTTATGACCTTAATTCTTATGTCTCATTCAGACAAATGGAATATAAGCTGCTTTCTAAATAATAGCTGAGGTACATCCATATTTATTCTCTCAGTCTGATTTTATTTTTTGAGTCTGACTTTATATATCCATCAGTTTATGACTCATATGTGTTTGATTAGTCTTAATAGAACATTTTTATTATGTCAAATTGATTGCATATTATATTTGAAATGTTTAATAAGTTGGTCATTCTGCCAAGTATCCTCTACATGGTACTATCATCACCTGGGGTTGATTATTTTAATGCTAACTGTCTGCTGTCATAGGCATATATGCTGATTTGTTCCCTGATTTTTTTCATTTTGTTTTTGGGGCTTTTTAATCATTTATATACATGCTATTTACATCCCACAATGTGGTAACACTTGTTTGTACTGAAAGTTCCGGCCGTTGGAGCGTATCTGTGGTTACAGGCAATTTCCTGGTGCTGATAACCGGTTTACTTATTTCCGGTATTCTTGTGTATACGGGCGTGCTTGCATCAGTGGGTCATGCCTCTGATGATGTCTATTGATGATAAAACATTTAAGGCAGATGACACAAACACGCTACAAGCCATGGCCATCTTGATTATTTTGATCTCCCATCACACTGAAGCTGGTGCGGGGCCCTCATTTGTCTCTCTAATTCAGCTATATGGATTTTAGTTAGAAACATAGAAACATAGAAAAGTGATGGCAGAAAAAGACTGAGTAGTCGATCGAGTCTGCCCCTTTTTATTTATTTTTTTTTATTTATTTTTTTTATATATTTTTTTTTTTTACATTAACCTTGTTGTTTGACTATGGATTTATGTTTATCCCAAGCATGTTTAAAGCCATTTACTGTTGACTGTCTCACAACCTCTGTTGGTAGTTTATTCCAATCATCAACCACCCTTTCAGTAAAATAATACTTTCTAAGATTAGTTTTGAACTTCCCCCCAGTTAGTTTGAGGTCATGTCCCCGTGTTCTTGATTTTGGTTTCATATTGAAAAGACTACCCTCCTGAACCTTATTCACCCCTTTGATGTATTTAAAGGTTTCAATCATGTCTCCCCTCTCCCTTCTTTCCTCCAGACTGTACATATTAAGTTCCTGAAGTCGCTCTTGATATGTTTTATCCCCCAGACCTTTCACCATTTTTGTTACCCGTCTCTGAACTCGTTCTATTTTATCAATATCTTTTTGTAAGTGAGGTCTCCAGAACTGGACACAGTATTCTAAGTGAGGTCTCACTAAAGATCTATATAGAGGAATCAGAACCTCCTTCCTCCTGCTGGTGATCCCTCTACTGATACATCCCAGAATTCTATTTGCTTTTCCCACTGCCTGGTTACACTGTGTCCTCATTTTGCAATCATCTGAAATAAGCACCCCCAAATCTTTTTCTTCTGTAGTGCTGGCTAACTCTGTGCCCCCAATGCTGTACTCTCTAAGGGGATTCTTTTTCCCTAGATGCATTATTTTACATTTAGAAATATTGAACTGCAGTCTCCACTGCTTTGACCAATCTTCCAGCAATGCCAAATCATGTTCCATGTTACAGACACCTCCAGGGATATCAACCCTATTACACACCTTTGTATCATCAGCAAAGAGACATACATTGCCCAGCAAACCTTTAGTTATATCACTTACATATAGGTTGAATAGAACAGGACCCAATACAGAGCCTTGTGGTACCCCACTAGTGACTGGTCTCTGTTCTGAGTGAACCCCATTTACAACCACACTCTGGGATCTATCCTTTAGCCAACTGCATATCCACTGAACCACCCACCTCAACATCAGACAGTTGATCCCCATTTGTCAGTACTAGGTCAAGAATATGATCACCTCGGGTTGGGCTTTTTACTAACTGTTTTAGAGAAACCCCATTCAGTGCTTCCATTACATCCCTGCTACCTATGGTAGCAGTACAAAGATCAACTTGGGTACAATCAATCAAATTGGTACATTCAGCCTGCCCGTTAATGGTTCAAATCTGGGCCAGGTACAAGTACCTATGTTAGTTGTCCTTGCCCTTGTCAGGGTTTTGCTGTGACCCTTTACAGTGCTAAGCCTTAGCCCTTGCCATTTAACTGTCAAATACCAGAACTTTAATAGGCAGTAGATGCTCTGGCATTTAACAGTTAATCTGCAAGAATGGGCCTTGGCACCAGGAAGTACAGGAATTAAACATCAAGGGCATATGTGCCACACTTGTTTTTTACCTATTTTTTAATGGTGAGATGAAGAGCCTGTTCATTTACTCTCTTTCCTGTAAAATACAACAGAAATTGAGGGGCAAATCACCTTATAGACAGTGGTCACTCAGACAGGTATCTCCATTGGAAGATTTACCAGCAACTTCTGTTTCCTGTGACAGCTGTACAGATTTGACTTTCCCATCACCTTTACCTGTGACAGTTGTCATGAACCCAGATAAAGAAAATAAATTCACCAGCAAGGGCAAGTCAGAAATTAAAACCTGAGAGAGATTCTAACATTTCCCTTCTCACAGCAAAAAAAAAAAAAGTTTTGGCAGGACATACACTTTTAATAGTTTTGCCTAGAGATAAACAAGTAGAGATTGAAACTCCATATACAAACCAGGCTCCAAATAACCCAAGGAATTAATTTGTGGATTAATATATGTCCATTAAAATATTAACCTCATAAATGTAGTTGCTATATATATATATATATATATATATATATATACAGTATCTCAGAGTACACCCCTCACATTTCTGTAAATATTTTATTATAGCTTTTCATGTGACAACACTGAAGAAACTACACTTTGCTTCAATGTAAATTAGTGAGTGTACAGCTTGTATAACAGTGTAAATTTGCTGCCCTCTCAAAAT
>BLSH010509109.1:144282-155109 GCA_018402905.1 Glandirana rugosa
TATATGTCCATTAAAATATTAACCTCATAAATGTTGCTATATATATATATATATATATATATATATATATATATATATACAGTATCTCAGAGCACACCCCTCACATTTCTGTAAATATTTTATTATAGCTTTTCATGTGACAACACTGAAGAAACTGCACTTTGCTTCAATGTAAATTAGTGAGTGTACAGCTTGTATAACAGTGTAAATTTGCTGCCCTCTCAAAATAACTCAACATGTCCAACTGGGGCCCAATTAGCCATTTTCCTCTCCTGTGTGTCATGTGACTCATTAGTGTTACAAGGTCTCAGGTGTGAATGGGGAGCAGGTGTGTTAAATTTGGTTTTGTCGCTCTCCCTCTCTCATACTGGTCACTGGAAGTTCAACATGGCACCTTATTGCAAAGAACTCTCTGAGGATCTGAAAAAAAAGAATTGTTGCTCTACATACAGATGGCTTAGGCTATAAGAAAATTGCCAAGATCCTGAAACTGAACTGGAGCATGGTGGCCAAGACCATACAGCGGTTTTACAGGAAAGGTTCCACTCAGAACAGGCCTCACCATGGTCAACCAAACATGTTGAGTGCACATGCTCAGCATCATATCCAGAGGTTTCTTTGGGAAATAGACGTATGAGTGCTGCCAGCATTGCTGCAGAGGTTAAAGGGGTGGGGGTTCAGCATGTCAGTGCTTAGACCATATGACACACACTGTATCAAATTGGTCTGAATGGCTGTCATCCCAGAAGGAAGCTTCTTCTAAAGATGATGCCCTCAAAGCAGTTTGCTGAAGACAAGCAGACTAAAGACATGGATTACTGGAACCATGTCCTGTGGTCTGATTAGATCAAGATAAACTAATTTGGTTCAGATGGTGTCAAGCATGTGTGGTGGCAACCAGGTGAGAAGTACAAAGACAATTGTGTCTTGCCTACAGTCAAGCATGGTGGTCGGAGTGTCATTGTCTGGGGCTGCATGAGTGCTGCTGGCACTGGGGAGCTACAATTCATTGAGGGAACCATGAATGGCAACATGTACTGTGACATACTGAAGCAAAGCATGATCCCCTCTCTTTGGAGACTGGACCACAGGGCAGTATTCCAACATGATAATGACCCCAATCACAGCTCTGCCTTGCTAAAGAAGCTGAGGGTAAAGGTGATGACCAAGCATGTCTTCAGACCTAAACCCTATTGAGCATCTGTGGGGCATCTTCAAATGGAAGGTGAAGGAGTGCAAGGTCTCTAACTTCCACCAGCTCCGTGATGTTGTCATGGAGGAGTGGAAGAAGACTCCAGTAGCAACCTGTGAAGCTCTGGTGAACTCCATGCCCAAGAGGGTTAAGGCAGTGTTGGAAAATAATGGTGGCCACACAAAATATTGACACTTTGAGCTCAATTTGGACATTTTCACTTAGGGGTGTACTCACTTTTGTTGCCAGCGGTTTAGACATGAATGACTGATGGTTGAGTTATTTTGAGGGGACAACAAATTTACACTGTTATACAAGCTGTACACTCACTACTTTACATTGTAGCAAAGTGTCATTTCTTCAGTGTTGTCACATGAAAAGATAAAATAAAATATTTACAAAAATGTGAGGGCAGTACTCATGTTTGTGAGATACTGTATGTAGCAACTACATATATATGTATAATATACATATATACTGTCTACCTTGGCCTGCACTTAAAAAGTTGAAGGCTCATTTCACAATGACAATCTTTTAATAAAAGATTCTGTTTAATATGTGAGACTGAGCTTTCATCTTCAGAGATATATATTCTGCATACTTATAGTGCAGAGTCTGCATTTCATAGTGCTCAGATATCTCTACTCAGTGTACCTGTCACAAAGGGGATTTGTTCAGTAATACAGTGCACTGTTTTAGCATCATTTTCATGCTGAATATTTCAATCCAAGAAAATAAATTGCTGCAATCATTTTGGTCAGTATATTGGAAATGGTCAACTAAATCCTAGTTATACATTTAGCTGTCACATCTATATGCAAGGGTGAAAGTGAAGATTTTTTCAGATCAATGTTGTTTTATATATAGAAGTTCAATTTATCATTCCTATTGCCTAATATTATTTATGTCTATGGCTATTTCCCTGTGTGTTAAAAATGAACAGGAAAGCTCCCATTAAAAAACTAATATGCTTAAGAATATTTGATTTTCACATCTAATCTTCTTTAGCCTCCTGTTAGCTTGGAAACCTCCAGATAGAATATTTTATGGTATTTTAGGACAATCTTTCATGTTGACCCTGAGGGACTTGTCATTCTCAAGAACAGATATTAATCTGTCTCAGAAATATTGCATGGAAAATACTGTGGAAAAGTTTGTATAATTTATGTAGTATTAATGCAATTTTAGTGTTGCAGCAGAAGCTTTAAAAAGATCTAAAGACATAGAAAAAAATAAAACATAACATGATAAACTAGCAACTAGGGCACCTCTACTATTTAGAACTGAAGATAATTTTATTTTAATTTCAGCTTTCCTTTAAAACATTTATTGCCTACAGCACAATCCCTCCCTAGAGCATGAGCTCTCTGATGTTCTGTCCAAAAAAGAAACTTTCAATTGAAAGCTAAGCAGTTGTTTGCTACCGGCAAATCATTGATCTTTATAGTTTCTTTTAAGCATGTTATACAGTATGTTTCATAATATGTAACAATTAGGTTATGCTTATAAATCTTGGCTGATGCACCATATTGTTTTTTTTTTATTTTTAATTCTGCTTTTGCCATGGTAAAATGATTTTATATGCCCTTTTGTTGCCTAGATAAGGTATCTCTGAACCAGCATAATTTTGTGAAAGCATTAGTGCATTAAAATAAACAATCCTCATACAAGCCTACAGCATATGCAGAAGGTTCTGGTACATTTTAATCTAAAGTATAGCATAGAGCTTTTATGGGCAATTTGTATATTACACAACACAAGAGGTTGATTTAATAAATTAGTACTATTTTCTTCTGTAAATTTTTAAAAACTATATATGTTTTTAAGTTTTACTGCACATTATTCATTGTTTGATATAAACACTGCATCAGTGGCATAGCTCCCAACTGTTTCTATGTTGATCTATTCCTCTCTTGGACCCCACATCTCTTTATCCATCTTTCCTCTTTAGTTGCCCCTCTTTTTGAGCTAATGTTCTAAAATACAATTATAAAAAATAGAATATTAAAGTAGAACTCAATTCAAATACTGTCTATGCTTTAACCTGCTCCCACCTCCATTCTAAGCCTTATACTAACTACCCTGTAAAGGAAATATGTGTATACTTACCTATACTGAAGGTGCTCCACTCTGGTCACATCATCTCCCCAGCAGCCAGCTTCAGTGAAGAGGAGAGATTGCCAAGAACGGCTGCAATGCCTATGCAATGACGCCACTCATTAACTTACTATGGGGCATCCGTTGTTGGCTGTCCCTCCTCTACACTGAAGCCGATGCTGGGAGCCAATCATGTGAGCTTAGTTAGTATTTGGCTGGACTTCTACTATGAAATATGTTATACTACACTAAATATTTCTAAATATCACACTAAATAGTGTGATTAACTAATCTTTCCATATTTTTTTCTCCTGCTGCCATCCACATAATACATATGTGCTTTATAGGCAACACGTCGCATACTGTATATATCTGATGTTTCTGTGCTGAGAGCATGTTCACAACACACTCCCAGCACAGAGATCAAGTTGTCAAAGACAGGTCTCAGTCCCCACTATTGATCGATAGCTGGCAGGACCAGTTCTTGATCATGTGACCACTGTGACAACCAATCACAGTGGTGACATGATAGTCGATCCTTCATGCCCCCAGGTGTACAGTTCCCAGGGCTGGGCAGGAAATGGGTTAAGGTAAATACTACAACTGATACCAACAGCTTCAGGTTAGATTTGCTCCTGCTGACACCTTAGATACAGGGCTTATTTTATCTTCCGGATAGTAAAAATATGTGGCTTATTATATTCTACTGACAGCAACAATGGGACTTATTTTGCTATCCAAATAAAATCTATCAATAAAATAAAATCAATGATGAGGTTCTTTTAAAGCCTTGTTCACACCATACTTACGTAAAAACTGATGGAAAAAACTTGCAAATTTTACTTGCATAGAATATTTCGACTTGTTCACACCATGTGCAGAGGCATGCATTTCTTTGTACCTGTCTCTGCAAGGGCACAAAGAAAACAATTGTTTTCTATGTGCCCTAATCACACAACAAAGTTGGTGTCCCATGAGTTTTTTTTTTCTGCACAGAAAAAATATGCACATGATACCAGTGTTGTGATGTAAATAGGGCACATAGAAAACAATTGTTTTCTTTGTGCCCTTGTAGGGACAGGTGCTGAAAATGTCACTTCTCTGCAGATCATGTGAATGAGGCATAATAATCCTCTGACACCAACAATGGGGTTTATTTTATCCCAAGTTAAATGACATTGGGATTTATATTTTCCCACTGACACCAATGATTGGCACTTATTTTATCCTATAGACACCAACAATGGGACTTATTTTATCCCAATAACAATGAAACTGGGACTTATATTTTCCCACTGACACCAATGATGGACACCTATTTTATCCTATAGATACCAACAATGGGGCTTATTTTACTCACATCAACACCGCAGTTGGGTGATTTTTACTCCCACTTTCCCTTCTGTGTCTGAATCTGAGGCTGTGTTTCCTAATGTTGCCAGGGATAGGTATGTCTTTTGACCACATACTATGTAGGGAAATAAGTGTTATAAATAATCCTTAAGTTCATGATCCCCTACTGTCGCGTAATACTCTGAGCCTGTTCATTTTCATGCCCCCTGATAAATGTTCTCTAATTATCATTGGATGGACCTGTGACAATTACTGTTAAAATTTAAAAAGGTGATAAAAAGTGATAAATCCTACTAACAAATGTAACATTATAAATAGCAGCACTTGTAATAATCTGACTATAGCATCTATGTAAAGAGGAAAGGATCACCACTACTCCCAACCAGCCCAGGTGAATAAACGATAAGCAATAGCCTCAGCCTACATGACTCCACATCAAGATCGCAAGTTGTGTGGTCAGCTTGAGACATAATTTTTACAAAATTTGATTGTGAATTATCTGATGTTGTGATAAAGTTTAGTTTTATTCACATGACCATTCGCAATTCAGGATACTTAGTAATGATGCATACAATATGCTGCAGGCTCTGAGTAATGGCACATGACTTGACATTTGAAAACATCAGGGAATTCAAGCATTTTCAAACAAGCCTGGTCATTTTTTATTTATCTGTGGTGTTCCAAGGTTAACTGCTGCAATCATTCCCAACTTATACATTTACAAACATATCCAAAGTCATATCAGATTATTTCCATGCATTATACATGCATTAGAATATATTTCCGTGCATAGTTTGAAAATAATTTTGATGAATGTGTAAACAATGATGAAATATTAGACATAAAGAAAAATTTCTGTTTCTTTGGTGTTTCTTCTTTTTGCTTCTCTGTAAAAATAGCCCATTCCCATGATAGGCAAAGGGTAATTTTCCAATATTCTTGGCAGTGAGAATATCATTTCCTTGCAGCTTTCCTCTGCTCTTACGCCTCACAACTCAACTACAGGCATGTCAAACTCTGGATTTAGTTGTCATTTTATGTTTGACAAATTGAGAGTGTCACTTGGCTTTCTTTTTTGGATACTGCAACATTATTATGTCCCTTTACATTACAAAAACGGGTGCAAAGATTTATATTTAGAGAAATGTGTGTGGATTATTGTGTGTTTCTATGGGTGCTTGCTCTTAGAAGAATGGTTTTGTGTAAAATTTAATTTTTTGTGCCTGAAGTTCAGTTTTAATGCTAAATTGATAGTATGAGTATCTGGTTGTCTGTCTAGCTATACACACACACAATATTTGTTTAACATGCACACTATTAACTCAGTTAAAGTGGTTCTAAAGTCTCAAGGTTTTTTACCTTAATGCATTCTATGCATTAACGGAGAAGTACAGCCAAAGCTTGTTTGGCTTTTCCTTTCCTGTGGATCACAGGAGAGCTGGTCCAGGATTGGGAAAGATTGCAACCATATGCCTTGAACGGCACCCGGCTCAGCCTCTTAGTGAGCCGCTAAGAGCCTGATCCGGCCGCTCCCACCCCCTCCACAGCCCAGCACTCCAGTGAGCACAGGGGGCAGAGAGACTGTCAGTCACCAGCACTTTGCTTAGTGTGCACTGAGAGCCAAGCAATCGGCAGTGTTTGTCTCAGTCTTAGAGCCGGTGGGGGACAGATGCAGCATTGGACCGATGTTGCAGCCACCTAGGTAAGTATGTTTCCCCAAAATAAAATGTTCATACTTGTCTTTTAAGGTAAAGAAAACCTTCTGGATGCAGCTTCCCCCCCAGCCCTCGCTTATACTTTGAAGAAACATTACCCGAGGATCAAGAAGGACCAATCGGTAAAAGTAGTTTATAGTCGCTTATACTTACCTGACCAGTGGCTCTTCCAGGTCTCTCACTTCTGTTGCTGTCAGTCACAACCAGTGAGCCAATGATGAGGGATTGGGGGGATGAGGCTGTGCCACACTCTGTGTGTAAATGGACACACAGAGAGCACAGCTCGGGAGCGAGCCTGTTGGAGTGCCCCCGTAGCAAAAGGTTTTCTACTGGGGGCACTTGGCAGGGGGGAGGAGCCCGGACCGCCGGTGGGGGACCCAAAAGGAAGAGGATCAGGGCTGCTCTTTGCAAAACCATTGCACAGAGCAGGTAAGTATAACATGCTTTTTTACAGGATTTCCTTTACAATCACTTTAAATATTAATCTAAAAAAATACTAAAATGTGTTTTAAAATATAACTACAGCCTGTCTTTATATTAGCCTCTAGGAAACACTGAGATATGTATATGACACTACACCTGCGTCAGATAAATCCATAAATAGCTAGTCTAGCAGAAGAGAAGCAGTTAAAGGCTAGTTCCTGGCTTCAACGACATCCATTAAAAAAAGGAGAGCTCACATATTGGTTGATTTACTAAGCACAAATATGCTGTTCACTTTGCAAGGGAAGTTACACAGGAATGTTCTCTGTTTAGTGAATGTGGTGAAATTTTAATTTACAAATAATACCCAATCATGTGTAAGGGAGATAAAAAAACACTTTTTTTTGCTAGCACGTGATTGGATAATGGCAGCTACAGATCAAACAGAGGCCAAGGTGGCAGCTGTCTTGGCTGAAAATGGTAGGAGACTTTAGTTCTGCTTTAATGTGAAAGTTAGCCTAACTTGCAAAAGTAAAAATTAAATGCATATAAATAATCAAAGCATGAGAAACGGACTCAGACATAAGAGTATGTTTGTGCATGAGCTTAGCGCAGGTGCAGTGGCTGGGCAATAAACTTGCACTGGGATTTCTGCTAACTTCTCCAGCATAGGCAGTTTTTTTTCTTAAATTTTTGTACATGTGATGGTAGCAATTTAGCAATTTATCAGAGTGTTCCTTTTTTTCTATTAGCCACAATAAAACTAGCTTATGCTGGCATGCAGTACTCATATTAAAGTAAAATTCTTAACAATATGTATCTACTATTGAAAATTAAATAACTTAGCCCCCATTCACACTGAATCCAACTTTGAAATTGTGCTACTTCACTTGAAATCGCACAATATCAAAGCCTCATGTCAGTGCGACTTCAGGTGCGACTTGGCTGACATCTGTGTGACTTTATGCACAGATGTCTATGCAAATTGCACCTGAAATTGCCAAAAATGGTGCAGGAACTTCTTTTACAAATTGGTGCGGCACTATAAAGTCGGCGTCGCACCAATTTGAACAGTTGCTGACAATAGGGTGCGACTTGTCATGCGATTTGGAACTGTCACATCGCATGACAAGTCACCAGTGTGAATGGGGGATTAGGGAGACAAGCTTTGAACTTGTTTTCACCTACACTCAAATAAGACAATTTAGACAAGCAACATCTTATATACCGTATTTTCCGGCGTATAAGACGACTGGGCGTATAAGACGACCCCCTACTTTTCCTGTTAAAATATAGGGTTTGGGTTATACTCACCATATAAGACTACCCCTCTTCCAACGCACACCAAATAAAAATTAAAAACATCAGATTTGATTTCAATATGGTTTAATTTTTTTCCTCCCTTTAGAAGCAGAGCAGATCTCAGTCTCACATAAATGCGATCTAACAGCATGAGACAGGAGCCTGCTACACAGAGCCCATTCTCTCCTCCCTCCTCCTCCTTCTGCCCACCAAGATAAGCCATCAACATGTTGCTTAGCTAAGTTTACCTTCTGCTAAGCCAAAGCCATCCTCCACTGCAGAGTGCAGACGGTGTCCATTCCTCCCCCTCCCAGCATCGCCTGTGCTGAATTCAAATAAGGCGCACGGGGGGGGGGGGGTAAAAGTAGCACTGACTGAGTCAGCTAGATCGTAGACTCTCGGTCTCTGTCGGCTCCAGCCGGAAACTGCACATGTGCAGTGTAGCCAGGAGTGTCATTGGCTGTCAGCTGAGACTGATAGCATATTTCTTATGGGCACACTATTCCCCTTAGGCCCCATTCACACAGGGGCGACTGTCGCTCCGACTTGAGTAGCCTCAAGTCGCCCCAGGTCGCTTGAAATCTGAAATCCCATTGAAATGAATGGGAGCCGTCTTAATGTACGCTACTAAGTCGCTCCGACTTCAGAAAAAAGTTCCTGCGCGACTCAAGGCAAATTCTATCCGACTTGTGCCCATAGAAATGAATGGAAGTCGCCTCCAAGTCGGATCCCCATGTTAATGCAAGCGACTTTACAGTGAAAAGAATAGAATTTATGTTTGGGGCAAGCCCCTCCCTCCCTTATCTGATAGGCCACTGGCAAAGTCGCCTGGCATAAGTCGTGTTGTAAGTCGCGCTGAAATTCGCGCTGCAATTGCCTAGCAAATTCGTGACAGGCCGGATTGCCCCTGTGTGAATGGGACCTTACGGACGGTTGGCAACACTGCTTGAGCGGCGCGACTTGCCAGGGCAAAGCAAGTCGCCCCGCTCGAGGCGATCTCAACGAGGCTTGTCAGGAGACTTCTATCATAGAAGTCAATGTAAGCCGCGCTGAGTTCGCCCTGAAAATAGTGCAGGAACTATTTTTCTAAGTCGGAGCAAAGCGATTTGCTCCTATTAGAACGGTTCCATTGCACAGCATTGAGACGACTTGTCGCCTAGATGTGAACGGGCTGCGAAGTCGCGCTCCTCAAGTGTGAACCGGCCCTTAAGACGACCCCCGCGTATAAGACGACCCCTGACTTTTGAGAGGATTTTCATGGGTTAAAAAGTAATCTTATACGCCGGAAAATAGGGTATTTAGAATTTATTGTTTTTCTGTGCTGCACAATTCTATTTTTTATTTTCAGCATATTATCTACATGTGTTAACTTCTACAAAAATTTAGAAGTAACAGTTAGTTAACAGAAAGCCAAGAATGGTGTCCTTGGATTAAGATTTAGTAATATTTTTTTTAACTATTATTATTCTCCCTAATAGGGAAATAAACCACAATGCCAACCTTATTCTTCTTTAACGTGGATTTAATATAAAGGTGGCTTTCGCTCTTGAAGCATGCTGCTAGGTTAGTAATGTGTTCATGTATAGCCTTTGCAAGAAATAACAACAAATAAAAGTAAAACAATTCAAAAAGGGTTTATTCAGAAAATGCATACGCACACACCCGCTGCATTGTGATAATAGCAATTATGGTCGTGGCCCTCTGACCGGAGATAGATGTGGATCACATAAACGCGCAACAAGACTTACAACATAAATAGACTTGAGTTGTGCCTTGGTTATCTGGTCGGTATGCCAAGAGAAGGGGGCATACCCTATATAAGTAATGGGTAATAATGGAGAAGAATGTGCTGAGAAATGCCCTGAAAAAGGGGGATGGGAGGGAGTGTATCGTGCACTGGAACCTTCAAAGAGCATGGAGAGTGAGGGTGCTTAAATACCCTCCGGGCTCCTCCCATAAATTCAGGCCAGCCCACTGGCCTTCCTACTTATGGTCGTGGCCCTCTGACCGAAGATAGATGTGGATCACATAAACACGCAACAAGACTTACAACATAAATAGACCTGAGGTGTGCCTTGGTTATCTGGTCGGTATGCCAAGAGAAGGGCACAAAAATATGCAGTTTAGGGAAGTAGTCCTTAATTGTTACAATGATAAATTAGCAAGCTTGGCGAAGGCTTGTGCCATCTACAACTGAGGATTCGGAATGTATCTAGCCAAGCAGCCGGACTTCTATGTGCCTAATTTATTGATCACGCTGTCCTATACTTCATGTTGCGATGCTGCTGAAGCTGCTGTGATCCGAAAGGAATGTCCGGAGTACCGGCAGGGGTCAAGGCCAAAGTTGGACAGTAAGATTCTGACGTGCCTGATGAATTGGTTGCCAGGGACGGCCATGAGGCCTGTAAGGAAAGCCTAGTGTCGTCGAAGTCGTCGTAGCGTTGTACTTCATATCCTGTCGCACTAGTTATTTAATCCGTGTATCTTCAGGCCGACGAACCGATCTATGTAAGGCTTAGGAGTCAACATCTACCGTGTTCGGAAGCGGTTCGAACGATTAAATAGTAACATTGTTAATTCCTGATGAAGGGATTTGACGTATAAAAACACGGGAAGAGAACCGTATGGCTGGTCTATTGGTTCCGTGTGGAGTCCAGATAAATACAACATTCAGAACAACGCACAAATACACTAGGTGTAGATAGAAGCCAGTCTCCCGGTGCTGGTATTCATCCTTCCGGTCAC
>BLSH010509109.1:156629-167379 GCA_018402905.1 Glandirana rugosa
GTACAAACACGAGTCGTGTCTGTCCGTAGACTCGATAGCCAATGGACCGGTCAGTGGAGGACCGAGTGGAGCCCACGGTGCGTGCAAGAACTCAAAAGATTTAAAGGTGATTCTACCGTCATAGAAAACTGTATAGTGGAAATTTAGAAAACTCAAGAACGTGCGTGGCACCCGAGGTGAGCCAGGAGGTGACTGGCCAGGTAACCGATAGCTCAGATGCCTGTCTGTGCTGAGCACAAACATGTGGACTAGAGCCCCAGGATGTACTGGGGCAAGCAGCTGGAGTCTGGTACGGCCTATGTAGGAATGTTTCGGTCTGTAGATTTATGACGCATGCTCGGTCTGCTTAACTCTTGCACTGTCAGCAAGTTGATGTTCAGCGACCTTGTCTGTGAGGTGGAGAGTCGGTCTCCGAAAAGAGTGTGTAATGCATAGACATATGTGACAGTGACTAACACTCAACCTTAGTATGCCGAATGATGTATGTAAAATCAAAGATTTAGTGACAGAGTGCTGCAGAATAATGTGACAGAAAAGACCCGTGAACTACACCTGACTAACGCTCTATCATTAAGGACCTGGTATGGACTGAACCTGTAGTAGGGGTGACATGAGTGAAAAAAAATAAAATAAATCTTTTATTTTCCTACACGGCTGTCCCACCCTTGTTATGCGGGTGGCCCTGATGAAGAAGCGATCCCTACGTTGGCAGGGTTTTTTTTGGGGGGGAAAAATGTCCAACCTGATGCAGAATGGGACTTGAACTCTACTGACCTAAGGAGAAATGACAGAGAAAGCAATGAGTGGCCCGTATGTTAATGCCACTGGAGACGAGTGGCCGATTAAGTGCCACTAAAATGGTGTGTGGCTGATTGTGTGCCACTGAGAATGCTTGTAATGGGGTTGTGTTTGTCCTAGGTCGAAGTGATTGGTGATGATGCGTGCTCGCAGTGATTGCGAGGAGTTTATGTAAATGTGTGTTTGCAGTGATTTGCAAGAGGTTTCGTTTATGCATGCCTGCAGCAATTGCGAGGTATTAAGGTTGATGCGTGCTCACAGCAATTGCGAGTAATTTATGTAAATACACGCATGCAGCGATTGCGATTGAGTTTAGACAGTGAGTGTTCGCAGTGATTGCGAGGGGTTTGTGATGTTGCGTGCTCGCAGCGTTTGCAAGGCGTTACAAAAATACGTGTTAGCAGCGATTGCAAGAAGTTCAAGTTTTAAATGCATGCTTGTAGCGTTGCAGGGAGTGTCAAAAAGCATGCTGGCAGCGATTTGCAAGGCGTTTAGTTAAGCATACTTGCAACATTTGTAAGAAGTTGGTATTTGTACATGCTTTCAGAGACCACAAGGGGTTTGTATAGTTACGTGATCGCAGCATTTGCTAGGGGCTTAAATGACAATACGTGTTTGCAGCGATCGAAATGCCTGCTTGCTGTAATGTATGGAGTAACACATACCTGTGCTTGCAGCGATTGCAAGACGTGGTGCTCGAATGCATGTTTGCTGTGATTAGCAAGTGACTTGTGCGTGGGGGAAAGCATGTAGCTGGAAGTGTTTTTTTTTTAATTTAAGGTGTTGTTCGTTCTGTGCTTGCAGTGATCGCCAGGTGTAGTGCAATCGAAGGCGTGCTTGCAAGAGCCTGTACTAATAAATTTGCAGCGATTGCAAAATTGACCTAGATAGGTGAAGGATGAAGATAGTAAAAATAGAAAGGGGGTGTATTGCGGGTGAACTAACCTTAACTGTGCTTGGCATGGAACTTTAACCGATGCCATGGATCGATACGAATCGGTAGTAAGGAAGAGACACAAACCGATGCGAATCAGTAGTGCGCTTTAGCAAAATGTGGGTCGACTTAAATTACATGTGAACTGATTTGCTTCGATGCAAATCCGTGGTAGGAAATAACATGAGCCGATGCAAATCGATAGATAAATTGACGATAATTAGCGCCATGACACAAACCGATTAGAATCGGCAAGACACTAACATAATTAATGCAAATTGGTAGTAAGAAATGGCATGAATCTATGCGACTCGGTAGTAGGAACTGATATGAACCGATGCGACATGGTAGTAGGAACGGTCATGAACCGATGCGACACGGTAGTAGGAACGGTCATGAACCGATGCGACACGGTAGTAAGAACGGTCACGAGCCGATGCGACACGGTAGTAGGAACGGTCACAAGCCGATGCGACACGGTAGTAGGAACGGTCACGAGCCGATGCAAATCGGTAGTAGGAACTGATATGAACCAATGCGAATCGGTAGTAGGAACTGATATGAACCGATGCGAATCGGTAGTAGGAACTGATATGGACCGATGCGACTCGGTAGTAGGAACGGTCATGAACCGATGCGACTCGGTAGTAGGAACTGCCATAAACTGATGCGACGTGGTAGTGGAACTACATGAACCAACATGAGTCAGTAGTAGGAAGTGACATGAACGATGCGACTCGGTAGTAGGACCTGACATGAACCGATGCGACTTGGTAGTGGAACGATATGAACCAACAAGAGTCGGTAGTAGGAATTGACATGAACCAATGCGACTCGTAGTGGAATGACATGAACCAACATGAGTAATAAAAAATGACATGAATTGGTAGTAGGAAGTGGCATGAACCGATGCGAATCGGTAGTAGAAAATAACAGGAAGCGCTGCGAATCGGTAGTGGAACAACATGAACTGACAAGCGTCAGCAATAGGAACTGACATGAACCGATGCTCATTGGTAGTAAGGAATGACAAGAATCGATGCGATTTGGGAGAGAAAAATGGTATGAACTGATGCGAGTCGGTAGGAAGGGTAACTGATCGGGAAGATAACATGGACCGGGGTAAACAACATGACTGGTATGAATCAGTAACTAGGTACATGTTGGACTGTGGTAAGTATCTGACATGGATCATTTGTGGGGTAGGACATGCACCGATACAAATCGGTAGTCAAGAAAATGACATGAACCGATCGAAATCGGTTGAAGGGAAGGCATGAACCGATACGAATCGGTAGATAGGGTAATAAAACGAAGAGAGTAAGTGACATGGTCGGATGCGACTTGGTGTGTGTGTGATGCATCCGATACGAACCGTTGTGACTAGGCTCGAATCAGATTGTGGTGAGTATGCAATGGATTCGCTACAAATCGATTGTGAGGTGAATGGCATGATCGATATGAATTGGTTGTAGCATGCATGAAATTAATCTCATACGAGTTTGGTTGTGGAGTATACAATGGCTTCAACTGAACACCAACCACCCAACCCCTGAGGCTAATTGAGTGCAGCCAAGGCCCAGGTGGGTCCAACTACCACCTCAATCAGCCACAGAAGCTGTGAAAACAATGCATGCTAATCACCCAATGGATGCGGTGGCAACCCCCATAGACAGTGAATGCTGTGAGCAACAAAGACTTCATTGAGTGATATTGGATAACGACCGACAGTGGCTTGAGGCTTGGCTCTGCGCATGAATGATAAAATAGGCAGAGGGAACCTTCAAATCTACCATGCCTGTGCCGTATGATGTCAGGCCACGACCGACAACAACTTGGAGGCAGCTAAGTACAAATGGAGATGCAGGATAGGAAACATAATGAATTGTAACATAGCGTATGAAATGAAAGGATTCTAATCCTACCTGCAACAGCGAGCGAGAACCGTAGACGAAGACCACAAACTAAGAAGCGGCAACACACTGGTAATCGAACGCACAGATTCACAAACATGAAGTGAACTGGGGAGAGCCGGCCCAGTAACATGTGCTATCGTGCACTGGAACCGACAAAAAGCATGGAGAGTGAGGGTGCTTAAATACCCTCCCATAAATTCAGGCCAGCCCACTGGCCTTCCTACATATACATCAATATGCCTTTCACTAGGTGTTTTCGACCCAAACAACACTCCCAGAAGCCATGTTCTATAAATGTCTTCCATTGTTTATGTTTCCTTTGGACAAACTATACTAGTTTTGCCCTCTACATTGGAGGTATGTATGCATGTATGTTTTTACTAACAAAATCAACCTTAATCCATGTAAAGTATTGCATAATCTGTCATCTCTTTGTGGTTTATGTTCAAGTTATGCTTTTTAAAACTTGTTTTTTTTAAGATTTCATGTCTTCATAAAGAGGAGCTCCAGGATCCCCCCCAAAAAATTAAAAGTCAGCAGCTACAAATACGGTAGCTGCTGACTTTTAATATTAGCTGTCCCGGCATTCAGTGGTGTCCTCACCTGGGCCGATTCTTCAGTCGGGTGCTGGCACCGCCATCTAGACTAAGGTAAATCAGCAGTGAAGCCATGTAGCTTCACAGCTGGTCTCCTACTGCGCATGTGTATAAACACGCGTCCCTCTGTGAATGGAGTGCAGTCTTCTGTGACCCAGAAGTGTCCCAGAAGACTGCGGGGGGGGGGGAGCAGGGGGGCCTAACTTCCAGCTCAATTTGCCATGGGGAAAACTAGATACCTTCTCCCCCCAAAAGGTGCCAAACGCGGAATGCGGCAATGGAGGGGGCGGAGGCAGACAAGCTGGGCTTCCCCTTTTGGGTGGAGCTTGGCTTTAATATTACTATTTTTCCCTTCCCTTAGAAAAGTTGCTTTAAATTTCCTTGTGAAATTATGATGTGCTGTATGTTGTTGCAGTGTTTTAATTTTTTTATTGAAAGGTGAAGGGGTGTTAAGGTGCCACAATTATATGTTCATATTGTCTCTTTCTTGCTTTGTTGTTATTGGGAATGAAGGCTATACAAAGCTGGCCTGGCTCATGAGTCCGGCATCACCAGCAAGACCTTGCAGAGAACTCTGTTCTGTATTGTGGAGAACACACGCGGTCTTCTAAAATTCTGAAGTCTCTTTGGCCTGACTTGGGAGTGTATCTCTATATTCACCACAGAAATCTGCCAGGATAATTCTGGTTTTCAGTGTCCTGCACAACGTCTACCTAGAGCACTGTGATTACTTACAGGTTCTTGAAAACAGGGAGCCAGAGGTGTACCAGGTTCCCTTCTTAGGCTAAGTTGACACTATTACATTCTGGAAATGCACGCATAATCATGTTCTCTACATGCAAAAGAAACACGCTGCTGTTTAGCAGACACGTGGGGGTGCCATTAATTCTTAAGAGCACCTCCATGCAACAGCAGAACACCAACTTTTTCCACAAGAAACTGCATCGTACTGCAGCACCCTATGATTCTGTGCAGTGCAATTTTAAAAAGGGTTGAGGACTTCTTTCTCCGAGTTTCTGCGGGTAGGGCAGCCCATTGAATTGCACAAGTGTAAACTGAACGTTAGACTGTCATTAGACTTGTGTGACCCCACAAAAATTTCATTTTCTCTCTTTTTCTCTATCCCTTCTTTCCCTTCTCTCCCTTTCTCCCTCCTCTCTCTCTGCCCCCCCCCCCCCCCCTCTGTCCCCTCTCTTCACTTCTTCACTCTCCAACAAAAGGGATGTGGAGAAGTTGCAGATCGTGGAACACCACTTTGGAGGAAGGGAGCCTACAGATCTGTGCAACACCCCCTTCTAAAAAAAGTATTACAAAGTAAATAAGGAACCCTTCAAATATTTCACAGAAGGAGTTAAACTGAAAAACACGCAGAACACTTGTCAAAAGTCCTTGAATTGAAAGAAAATACACCAAACAAATAAAAATGTTCCACATTGTGAATCACAATCATGAGATTATGTTGCCCAATAATATGTGCCTGGCAAATTCCCACTGATATATGAGCCATTTCTGGCAGTACATAAATATAAACATCGCACGTGGCACCCTGACTAATGTGATACCATTAGGCATACATGATCTGATCCACCTCTAGTGTTTTCTATTATAGATAATTATAACACAGATGAGTCAGAGTTGCTAGTCACTTCAAAGAACAGTCACATGACAGAGAAGAACTCACTTGACAAACACCACCAACATGAGTGTGCTTCATTTGGCTAATAAGAAATTTTAAAAGTTGAGGTTTGCTTACTTGTATATTAGTGCATATATGTTGTCATGGTTGTGTATATGGGTGTATACATATCTGTCTGTTCAAAACAAGACTTACATTCCCACTGATGATCTTTAGGGGTACGCAAACGATTCAGCCCGAGCTTAAGTTCGGGCCGAACTTTCGTTGTTCGGTCGTTCAGCGAACAGCCTAACAAGCGGGACGTTTGACCACTTGATTAGCCCCCAGAACGGACCACAATGCATTGCGGTACTGAACAGTGCATTGCAAGCCCTGATTGGCTGAAGCAGTGAAAGCTTCGGTCAGTCAGGGCACAGAGCACTGTCAGAGTCATGATTGGACACTGTCATCATTACTTTATCCAATCATGGCTCATTCCTGCCCCCAGTATAAAAGTATTCTTTCATTCAGCGCAGGACCCTATCCTACATATGGGGATCGATTAGACCCCATATTCCCCAAAAGACACTTTATGCATCTAGATACAGTGGTGATCTTGGTGTACCCAAATTTTCATCTTACTTCCAAGTGGCACAGATCGCTCAACTTACTAAGTATCATGCGATCAAAGAAATCTCACTATGGGTAGCCATTGAATCCGCTGAAGTTGACCCTATCTTTGTTGCTAATATTCTATGGCTTAGACCCATGGATCGTATAAACCCGCTCAATCCTATTATCAAACATTCCCTTTCCATCTGGGATAAACACAATATTTCTCGCAACCTGCAATCTCCCCATAATCCCCTTCTCTCCTTTCTCAGAAATCCGGCCTTTCCCCCTGCATGGGACTCCCCCAGTTCCTTCAAAATCTGGACCTCCTCCAACCTACTTCATTTGCGCAACTTTATCTCCAACAACTCCTTCCGTACTTTCCCTACCCTTTGCGAAGCTTACGGTTTACCCAGCTCAGAATTGTTTCAATACTTGCAAATAAAGAACTTCTATACACCCTTCCTTAATGCTGATACACCTTTGACCCATCTATCTCCCTATGAGCAGATCTGCAAGTCTGATCCTCATGCCGGAGGCACTATCTGTTTGCTCTATGAACTACTAACCGCTGATCTGGACAACCCTATGCCCTCCTATGCAGACAAATGGGCATCTGACCTGGGACGTATGATCGACACAGCTAAATGGTCTAATATCTGGTCAGCTACTAACTCTTCCTCCCCCAATATACTAGCTAAAGAAACCAATATCAAGGTCATACCCGATGCAAAATATCTCCCGTCATACCCGATAGGCTGCTTTCAAGGCTGTAGCGAGCCCGGTACATATTACCACATCTGGTGGGACTGCCCTTTAGTACCGGAATTCGGGAAATAAACCTTCATTATCGCCTATAAAGCCCTAGAGATGAATATTGCACCTGACCCATTGATCGCTCTGCTTAATTTGAAACCGAGTCAGTTGACCTCCTCTCATTTTAAGCTGCTAGTCTACCTCACGACTGCTGCTAAACAGACAATCGCCAAGGCTTGGAAGTCCCCTGCGTTGATTGTGGCAGAGGCCAGAGCCAGAATGAATAAGGCCTTTATACACGCTAAAATGGAAGCCATAGACAGTAACAAGATACGCAAATTTGAGAAATCTGGGACCCCTGGGTTAGAAACTGCCTACCACCTGACTTTGACAGGAACCTCTTGATGCCTTAACCACCACCCTTAAACATTTGATACTTTGGCCTCCTATTCGAATCACGAGCCACTGGTCCAGAAAATCTAGTCCTACTCACTCCCTCCTTTCTCGCATTTAAATGTTACAGCCGCTGCCATTCTCTTCCCTACCCCTCCCCCCCACTTTTCCTCTTTCAGTCTTTTCTTTCCCTATATCCCTTCCAGTTCTAAATTCCAATTCAACTCCATCTCGTCTACACTTTTGTACACTGCTTAGCATTTACATGAGACCCCACTGTTTCAGTTTCTAGTTCCTTCCAACACATCTGGTACATTTGCAATAGAGTTTGGATACACTTTGTAACACTCTTACAGTGAGCCAGTGTTTCCGCTACTTAAGTGTACAAATGACAATATTCCTACACTGTAGCTCTCTAGCTTTCATTACTGATCCCTCACCCCTGGGGCAGATATATCATTATACATGCACAAATGTACTCCTTACCCCCAATAGTGGGACTGTATTTGCCCCCTCCAGCATCTCTGTTGTTCTTGAATCAAATCACGGCAAAGATGGCGGAGTTTAATATTGAAAATACGGTTATCCTGGGTGATTTTAATCTGGTCCCTGACTCGGGCATGGACAGGTTGACTGCTTCCATGCATTCCTGGCTGCTGGCCTGGGCGGAGACCTATGGCCTGACTGACGTGTGGAGGTGGCGACATCCGCATGCTCGAGCATATACCTGTCATTCGGTCTCTTACCGAATGTCCTCTAGAATTGATTTAGCCTTTGCTGGAAATCCTGTCCTGCCTGTCACAGACGTTCAGGTACTGCCCACAGGCTACTCAGATCATCCCCCACTGCCTCTCCGCCTTGACATCTCTGTGGTCCCCGTGGATACTCTTTGGAGGCTGTCGAGATTCTGGGTCTCGGATGCAGATGTAGATACAAGTTTTAGGGTGGCATTGGCGACCTACTGGACCGTCAATGCAGATTCTACAGACCCTTTGACCATCTGGGAGGCCTTTAAGGTCTATGTGAGAGGGCATTACCAGAAACTTATTACCGAAGTCCATAGAGAGAGAAGGGCAGACCTGCTCAGGGCAGAGAGGGCAGCCAGTGTGCAAGAAGCACTATATGTTAGGTCCCGGGACCCCCAACACTACGCGCAACTGCAGTCCCTGATAACTGAGGTTATGCAAATTCGCACCTCCCTCACGCAGAAATGACTGTTGGCCAAATCCCAATGCATTTTCGAACTGGGGGAGCACTCGGGGAAACTGCTAGCCTGGCTTTCTAAAGAGCGGTCAGGTGGCATTGGTGTAACATACGTTACAACATGGGTGACTTGGTATATACCCCAGACAAAATCAATCAATGTTTTGTTTCGTTCTATCAATCATTATATAGTTCCTGGGTTACATATGATGCGGCGGACTTGTCCTCCTATCTGGCAGATCTAGATGTCCCTGTTTTGACTCCAACCTACCGGAACAAGCTAGACGCATCCATCACAATAGATGAAATCCTCACGGCACTTAAGATGCTTCAGTCAGATAAAATTCCAGGCCCAGACAGAATCCCGATAGAATTCTATAAGCAATATGCCGCAGAACTTACCTCCAGATTCCAGACCCTGTTTAGCGAATCACATAAAACTGACTCCCTCCACCATCCATGGGTGAAGCGGTGATAGTGGTGATCCCTAAGCCAGGGAAAGATCCTTCCTTTTGCTCCTCATGTCGCCCTATCTCCCTGCTAAAAACAGATGCAAAGGTACTGACCAAGATCCTCGCCAATAGACTGAACACGGTCATAACTGAGTTGGTCCACCCCTGACCAACTGGGCTTTATGCCAGGAAAGGGCACGGACATTAATATTAGGAGACTCTTTACCCACATAGCCAATGCGCGACCTGAGTCGGTGGAGGTGGCAGCCCCACTCGATGCGGAGAAGGCCTTTGACTCCGGGGAGTGGGGCTACCGCTGGGCGGTGCTATCTAAATTTGTGTTCGGCACGGGTTTTCTGTCATGGTTGAAAATGCTATATGTTGACCTGCATGCTCAAGTTCAAACGAATGGCAGCTTTTTTCCCACTCAGTCATGGAACGTGCCAGTGGTGCGGATCAGGGATGCGGAGGGTGTGAGGGTAGTTGTGGTGCCCCTGCTGGAGGAGAAATTATCCCTCTACGCGGATGACACCCTATTGTATTTAGCAGACACCTCTTTGTCCCTGCAGACAGCATTGACTCTGTTTGAAAGATTTGGGCGCTTCTCTGGAATCCGCATGAACTGGGATGAGTCAGTACTGTTTCTGCTGCATCCCTCAGTCCCCTGTCTAGACACGGGCACTCCTCTTCGGTGGGTAGACGAGTTCACCTACTTGGGTATTAGGGTAGGCATGGACCTCAGAGAACTGTAAGTACAGTCATTTTATTAAAAGTGCTATTTTTGCCAAAATGTCTTCAATGTCTTCAAATGTCTCCATAAATGGTCCTGGGAGCTCAAAACCGCACTCCCGGGTCTGGGAGCCCGAAAATTGTCCTGGGAGCTCAAAATCGCACTCCCGGGGCTTGGAGCCCTGGGAAAAGATAGGTTTGTCCAGCTCAAATTCCTCCATATGGCCTACTACATGCCCCATAGATTAGCCCAAATATATCCCCAGAGAGACTCGTCATGCCCCAGATGTGGAACGGAGGAGGCTGCATTCTGGCATTTGGTTTGGTCCTGCCCCAGAATTCAGCCATATTGGGAAAAGGTAGTCTCCACACTGAACGACCTGTACAACACTCAGATACCAGTGGATCCCCTGGTACTATTACTGAGCCATTTAGACATTGAGAGAGATAGAAATGTCAGGCTCTGCATTACCTTCTCTCTCTATTATGTTAGAAGGTAAATACTTTTGAAATGGAAGACGATGGAACCCCCCACCTGCGAATCATTAAGACACGCGTTCAAGTCGGTGCTGCCCCAATACAAACTCACATATGAGAGTAAACAGTGCCCAGCTAAATTTGATAAAGCTTGGTCCAGTTGGGTAGATGCCAGTGGATAGCCAAAGCCTTTCATTATCCCCCCCCCCCCCCATGTGTGAAGAAAGTTAGACTTAGAAAGAAGTGTGTACCCCCCCCCCCCCCTATTA
>BLSH010509109.1:175277-204537 GCA_018402905.1 Glandirana rugosa
AAATGGTGAAAGGTCTGGGGGATAAAACATATCAAGAGCGACTTCAGGAACTTAATATGTACAGTCTAGAGGAAAGAAGGGAGAGGGGAGACATGATTGAAACCTTTAAATACCTCAAGGGGGTGAATAAGGTTCAGGAGGGCAGTCTTTTCAATATGAAACCAAAATCAAGAACATGGGGACATGACCTCAAACTAACTGGGGGGAAGTTCAAAACTAATCTTAGAAAGTATTATTTTACTGAAAGGGTGGTTGATGATTGGAATAAACTACCAACAGAGGTTGTGAGACAGTCAACAGTAAATGGCTTCAAACATGCTTGGGATAAACATAAATCCATAGTCAGACAACAAGGTTAATGTAAAAAAAAAAAAAAAAATTTAAAGGGGCAGACTCGATGGACTACTCAGTCTTTTTCTGCCGTCACTTTTCTATGTTTCTATGTTTCTAAAACACATATAAAAGCAAATGAGAAGGCCTTCAAAAAATACAAGACTGAGGGGTCTCTGTCAGCATTTAATCTTTATAAGGTATGCAATAAGGAATGTAAGGGTGCAATCAGGGTGGCTAAGATAGAACATGAAAGACACATAGCTGAGGAGAGTAAAAAGAATCCCAATACATTCTTTAAGTATATAAATAGTAAGAGAGGGAGATCAGATCATATTGGCCCCATAAAGAATGATGAAGGGAAGCTGGTTACAAAGGATGGAGAGATGGCAAAGGTGTTAAACTTATTTTTCTCCACAGTATTCACAAAAGAAACAGGGAGCCCAAGTATCCAAAACTACAATGTCAGTCCTTGCGGCACATCACATGAAGCACCCTTATGGCTAACTGAGGATAAAATTAGGAATAGACTTGAAAAACTTAACGTTAATAAGTTATCGGGACCAGATGGCTTGCACCCAAGGGTCCTTAGAAAACTCAGTCAAGAAATTGCCAGACCATTGTACCTAATTTTTAAGAGCAGTTTACTGACTGGTACCAGCTGGTTGGAGAAAAGCCAATGTAGCACCAATATATAAAAAAGGACCAGTATATATCCCTGGAAACTATAGACCAGTTAGCTTAACATCAATAATAACAAGCTCTTGGAGGGAATAATAAGGGATTATATACAAGATTACGGTATCATTAGCGGTAATCTGCACAGTTTCATGAAGAGTTGTTCAAGCCAAACCAATCGATTAGCCTTCTATGAGGAGGTGAGCTGCCATCTTGATAAAGGAAGGCCCGTAGACGTGGTGTATCTAGATTTTGAAAAAGCATTTGATACAGTTCCCCATAAAAGTTAATGTACAAACTAAGGTCTGTCGGCATGGATCAAAGGGTGAGTACATGGATTGAAAACTGGTTACAGGGGTGAGTCCAGTGGGTGGGGATAAACGGGTAGTACTCAGAATGGTCTGGTGTGGAAAGTGGGGTTCCCCAGAGATCTGTCCTAGGACCAATCCTTTTCAATTTATTCATAAACAATCTGGAGGATGGGGTTAATAGCTCAATCTCAATATTTGCAGATGATACCAAGCTAAGCAGGGCAATAATTTCTCCACAGGCTGTGGAAACCTTGAAAGAAGATATGAACATATTAATAGGGTGGGCAGATAAGTGGCAAATGCGGTTTAATGTAGAAAAATGTAAAATAATGTATTTGGGTACCAAGAATATGAACGCAAACTATTCACTAGGGGGAGAGCCCCTGGGGGAATCTAGGATGGAAAAGGATCTAGGGGTCCTAGCAGAGGACCGGCTCAGCAATGCCAGGCAATGCCAAGCTGCAGCAAGCAAAGCCAAGAAAATATTGGCATGCATCAAAAAGGGGATAAACTCCAGGAATGAATCAATAATTCTCCCCCTCTACAAGTCTATGGTGAGGCCACACCTGGAGTATGCCATCCAGTTCTGAGCACCAGTCCTCAGGAAGGATGTCCTGGAACTAGAAAGGGTTCAGAGAAGGGCAACAAAGCTAATTAAGGGACTGGAGGACCTTAGTTATGAGGAAAGATTACAAGCACTGAACTTATTCTCTCTGGAGAAGAGATGCTTGAGAGGGGTTATGAATTCAATGTACAAGTACTATACTGGTGACCCCACAATAGGGACAAAACTATTCCATGCAAGGGAGCACACAAAGACACGTCCATTAAAACTAGAAGAAAGGCAGTTTAACCTTAAACTGCGTAGAGGGTTATTTACGGTAAGAGCAGTGAGGATATGGAATTCTCTTCCACAAACTGTGGTTTCAGCTGGGAGCATAGATAATTTCCAAATACTATTAGATGGGCACCTAAGGGACCACAACATGGAGGGATATACAATGTAATACTGACATAAAAGTACACAGAAAGGTTGGACTTGATGGACGTGTGTCTTTTTTCAACCTCACTAACTATATAACTATGTCATGCTTTAAAAAAACGGCGATAAACAAATTGTACTATCTATAGGCAATACTTTAAAAGCATTTAAAAGCATTTACCACTTTAGATTTACAGAGGAGGTCTAGTGCTAGAATTAATAACCATGATCTGATGTTTGCGGTGATACCTCACATGTGTGGGATGATTGCTGGTTGCATGCGCGCAGGACCGACGTGAGCGTTTGCCTTTGTACTCGAGCATGGTGGGATGGGGGTACTTTACTTTTTTTTTTAATTAATAATTTATTTAATTTTTATTTTTACAGTGTTCCTTTAAATTTATTAAATCACTTTTACATCCTTGTGACAGCAATATGCATGTGACAGGTACTATTTATTGAGGGATCTAGGGTCTATAAGACCCCAAATCCCTCCTCTGCCCAAAGAAGTGTTTTTGAATGCTTTCGATTTTTTTTAAATGGCACCGTTAACATCTGGGTAAACTGGAAGTGATGCCAGGTCCTCGTTTCGATGTAGTGAAACACAGATACAGTGTAACAGGCTCATTTTGGGTCATTTGCAACAGATTTGATAACACAGAGCCTGAGTAGCGGACATCTCTGGATTTGTGGGAACGCTAGAGTCGAGCCTGGTGTCGCCATCTGAATGCGGAGAAGACGTCACTACAGCTAATATCTCTGACTCCCAGGCAGAGAGTGGGAGGAGACAGGTCATCATCCTAGGAGTTGGCGAGAGGGCTTCTGGCCATTCCCTACCAGACCTTATTTAAAGGAACAGTATTGCTTACCGGGGACACTGTTCAGACACCTTCAATATTGAGTGCTCCAAGGCTGAATTTGTACCCCAGTGCACTGACTAGTAGGAGAGGGTTTGCCAAAGACTGCCGTACCATTGCCCTAACATAGCTCCTTTAGACAGAACCTCCTATAGTATAAGGTGTCTGTCACTGGTCGTATATTACCAAGATTATAGGTTAGTTTGCAACTTTTTCACATACTTGCTGACGTGTTTATTGCCATTTTCCATTCTTTGATTGTTGAATTATTGTGCATTGTTTCAATAAATATCCACCCTTCAGGCTGGGTGTGTCAGAGAGTGTAGTGCTGCTTGGAGAGTCATGGGCACTGGGAACAGGGGACCTGAGAAAACTGTTTCCTTTGGGGGTAAGCACCACACATAGTTGTTGCTCTCAGAAACTGCTTTTCACAATGTTTCTATTTTTTAGACAGGAGACGTTGAAATAAGTAGATTTTATTTTTCAATTTCAAAAAACATATGGCAGAGCTCCAAACATAGGTGTTAGACAAACCAATAGTCAGGTTGGCATAGCTGGGCATAAAACTCATACCCATAGCAGTGCCCTGTAGCTGAAGATGATATTCCTTTTCAAAAATTAAATAGTTATGCTTAAGGCAAAACTGTATGCAATCCAAGATAAAGCGTGCCTAAGTATCATAAAGATCAAAATAAGTAGTAAGCAAAGGGCAGAGGGGAGAGAGGCCAACCTCATTGGGGATAGAGGTATCTTGTGTAGTGAGGTATTATCCAGGTATACCCAAAAGTAGGACGAAACCCCGGGTATATCCCCCTAAAGTATCCAAGAACTGCAAAGAACCTCTCATGTTGTAGGGAAGAGTCCGGAACCATGGGCTTTAGGAAGTAGTCCACATACTGGGAAAGGCCATTGGTTAGACTCTCCATGGAAGTGATGATTGGCCTACTGAAAGGGGGGGGGTTACTTAAATTCCAATGTATTTTCAGAAGATTGTAAAAATACCACTGTCCCTCTGATTCAGATCTGTGTATGTGTAACACAATATCACTTTTATACTTTATTTTTTACTTTATCATTTACGGTATATTGAGTTTGGTTGTTAAACATTTTGATCCAGGTGCTACTCCCATTCTCACCAGCATACATTTTTTCCAGATTTTCTACATTTCACTCCCCTCATTTTTCTTTTCACTCCCCTCTTTTTAATTTTTTTTATGCATTAAATATGTGTTATTCCTTTTCCCAAATTTATATTTTTCCTTTTCATAAATTTAAACCCTTTATTGTACTCAATTACATACATTTATTATTTGTTTGTTTTTTTCAGGATGGTGGGGTCCAGGGAGGGTTTTTTAAGTATGTGGGTGATCTGTGCATGCTTTAGAGGGGAGGGGAAGATGCCAATAGAGAGGAAGAGATTGAAGATGTAAGCGAGAGAGCATAGGATAGAAGAGAAGGGTGACTGCAGTAGTTGCAAGGAAACAGGATCCAAGGGACAATTGGTTCAGTGGGTATCTGAGAAAAGTTTAGTAATGTCTTCAATAGTAGCCCGGTCAAAAGAAAGTGTTGAATGTGCTGTTAGGCAGAGTATGTTAAGTGGGGAAGATAACAGTACAGTGGAGGTGTCCTCACGAATTGCATCAATCTCTATTTTAAAGTGATTTGCAATCTCTTGGGCAATGAGTGAATTAGTGGGTGTAGGTGTACAAAGCAGAGTGTTCACAGTAGGGAAGAGCCGGCGAAGACTGGATGACAAGGTATTAATAAGTTTGGCAGCATGGAAGCATGATTTGTATTTTAGGAGGGCAGATTTGTATAGGGTGAAGTCCTGCATGGATTTATTTTTTACACCACAATTGTAATTGAGTACAGCTATGTCTCCTGAGGTTTCTGGTGTTGTTAGTTTACCAAGGTTTTAATTTATTTCTTCTGTTTCTTCACAGCACAGCACTATCAAGACTTCCAAAACCATGGAATGAAATGTTTGGGGTACATGTTAACCACTTGCCGTCCGCCCACCATCAAATGACGGCAGAGAGGTACGGCTCTCGTTCTGGTAGGACGTCATATGACGTTGTCCCTTTAAGCTGGGATTGTGCGCGATCGGGCACGCGCATCCTGGCTCTGTCGGTGGCGGCGTTTCCCCAGGACACACCGCGTCACAGACTGGGGTGAACAGCCCTTTGTTCATGGCTCTCTACCATGTGATCGGCCGTGACGAAGGCTGATCACAAATGGTACTGCCCCCATTTGCACGGTGCATGCGCGCGATCGGGAGCGCGCTGCGCGTGCATGTCAGTGACGGTGTGTTCCCAGGGAACACTGCCTGTCACCGACACTGGTATTAGCCGCCGGCCGATGAGTGAGTTACTGATCTGTAAAGCAAAAACACACCCTGTCACTTCACTCCTGCCCCCCCAAATGCACCTGTCATCCAACAGTCACCCCATCTGCTCCCATAAAATGTACCTGTTATCATAAAGTACACATGTCATCAGACTGCCATCATAAAGTGCACCTGTCACCCATCACCCGTTAGTGATCATGGCATGTCACCCGTCACCCATCAGTGACCGTGGCATGTCACCCGTCACCCATCAGTGACCGTGGCATGTCATCCGTCACACATCACTGACCGTGGCCTGTCAGCATTTCAAAATTCCTGGCCTTTGAAATGCTGTCATTCCGTCTGGTGGACATGGACTGTTTTAAAAACCTGATTGCGGTGGCTGTCCCACAGTACGTGGTTCCCATCCGCCACTACTTTTCCAGGCGAGCCACCCCTTCCCTGCACAAACAAGTCGGGGACGAGATCAAGTGTGCATTGCGCAACGCCATCTGTGGCAAGGTCCACGTAACCACTGATACGTGGACCAGTAAGCATGGGCAGGGATGCTATATCTCGCTAACTGCACACTGGGCAAATGTAGTGGCGGATGGGCCTGAGGCGGCTAGCCGTTTGGTGCATGTACTTCTGCCACTGAGGATTGCAAGGCATTTCTCTTTGCCTCCTGTTGCCTCCTCCTCCTACTCCGCTTCCTCCTTCTCTACCACCTCCTCATCCGCTCAGCGTAACACCTTCACCACCAACTTCAGCACATCCAGGGGGAAACGACAGCAGGCTGTTTTAAAACTGATATGTTTGGGGGATAAACCCCACACTGTGCAGGAGCTGTGGACGGGCATTGAACAACAGACTGATGAGTGGTTGTTGCCACTGAGCCTCAAGCCCAGCCTGGTGGTGTGCGATAATGGGCGAAATCTCGTAGCAGCTCTGTGCCTAGCTGGTTTGACGCACATCCCTTGCCTGGCGCATGTGCTGAATTTGGTGGTGCAGAAATTTCTAAAAAAACTACCCGGATATGTCAGAGCTGCTGCAGAAAGTGTGGGCCGTCTGTGCGCGCTTTCGGCGTTCTCACCCTGCTGCTGCTCACCTGTCTGCGCTGCAGCAGAACTTCGGCCTTCCCGCTCACCGCCTCCTATGGGACGTGCCCACAAGTTGGAACTCCACCTTGCACATGCTGGAGAGACTGTGCGAGCAGCAGCAGGCAATAGTGGAGTTTCAGCTTCAGCATGCACGGGTCAGTCACTCTGCGGAACATCACCACTTCACCAACGAGTGGGCCTCCATGCGAGACCTGTGTACCATATTGCGGTGTTTCAAGTACTCCACAAACATGGCCAGTGCCGATGACGCTGTTCTCAGCGTTACTATCCCACTTCTATGTCTTCTTGAAAAAACACTTCGGGCGATGATGGAAGAGGATGTGGCACAGGAGGAGGAGGAAGAGGGTTCATTTCCACGGTTATCAGGCCAGTCATTCACAAGTGGCTCGGAGGGTGGGTTCCGGCACCAGCATAGGCCAGGTCAAAAATTTTCAAGCCAGGGGACAGTTCTGGAGGATGAGGAGGATGAAGATGATGATGATGAGGAGGAGGAGGAGGAACCGTGTTCACAGCAGGGTGGTAGCCAACACAGCTCGTGGGCATCACTGGAGCATGACTGGGGGGATATGGAGGACACAGATGATACACCTCCCACAGAGGACAGCTTGTCTTTGCCTCTGGGCAGCCTGGCACACATGAGCGACTACATGCTGCAGTGCCTGCTCAACAACAGCCAAGTTGCCCACATTTTAACTTGTGCTGATTACTGAGTGGCCACCCTGCTGGATCCCCGTTACAAGGACAACATGCCGTCCTTAGTTCCCTCACTGGAGCGTGATCGGAAGATGCGCGACTACAAGCGCACTCTGGTAGACACTCTGCTGAGGGCATTCCCAAATGACACCGGGGGCTCAGTGGAAACACAAGGCGAAGGCAGAGGAGGAGGAGGAGGAGGAAGAGGTCGCCAACGCAGCTGTGGCACCGCCAGCACCTCAGAAGGCAGGGTTAGCATGGCCGAAATGTGGAAAAGCTTTGTCAGCAGCACGCCACCACAAACAGCACCACCAGCTGATAGGCAACGTCTTAGCAGGAGGCAGCATTTCAGCAACATGGTGGAACAGTATGTGTGCACACGCCTACACGTACTGACTGATGGGTCTGCCCCATTCAACTTCTGGGTCTCCAAATTGGCCACATGGCCTGAGCTTGCCCTTTATGCCTTGGAGGTGCTGGCCTGCCCTGCAGGAAGTGTATTGTCTGAACGTGTGTTTAGTACGGCAGGGGGCGTTATCACAGACAAGCGCAGCCGCCTTTCCACAGTCAACGTGGACAAGCTGACCTTTATTAAAATGAACCAGGCATGGATCCCACAAGACTTGTCTGTACCTTGTGCAGAATAGACATGTAGACCGGTCTCACAAAGCCATTGGTATCCTTTTTTTTTTGAATATGTCTCAATATTTTGGGGGCTACCCCAATTTAAAAAAAAAACAAACAAACAAAAAACAGTGTTGGCTACCTCCTCCTCTTCCTCCTCCTCTTCCTCCACCACCGCCACTTCCACCTACACTGCCACGGTCACGGCCTAGTCAACCTCTAGGCTCCTACTCCACATCCACCTCCTCCTCCCATTTTTATTTTTTTTATGTGACTTTAAGTTATTTCCCTATCCACATTTGTTTGCAGGGCACTTGTCCTACTCTTACCCCAATTTTGCTTCCTTTTGCAGCCTTCTAGCCCTTTCCATGACTTTTTTACAGCCATTTTTGTGCCCAAAAGTTCGGGTCACCATTGACTTCAATGGGGTTCGGTGTCCGGGGTCAAGTTCGGATCGAGTTCGGTGCCGAACCCGAACAGTTTCACGAGGCTCGGCCGAATCCGACAAACTCGAATATCCAGGTGTCCGCTCAACTCTAATCATATCCATGAAAAAAATGTCTCAGCTTTTAGCACTACTTTAATATAAAAGATTTCTATCCCCCTTCCACCCTTCATATAGCTTCATGTCTGACTCCTAGTTAAAATGCCCATATGTCCTACTTCAGGGTGTATGTATTATATGTGCTTCTGTCTGTTATTCTCAGAGTGGATTAGGGATTTTGTTCCCTAACTATATAGTTGGTTATTTATATTTACCACTGCATAGAGATATTCAAGAATAAATTGCCTTTTTTTAAAAAAACTTTACATATTAACTAAATTATACACCATACTTTTTTCAAGGGTATTTTCGATTAATCGAAACAGTAATTGGCCAACTAATCGATTATGAAAATAATTGTTAGTTGCAGCCCTAAATGCAACACAACAGGAATATCCTAATGCATCAGAAGAAAATAGAGGGGCTGTGGGTTATGATAATAGAAATTGACACAATACTTAAAGCATCAACTTTTGTTCTGCCCTCTGGGCTTTTCCCAATGGGAATTCTTTTTTAGTAAAGAAAACGTAAGACATGTGTGTAAGATCACCTGACGGCAGATGACAGGTACACTCCGCTGGGGTTAGGGGCGCACCGCTAAGGTTGTGGACCCTTAGCTGACTGCTGCAAATGGAGCTCTGGGTGGTCTGGGAAAGCGGGTTCACAGGAGCACCTACACAGATTGCACTGACTCCAGGTCGCAGCCCCCAGGGTCTCCCTGCTCACACTCGCGGCTGCTACTGGAGGATAGAGTGAAGCAGCAGTGCAAGAGATAGTATGATAGCCAAGGTTCAGGGCAACAAGCAGACAGGGACAGACAGGAGAGCATGCCAAGAACAGGGAAATAAGCAGACAGGAATGGTCATGAACAAGCCAAGATCGGGGTATCAGCAGACAGGAATAGTCAAGGTCAGTAAATGGAATCAGACGAGAGCACCCGGTAGGAACCCCACACACAGGAATCCTAACACACAATATTGATTGGCAGCATGGGCTTGCAGTGCATGGTCTTAAATAATGTTCCTAATTAGAGACTGGGGTGTAGCCCTGCTGAGGGAAGATTATTTAGCACACAGGTGAGAGGTGCATGGTCTCTAAGCTGACCACAAGCAGAGAGGTAAGCAAACAGACAGGACATGAATGTTACTACAGATTCATGACAGTACCCCCCCTTATGAGGCCTCCCCCTCCCGCGCCTGGGCCCAGGCTTGGAGGGAAACCTCAAATTAAACCTCCTCATAAGGCGAGGCGCAAATACCTCAGATGCAGGAATCCAAGACCTTTTCTTTAGGACCAAACCCTTTCCAATGCACAAGGTACTGAAGAATGCCTTTACAGAGCCGGGAGTACAGAATTAGACTAACCTTGTTCTCTTGACTATCCTCAGAGACCCGAACCGCAGTAGGGAGAGGACAAGAGAACTTATTGAGGACTGAGGGCTTCAGAAGGGAAATATGAAAGGCTGTAGAGAAGGAAGCTTACACCTGTGACGGTCAGGAAAACCTTTAAATCAGCAGCCGCCCTGAGGGAATCATGAACATCACCCCAAATAGAATTGAAGGATTGTTGAACCGTAGCCAAAGCTGGAATGTCCGGAGAACAGGTAACAGGAAGAGGGAGCTGAGGGTGTTTTCCGTAAACTGTAAGAAAAGGTGTCTTGTGAGAACTGACATTGAGTCGTTGACATGATTGTTGTAAGAGAATTCCACCCACTGGAGTAGAGATGACCAATCATCGGGATGAGCCAAGACTAAAGTTCAGAGAAAGACCTCTAACTCCTAATTAATCCTCTCAGTCTGTCCATTGGATTGAGGGTGGTAGGAAGAAGAGAAATCCAGGACAATATTGAGGGATTTGCAAAAGGCTCTCCAAAAGTGAGATGTAAATTGAACACCCCAGTCAGAAACAATATGGGAAGGAACCCCATGGAGGAGGAAGATTTCTCGAACAAAAATGGAAACCAAAGCAGGAGCAGAAGGAAGAACCAGAAGAGGAACAAAATGGGCCATCTTAGAGAACCAATCAATTACCACCCAAATTACCGTATTATTCTCAGATGGTGGGAGATCAGTGATATAGTCCATGGCAATGTGAGACCGGGGCTCCTTAGGACTGGGCAAGGGCATGAGAAGACCAGGAGGAGCTTGTGTGGAGGATTTAGACTGGGCACAGACATGACAAGCCTTAACGTAGTCTTTGACATCCGAGCAGAGAGTAGGCCACCAGTAGTGGTGACTGATGAGCAGGAAGGATTGGAGGAATCTAGCATGACCTACCACCTTGGAATCATGTCCCCAATGAAGGATCTTAGCTCTTAGCTCAGTGAGGATGAAGGTCTTGCCAGGAGGAATTTTTGACTCCAGGGTGGTAGAATGGGCAAGAATGCATGAGGTCGGAATGATTGGCTCAGGTTCAGAGGTGGGTTCCTCCTCCAAAGTGTCAAATGACCTAGAGAGTGCATCAGCCCTACTGTTGCAGGGACCAGGTTTGTACGTAATTGTGAAATTAAAATGGGAAATGAAAAGACTCCATCTGGCCTGTCTGGGATTCAGTCATTTGGTATTCTGAGTATTATAGAGTGAGGGGAACCCTCCAAGAGGTGACGCCACTCCTCTAATGCCAATTTAATAGAAAGAAACTCCCACTCACCGATAACTTAATTTTTCTCTGCCTGAGAAAATTTTTTGGAGAAAAACGCACATGGTTGATGTTTTTTCTCAAAGGATTGAAGAAGCACAGCTCCCACCCCAGTTGAAGAAGCATCCACTTCAATACAAAATTGATCCTCAGGATTAGGTCTCCTCAAGAGAGGTCCAGAAACAAAGGCTTGTTTCAATTCATGAAACGAACAGACAGCTTCAGAGGGCCACTCCTTGACATTCGCACCTTTCTTGGTCAAGGCGATTTTCTAATGAACTGCCGATAATAATTTGTGAACCCAAGAAAGCACTGTGTGGCCTTGAGGCTGGCGGGAAGTGGCCAGTTGGTAATGGCCGAGACCTTTCCAGGATCCATACGAAGACCCAAACTAGAGACAAAGCATGCCAGGAACAGAACCACGGAACATTCGAAATAACATTTCTCCAGATTGGCATACAGATTATTTTCTCTAAGGCGCTGAAGTACAATCCAGACATAGTTTCTGTGGACAGGCAAATTCTCCGAAAAGATGAGAATGTAATCCAGATAGATGACAACAAATTGATACAGCAGATCCCTGAAGATTTTGTTGACAAAGTTTTGGAACACAGCTGGGGCATTACACAGACCAAAAGGCATAACCAAGTACTCGTAATGCCCATCCCTAGTGTTAAATGTGGTTTTCCATTCGTCACCTTCTCGTATCCGGATCAGATTGTATGCACCCCTGAGCTCCAACTTAGTAAAAATGGAGGCACCTTTCAATCTGTCGAATAGTTCAGATAGTAAGGGTAAGGGGTAATGATTTTTGATTGTCACCGCGTTTAAACATTGATAGTCAATGCACGGTCTTAAAGTACCATCTTTTTTGGCAAAAAAAAAATGCCTGCTCCCACAGGTGATGAGTAGAGTTGAGCGAACCCGAACTGTAAAGTTTGGGTTCGTACCGGACTTTAGGGTGTCTGAGCCATCACAGCCATGCCTACTAATGGTATGGCTGTGATTGGCCAGTGCATCATGTGACCCAGCCTCGATATGAGCTGGAGTCACGTAACGATGCATGGTACATGCTCTCAGACTAGTGTAGGGAGAGGATGCTGCCGCCACCTTGAGGGACAGATTACCGTTATAAAATCATCTCATACTGGTATAGGGAGAGGTTCCTGCCGCTGGTGTGAGGGATAGATTAGTGTTATAAAATCATCTCATACTAGTATAGGGAGAGGTTCCTGCCGCTGGTGTGAGGGATAGATTAGCGTTATAAAATCATCTCATACTAGTATAGAGAGAGGTTCCTGCCGCTCGCTGGTGTCAGGGATAGATTAGCGTTATAAAATCATCTCATACTAGTATAGGGAGAGGTTCCTGCTGCTGGTGTGAGGGACTGATTAGCGTTATAAAAACATCTCTTACTGGTATAGGGACAGGTTCCTGCTGCTGGTGTGAGGGACAGATTACCATTATAAAATTATCTCTTACTGGTGTAGGGAGAGGTTCCTGCTGCTGCTGTGAGGGACAGATTAGCTTTATAAAATCATCTCATAATAGTATAGGGAGAGGTTCCTGCTGCTGGTGTGAGGGACAGATTATCCTTATAAAATCATCTCATACTTGTGTAGGGAGAGGTTCCTGCTGCTGGTGTGAGGGACAGATTACAGTTATAAGATCATCTCATACTAGTATAGGGAGAGGTTCCTCCTGCTGGTGTGAGGGACAGATTACCATTATAAAATCATCTCATACTGGTGTAGGGAGAGGTTCCTGCTGCTGGTGTGAGGGACAGATTACCATTATAAAATCATCTCATACTAGTATAGGGAGAGGTTCCTGCTGCTTGTGTGAGGGATAGATTACCGTTATAAAATCATCTCATATTGGTGTAGGGAGAGGTTCCTGCTGCTGGTGGGAGGGAAAGATTATTGTTATAAAATCATCTCATACTGGTGTAGGGAGAGGTTCCTGCTGCTGATGTGAGGGACAGATTAGCTTTATAAAATTATCTCATACTGGTGTAGAGAGAGGTTCCTGCTGCTTGGGGGTGAGGGACAGATTAGCGTTATAAAATCATCTCATACTAGTATAGGGAGAGGTGCCTGCTGCTGATGTGAGGGACAGATTAACGTTATAAAATCATCTCATACTGATGTAGGGAGAGATTCCTGCTGCTGCTTTGAGGGACAGATTAGCGTTATAAAATCATCTCATACTAGTATAGGGAGAGGTTCCTGCTGCTGGTGTGACGGACAGATTACTGTTATAAAATCATCTCATACTGGTGTAAGGAGAGGTTTCTGCTGCTGGTGTGAGGAACAGATTACCATTATAAGATCATCTCATACTAGTATAGGGAGAGGTTCCTGCTGCTGGTGTGAGGGACAGATTACCGCTAGAAGATCATCTCATTATAGTATAGGGAGAGGTTCCTGCTGCTGGTGTGAGGGACAGATTACCGTTATAAAATCATCTCATACTGGTGTAGGGAGAGGTTCCTGCTGCTGGTGTGAGGGACAGATTACCGTTATAAAATCATCTCATACTGGTGTACAGTGAGATTCCTGCTGCTGGTGTGAGGGACAGATTACCGTTATAAAATCATCTCATACTGGTGTAGGGAGAGGTTCCTGCTGCTGGTGTGAGGGACAGATTACCGTTATAAAATCATCTCATACTGGTGTAGGGAGAGGTTCCTGCTGCTGGTGTGAGGTACAGATTAGTGTTATAAAATCATCTCATACTAGTGTTGGGAGAGGATCCTGCTGCTGGTGTGAGGGACAGATTAGCATTATAAAAAAAAATATAAATTTGTGCTAAATAGTACATTTGCATCCAGAATGAGGAGAGCGTCAAATAAGGGACGTGGTTGTGGTACTGTTGGTGCTGCTGGTGTTGGTGGTGTTGGTGAAGCTCCTGTTGCAAGGAGAGGACGTGGTCAATCTGTGCCAGCTACATGCACAAGTGAAACACCTTCCACAGGTGCGAGTAGTCGACAGAACCTTCAACGTTATATGGTAGGCCCGAATGCCGCTCAACAAATGGTGAGGCCAGAACAAGTACAGGCAATAGTAGATTGGGTGGCAGACAATGCCTCCGGTTCCTTCACATTGTCTCCCACCCGGTCCCTTGCTGAAAGCTCAGAGTTGGCACCTGAACCCCATGGCCATCTGTCTTTCACCTCAGCCCCTTGTAAATCAGCCAAGCAGTCTGAGCCCCAAGTCATGCAGCAGTCTCTTATGCTTTTTGATGACTCGTGTGCTTTCCGTGGGCCATCCACATAGCCCTGCCCCAGAAGTGGAAGACATTGAGTGCACCGATGCCCAACCACTTCTATTTCAGGATGAGGACATGGAAACACCACCGCAGCACATCACTGATGATGACGAAACTGCTGTGGGTTTCTACAGTGTGCAGACTGACAAGGAGGGCAGTGGTGAAGAGTGGGTGGAAGATGATGTGGAGGATGATGAGGTCCTAGACCCCACATGGAATGAAGGTCACAGTGACGTGTTCAGTTTGAAGGAAGAGGTGGTGGTCGCACAGAGGCACCAGTATAGCAAAAGAGGAAGCAGGTTGCAAAAGCGGAGCGACCATCCCCTAGACAGTACGCCTGCTACTACCCACCACACCCAGGGACCTAGCACACCAAAGGCAGCTCAAAGGAGTTCCCTAGAGTTGCAGTTCTTCAGACAATGTGCTGACGACAAGACACGAGTGGTTTGCACGCTATGCAATCAGAGTCTGAAGCGAGGCATAAATGTTCTAAACCTGAGCACAACCTGCGTGACCAGGCATCTACATGCAAAGCACGAGCTGCAGTGGAATAAGCACCTCAAAATCCAAGAAAGGTCTCAGGCTCCTCCTGATTCCTCTTCTGCTGCTGCCTCAGCCTCTTCCTCCACCTCTACAGTTTCAGTGTCACCTGCCACCCAGCAAACAGACAATGTGACAGCAACGCCACCATGTCCGCCACTGTTCCCATGGAAGCTTATAGCTGTCCATCTCCCAAACACTGGATTGAAAGAGGAAGTACCCCCCTACCCACTCGCGATCCCTGGCCTTGAATGCCAGCATTTCAAAATTCCTGGCCTTTGAAATGCTGTCATTCCATCTGGTGGACACGGACAGTTTTAAAAACCTGATGACGTGGTTCCCAGCCCCCACTACTTTTCCAGATGAGCCATCCCTTCCCTGCACAAACAAGTCGGTGACAAGATCAAGTGTGCACTGCGCAACGCCATCTGTGGCAAGGTCCACATAACCACTGATACATGGACCAGTAAGCACGGGCAGGGACGCTATATCTCGCTAACTGCACACTGGGCAAATGTAGTGGCGGATGGGCCTGAGGTGGCTAGCCGTTTGGTGCATGTACTTCCGCCACTGAGGATTGCAGGGCATTTCTCTTTGCCTTCTGTTGCCTCCTCCTCTACCACCTCCTCATCTGGTCAGCGTAACACCTTCACCACCAACTTCAGCCCATCCAGGGGGAAATGACAGCAGGCTGTTTTAAAACTGATATGTTTGGGGGATAAACCCCACACTGCGCAGGAGCTGTGGACGGGCATTGAACAACAGACCGATGAGTGGTTGTTGCCACTGAGCCTCAAACCCGGCTTGGTGGTGTGCGATAATGGGCAAAATCTCGTAGCAGCTCTGGACCTAACTGGTTTGATGCACATCCCTTGCCTGGCGCATGTGCTGAATTTGGTGGTGCAGAAATTTCTAAAAAACTTCCCGGATATGTCAGAGCTGCTGCAGAAAGTGCGGGCCGTCTGTGCGCGCTTTCGGCATTCTCACCCTGCCGCTGCTCGCCTGTCTGCACTGCAGCAGAACTTCGGCCTTCCCGCTCACAGCCTCCTATGCGACGTGCCCACAAGGTGGAACTCCACCTTGCACATGCTGGAGAGACTGTGCGAGCAGCAACAGGCAGAAGTGGAGTTTCAGCTGTAGCACGCACGGGTCAGTCGCTCTGCGGAACAGCACCACTTCACCTCCAACGAGTGGGCCTCCATGCGAGACCTGTGTACCATATTGCAGTGTTTCAAGTACTCCACCAACATGGCCAGTGCCGATGACGCTGTTCTCAGCGTTACTATCCCACTTCTGTCTCCTTCAAAAAACACTTTGGGCGATGATGGAAGAGGATGTGGCAGGAGGAGGAGGAAGAGGGGTCATTTCCATGGTTATCAGGCCAGTCATTCACAAGTGGCTTGGAGGGTGGGTTCCTGCACCAGCATAGGCCAGTTAAAAAAAATTTCAAGCCAGGGCACAGCTCTGGAGGATGAGGATGACAAGGATGATGATGAGGAGGAGGAGGAGGAACCATGTTCACAGCAGGGTGGCACCCAAAGCAGCTCGTGGGCATCACTGGAGCATGGCTGGGGGGATACGGAGGACACAGATGATACACCTCCCAGAGAGGACAGCTTGTCTTTGCCTCTGGGCAGCCTGGCACACATGAGCGACTACATGCTGCAGTGCCTGCGCAACAACAGCCGGGTTGCCCACATTGTAACTTGTGATGATTACTGGGTGGCCACCAGGCTGGATGCCTGCTACAATGACAACGTGCCATCCTTAATTCCCTCACTGGAGCGTGATCGGAAGATGCATGACTACTAGAGCACGCTGGAAGACGTGCTGCTGAGGGCATTCCCAAATGACACCGGGGGCTCAGTGGAAACACAAGGCTAAGGCAGAGGAGGAGGAGGAGGAAGAGGTCGCCAACGCAGCTGTGGCACCGCCAGCACCTCAGAAGGCAGGGTTAGCATGGCCAAAATGTGTAAAAGCTTGGTCAGCAGCACGCCACAACAAACAGCACCACCAGCTGATAGGCAAAGTCTTAGCAGGAGGCAGCATTTCAGCAACATGGTGGAACAGAATGTGTGCACACACCTACACGTACTGACTGATGGGTCTGCCCCATTCAACTTCTAGGTCTCCAGTTGGGCACATGACCTGAGCTTGCCCTTTATGCCTTGGAGGTGCTGGCCTGCCCTGCAGCCAGTGTATTGTCTGAACATGTGTTTAGCATGGCAGGGGGCGTTATCACAGACAAGCGCAGCCACCTGGACAAGCTAACCTTTATTAAAATGAACCAGGCATGGATCCCACAAGACTTTACAATGCTCCACCTTCCAGATGTATTAGACCCGAGTGTTACCTGGACGAAGCGAGCAAGGGTCACAAAAATTACCTTTGCCCCCACAGTAGTGACACAGGCCCAGGTTTCTGGGCAGGTGACAGGTACACCCCGATGGGGTTAGGGGTGCACCGCTAAGGTTGTGGACCCTTAGCTGACTGCTGCGAATGGAGCTCTGGGTGGTTTGGGAAAGCAGGTCCACAGGAGCACTGACACAGATTGCACAGGGAGTTAGAGCATAAGTTTTCACCAGAGCCTCTGATGGTGAGGATGGACTTGGCTGCTAATGACTCCAGGTCGCAGCCCCTAGGGTCTCCCAGCTCACACTCGCGGCTGGCTATGGGAGGATAAAGAAGAAGCAGCAGTGCAAGAGATAGTCAGTAGGATAGCCAAGGTCCAGGGCAACAAGCAGACAGAGACAGACAGGAGAGCATGCCAAGATCAGGGTCACAAGCAGACAGGAATGGTCACGAACAAGCCAAGGTCGGGGTATCAGTAGACAGGAATAGTCAAGGAACAAGCCAAGGTCGGGGTATCAGTAGACAGGAATAGTCAAGGAACAAGCCAAGGTCAGTAAACGGAATAAGACGAGAGCACACGGCAGGAACCACACACACAGGAAGCCTAACACACAATATTGATTGGCAGCGTGGGCTTGCAGTGCATGGTCTTAAATAATGTTCCTAATTAGAGACTGGAGTGGAGTCCTGCTGAGGGAAAATTACTTAGCACACCACAAGCAGAGAGGTAAGCAGACAGACAGGACATGAATCTTTCAAATGTATAGATTTCAAATGTATGTAAAATATATATAACTGCTCTTAGGATGAAAAATTAAATCAATAAAAAAAATATATATAAAAAAAAATCACATGTGGAACTGCAGCCTATCAACAACTCCCCCTAGGGGGAGCAGCTAAAATATAAAAAATATAGAGAAATGGCGCTGTCCCAAATAATACCACAACCTCATATAACAATAATACTGTGCAAAAAATATAACAATAACCACTAATCACCCTGCCAGCAGGCAGGTACAAATATAAACATATACTGTGAATCAAAAGTGCAAGGTGCAAATTCTCATTAAATATTCAAATCAGTGAAAATTTTTTCTTCAAAAATTCGATGTGATCAAAGCAATTTTTCTTAAAAAATCTTTTCTTAACCACTTCCCACCCGGCGCATTGACAAATGACGTCCGGGCGGGTGGCTCACTATCCTGACTGGACGTCTATTGACGTCCTCAGGATAATCCCCTGGGGGCGCGCATCGCGGCGATCAGTGGTGCCGTGGGTCAGTCTGACCCACCGCATTACCGACCGAGGTAAAAGGCTTTGATCTGAAGCCTTTTACCATGTGATCAGCCGTGACCAATCATGGCTGATCACAGTGTAAATAGGAAGAGATGTTTATCGGCTTTTCCTCTGCTCAGGTCTGCAGACCTGAGCAGCGGAGAGCCGCTCAGCTGCTCTCCTGACAGGGGGGGGCTGCGCTGAATGTTTATCAGCGCAGCCACCCTCAGGACCACCAGGGAGCCCCCGCCCGGACATCGCATGGAGGCCGCCCAGGACCACCAGGGGAATTACACAGAGGCTGCCCAAGACCACCAGGGAGACCCCACTAGACCACCAGGTAAGGGCAATATTATGCACTGTAGGGATGGCACTGTGCCCATGTATGATGCCTGCCAGTGCCATCCCTAACAGTGCTTGTTGCACCAGTGCCCACCACTGCCACCTATAAGTGCCCACCTGTGCCACCTAAAAGTGCCCACCTGTGTCACCTAAAAGTGCCCCCTATCAGTGCCCATCAGTGCCCAGTGCCACTTATCAGTGCCGCCTAGGAGTGTCCATCAGTGGCGCATATCAGTGCCACGTATCAGTGCCCGTCAGTGTTGCTTGTCAGTGCCGCCCATCAGTGCTGCATATTTGCCCCATCATCAGTGCAACCTTATCAGTGCCACCTCATCAGTGCCAATCTGTACTGCCTCATCAGTGCCCGTCAGTGTAGCCTCATCAGTGCCCATCAGTGTAGTCACATCAGTGCCCGTCAGTGAAGGAGAAAATGTACTTTATACAAATTTTTGTGACAGAAACAAAGAAAAATGTTTTTTTTTTTCAAAATTTTCGGTCTTTTTTTGTTTATAGTGGTGATCAGAAATGATGCAGAGGCGATCAAATACCACCAAAAGAAAGCTCTATTTGTGGGAACAAAATGATAAAAATTTTGTTTGGGTACAACGGCGCACGACCGCACAATTCTCATTCAAATCGCAACAGCACTGAAAGCTGAAAATTGGTCTGGGCAGGAAGTGTTCTAAGTGCATGGTATTGAAGTGGTTAAGATATGTGCAGTAAAAAATAAATAAAAAATTATTATCAGTGAAAGAAGGTCTATAAAAATGTCATTTGAATCATCTTCTATGTTCCTTGCATAAGAACCATGAAGAAACAATATAATATCTTGAAATATCCATATAAAGTGACTTTTGTGCTCCTTTTGTGTAATCAAGGTGCCTTCCACACGTGCTCCCCCTCTTGGGTCCCTACTCACCACATTTCCACACCCCTACAGGGGTAATGTGCCTGGGTAATTGGGATCTTTATGCGCGGTGTTCAGTTCCTTTTTCTCCAACAGCAGCCACACCCGCAGGTCCTTGTAATCCTCTTGGTCAGCCAGTCAGCTCAGATAAGGAAAAAATAGGGAACCCACATAGTGTAGTATCTTCATGAATAAATTTATTAGACAGCCTTTTATATAAAAAATGGGGAAGTTAAAAACAGTCCCACGGACGGGGTGAAACAATGAATAAAAACGAACGTCCTGGTTGATACACAAGACATCCGGCCGGCAGCTAATTGAGGAAGGTGGAAATCTCTTCCTCTCTCGTTGTCCTGCGTTCCAACTTTTGGAACCACCAAGAGCGGACATGACGTAATACGCAACGGCCCCGCTTTACGCGTTTCGTCACTAGACGTCGTCTGAAGCGGTGGCCATATTGGTACTCCTTTCACCTTATATACACCCGGAAGCCAATCACAACATGCATGATAATTGGGATGGAACATCACTAGCTTATACTCAGTGCGATTGAAATAGAGAAGTATAAAATCAAGAAGCTAAATCTAGAGAATGGAACACCGTAATTTATAAAAACTAATTAAAAAACTCAATATCAATAAAAACGAAAAAATGGTAAAAAACGCCCCCTATGGTCAGTTCGGGTCTAGCAGTTATTCCGACGTGGAGGAGATCGCCACCTTCCTCTTACAAAGCCAGTATTTACCCTGTAAAACTTTCAAATATCTAAATTATTTATTTCAAGATTTATTTTCAGAAGAAAGTTTATATTAATTTATATAAGTTTAACCTTATCAATATCAATCAGTAGGGAGGGATATCTATATGGGGAACAATCAGGGAGAGGGTTTCATGAATATATTCTCAATACAATCATTATAAATAAAACCAATGTAAGTCAGAAAAATTAAAAAGAAGAGAATCCCCAGTGATAATGCAAAAAGTGTATAAGCCGATAAAATATATATGCTCCCTATTAATAAAAATTATATTAGGAAAAAATTATATTGAAATCCGTACAAGGAAGGGCAGATGTTGCCAATCAACCTCTATATAAAGGGATATAAGTATATTACATTCAGATGGGGCTAAAAATATATATGTTTTTGTTTTAAAACATAAAAATTAAAAAAATAATAAGATAAAAACTTTTAAGGATCATACAGAGTTTTCTTTCTTGAGAAGGGCATATGGAGAATTCTATTATGTAACCTGAATGGATGTCTAGTATATTACTAATATATGTTCATGATCAGTATTGGAGGTTTGTATTATTTTTAATAGTTGGATATAAAACAATTCAAATCTATATCTACGTTCAGTCCTGCGGGAACTAAAGTATCCAATAGATATATCCAACGGGTTTTGTTTTGAGATACTTTAATCTTTTTATTGTTCCCCCTCCAATCATTTTTAATCCTGTCTATCCCATAGAACATAAGTTTGGAAGGGTCACTTTGATGCATCTCCTTAAAATGACGAGATACGCTATGTTTAGGAAATCCTTTCTTTATATTTCTTATATGTTCTGCAATTCTTTTATGTAATGGCCTGGTAGTTCTACCAACATACTGAAGCTGGCAAGGACATTCCAATACATATGTCACAAAAGTGCTATTGCACGTAATGAGTTCTTTGATCTGATATTCCTTATTAGTTACTTTTGATCTGAATGCTTCTTTTTTCCAAGCTTGTTTCTTACTCACCCTGCAGGGGAGGCACTTTTGACACCTATAAAAGCTTTTCATATCAGCCAGTAATCTTGTCTCTGTAGGTGGATTGATCACATTGTGTACCAAGTAGTCTCTTAGGTTTGGGGCCTTTCTATAAATAAACGTAGGTTTATGTGGTAATATCCTGGATAGTACTTTATCTGTCTTCAAGATAGGCCAATATTTTTTAAAAATAGTCTCAACCATTTTATACTGCCTGTTGTAGCCTGTAATGAAGGCAATATCATATTTCTTGTTCTTGTCTCTTTTCGTGCTTTCAAGAAGCGTACTCCTAGTGGTATTCTTAACTTGTTCTTTAGTTCTCAGCAGTTCAGACCTCAGATATCCTTTTTCCTCAAACCTTCTTATCAGAGTGTCTGCTTGCTCATCAAAGTCCTGCATATTGTAACAGTTTCTTCGTATCCTTAACAGTTGTCCTTTTGGAATATTCATTTTCCATCTTGGGTGATGACAGCTAGAGATGGGAATGTACCCATTTCTATCAGTGGCTTTGAAGTGTGTCTTGGTGTGTATTTTATCACCCATTTTGAATATATGCAGGTCTAGATATCTGATTTCCTCATAATTCAATCACCCGTAAAAGAGATTCCATATGCATAGTTATTCATTCCTTGTATAAATTCTTGTAATGATTCTGTTGATCCCTCTCAAATTATGATTACATCATCTATATATCTTCGGTAAAACTTAAGTTCTGGCCTCCTTTTGTTAAAGATATACTTATCCTCCCACAGATCCATGAATAAGTTTGCGACACTGGGAGCATATCTTGCTCCCATGGCTACACCTTTCTCCTGTATATAATAATGTTGATTGTACTAAAAATAATTATTCTCCGTAGCCAACTTTAATCCCCCCCCCCCAATATATACTGTATTTGTTCCTGTTTGAGTTTGGAGTTTTTATGTAGGGCCCTCTCCACTCCCTTCAGGCCATCTTTTTGCACAATACTGGTATAAAGTGAATTTACATCCACAGTAGCAAGGGTATAATTTTCCAGTCCTTCTAGTTTTTCAAGTTCTTTGATTAGTTGGATGCTGTCCCGTAAAAAGGATCTTCCCTCCTTGACCATGGGTTTAAGAAATTGGTCAAGGTATTCACCAAGCCTTGAAAAGAGTGAGTTTATCCCACTAATAATGGGCCTCCCTGGAGGTTTGGTTAGTCTCTTATGCACCTTAGGTAAATAGTACATCACTGGAGTTCTCACTGAGTCTGGTATCAAATATCTGGCTTCCTTTTTGTTTAATATGCCTAGTTATTTCCCTTTCTTTATATAGGATTTTAATTTCCTCTCCAGATCCTTCCTAGGGTTCTTCTTTAATGTTATATATGTGTTTTCTACTGCTAGTAGATTTTCCATTTCTTCCTCATAATCTTTTTTATTGAGGATAACCAGACCTCCCCCTTTGTCCGCTGGCCTAATAACATTTTTCTTCCTTCCAAGTTCCTTAATGGTCTTCCAGACATTTCCTGTTTTAATTTTTGTACGCTTGAGGGACTTGAGTTTTTTTTCTACCATCTTTTTGAATGCTTCAAGGCATTCACTTCCTGGTACCTTAGGATTAAAGGTGGAGTTGTTTCTTAGGGATGTATGTTCAAATGTTGTATTTTCCTGGGTATAATCCATTTTATTCAAGGCAAAGTATTTATTTAAGTTGAGTTTTCTAATAAACTTTTGAAGATCAATGAAAACTTCAAAATCATTTATACTTTTCTCGGGGGCATATTTTAATCCAAGATCTAGAACTTTCAGTTCCTCTATACTGAATGTGGCTTCGCTAAGGTTGAAGATGCCTTCTCCTAGTGCTCCCTTCTTCTTTTACTTCCTCCCACCTCTTGTTCCTCTTGTTCGTCCTTTCTTTCTTTGTTTCTCTCCATTCGTGGGTCTTCCTATTGCCATTCTCTTCTCTCATAGCTCCTCTGTTCTTGCGTTTCCCTGGGTATCCCTTGTTCGTGAGGCCATGGACTTCTTCCTCTGGGCCAGTTGGTTTCCCATGGTTTCCTCCAGTATCCTCGGAATCCCCTGTTGTTTCTGTAGGGCTTCCGGAAACCTCTGTTTTCTGTGAATCCCGGAGGTCCGTAGCTTCTCCAGTTGCCTGGTGGTCTTTCTCTCGGTCTCCCTTGAAAAAAAACATAGTCCTCACCTCTGGGGTCTCTTTCTCTCTCATATCCCCTGGTATGATAAGGGGGGCCCTTGGTTACGTAGAGGGGAATACCTGTTGTAGGGAGGGATATTGAACCTGGGAGCCCTAGGTTCTTCTCCCCTGGATGTGACATAGGTGTATCGCCTGTCTTGGGGATAATTGCCTCTGGTTGCTTCCTCCCTTGCCAATCTGGGAGTACGTTGAGTTCTAGGTATGGGTTTTTGTGGAGCACCTCTATACATACCCTCTACCAAATCCTCGATAGAGTCATCCTCAGTGGAAGTGTCTAGCTCATCCTCGTTGTTGGTCTGTATGTCAGCTTGCCATTTGTAAACTCTCTTATTGGTGTAGTCTAGCACATCTCTCTTGTATTTCTTTTGTTTTTTCATTTGTATGTTGTTATCATATTTGGCTATCATGTCTTGTCATTTTTGGTTTGAAAAGGGTGTAATTAATCCCCTCAATTCATTCACCTGCGCTTCGACCTTCCTTAATTTAAACTGCCTTCTTTTGATAATGTTACTTAAAAGTTCCATTTCACATTTATTAAATAAGGAATAGCAATCTTCCATTAATGCTGGGTCATCCACATCATCATTGGGATTACGATCCCACCTTAGTCTCCTAGGTGTCATTCTCTCCCTGATATAAGTATCAACGGTAGTGATGTCCCACCATAGCCTTAATTGTTTCTCTAAGGTATGCCTGAGTTGCCTAAATAAGCTAACTAGGTCCTGATTTTTATTTACTTGTTCCTGATTAAAGATATCACTGGTGTTAATATTTCTGCTATTCAGGTAGCTAAAGATATCCATAGCTGCAGAAAATGTAACCCAAAAATGATTACTACATTTTTTCGTTTCTATTGATATTGAGTTTTTTAATTTGTTTTTATAAATTACGGTGTTCCATTCTCTAGATTTAGCTTCTTGATTTTATACTTCTCTATTTCAATCGCACTGAGTATAAGCTAGCGATGTTCCATCCCAATTATCACACATGTTGTGATTGGCTTCCGGGTGTATATAAGGTGAAAGGAGTACCAACCTGGGCCACCGCTTCAGACGACGTCTAATGACGAAACGCGTAAAGCGGGCCGTTGCGTATTACGTCACGTCCGTTCTTGGCGGTTCCGAAAGTTGAAACGCAGGACAATGAGAGAGGAAGAGATTTCCACCTTCCTCAATTAGCTGCCGGCCGGCTGTCTTGTGTATCAACCAGGACATTCGTTTTTATGCATTGTTTCACCCCGTCCGTGGGACTGTTTTTAACTTCCCCATTTTTTATATAAAAGACTGTCTAATAAATTTATTCATGAAGATACTACACTATGTGGGTTCCCTATTTTTTCCTTATCTTAGCTGACTGGCTGACCAAGAGGATTACAAGGACCTGCGGTGTGGCTGCTGTTGGAGAAAAAGGAACTGAACACAGCGCATAAAGATCCCAATTACCCAGGCGCATTACCCCTGTAGGGGTGTGGAAATGTGGTGAGTAGGGACCCAAGAGGGGGAGCACGTGTGGAAGTCACCTTGATTACACAAAAGGAGCACGAAAGTCACTTTATATGGATATTTCAAGATATTATATTGTTTCTTCGTGGTTCTTATGCAAGGAGAATAGAAGATGATTCAAATGACATTTTTATAGACCTTCTTTCACTGATAATAATTTTTTATTTATTTTTTACTGCACATGTCTTAAGAAAATATTTTTTAAGAAAAATTGCTTTGATCACATTGAATTTTTTAAGAAAAAGACTGTTTTTCACTGATTTGAATATTTAATGAGATTTTGCACCTTGCACTTTTGATTCACAGTATATGTTTATATTTGTATCTGCCTGCTGGCAGGGTGATTAGTGATTATTGTTATATTTTTCGCACAGTATTATTGGTATATGAGGTTATGGTATTATTTGGGACAGCGCCATTTCTCTACATTTTTTGTATAGATTTCAAATGTATATATAGGAGCCATTGACCATCGCATACATATTAGGGCACCCTAGTGCTGTTTCCTGAATAGTAGAAAATATTCCATTTGAAAGGTAGAAAATGTAATGTTTTGGTCTGATTTCATTGAAATAGTACATATTATGTATTAATACATATCTGTCTACATACCCCAGGACTTCCACTATTGCTGTATCACTGTCCAATAAACTTGGGGAATGATGAATATATCTGCTATGTCCGCCCCCATGAATGCTCCCCGGGGTCATATCTAGTCAAATGTAAGCATTATGATGGCACATTTATAGCATGGATGTAGATGCATAGAAATGTATATGAAAAATTGTTTTTCAATTGAATATTGATATATGCCTCTTTTTTCATTAAGCTACTCTAACAATCCATACCCATGCTGTGAAAAGGTCTTGAGGAAGCTTGATTGAAGCGAAACGCGTCAATCTACTTCATACACATTATGGTTGTTTGGTAGTTTGTATCATTATTGACATATGATTATGATTGTAAGGGCTCTTTGACCCAGACCCATTATGTTTTACATTTGTTGTTTTAATCTGTGAAGCATTTTTTGCTTTTTTAATAATATGCTGTAATAAACATTATATTTTATATTCTGTAGTGGTTATCTCGTGGTGTGCCCGTAAAAGTCCGCTTACGTGGGGCATCCCCACATCTTTTTGTGCTTGTTACAGTACATCTAAACCAGAAATGTTTTTATTTTTGTTGAGTCTCCCTTCCTCAAGGTGCAAGGGGTGGCAATGGGCACACAATGTGCCCCATCACATGCCAAACTGTACCTGAGGAAATGGTAAAGGGAGCTTTTTGTGTTGATTCATCTCAATTGATATACCTGTGCCACATACTTGCATGGCACAGGCACATTGACCATATTTGCTTAATCTGGACTGGGACAAGGCGGGAAATGGATGGCTCTGAGATCTGCATATCCACATAATACATATGTTCTTAAATTTACAGTGGAATGAGATTTGAAACAGGCTGCGTTCCTGGACATTTGTATAACTGTTCAGGACAATGGTGCATTGATATCTGATTTATATGGAAAACCAACTGTAGCAAATACTATACTACATGGAACCAGTGCCCATCCTGACCCTTTAAAGAGAAGTATTCCCTATATGAACAGTATTTGTGTCTTAAATATAACTGTACTCGAGAGAATTTTTGATCCAAGCAAAACAACTATGTCACCATCTGAACCAAATACATTTATCTTGGTCTCATAAGACCATAGGACATGGTTCCAGTAATCCATATGCTTAGTCTGCTTGTCTTCAGCAAACTGTTTGGGGGGGGTTTCTTGTATATCATCTTTAGAAGAGGCTTCCTTCTGGGATGATAACCATGCAGACCAATTTGATGCAGTGCACGGCGTATGGTCTGAGCACTGACAGGCTGACCCCCTACCCCCTTCAACCTCTGCAGCAATTCTGGCAGCACTCATACGTCTATTTCCCAAAGACAACCTCTGGATATGACGCTGAGCATGTGCACTCAACTTCTTTGGTCGAGCATGGCGAGGCCTGTTCTGAGTGGAACCTGTCCTGTTAAACCACTGTATGGTCTTGGTCACTGTGCTGCAGCTCAGTTTCATGATCTTGGCAATCTTCTTATAGCCTAGGCCATCTTTATGTAGAGCAACAATTCTTTTTTTTTCAGATCCTTCAGAAAGTTCTTTGCCATGAGATGCCATATTGAACTTCCAGTGACCAGTATGAGAGTATGAGAGCGATAACATCAAATTTAACACACCTGCTCCCCGTTCACACCTGAGACCTTGTAACACTAATGAGTCACATGACACCGGGAAGGGAAAATGGCTAATTTGGCCACATTTTGACATTTTCACTTAGGGGTGTACTTACTTTTTTTGCCTGCAGTTTAGACATTAATGGCTGTGTGTTGAGTTATTTTGAGTGGACAGCAAATTCACACTGTTATACAAGCTGTACACTACTTTACATTGTAGCAAAGTGTCATTTCTTCAGTATTGTCACATGAAAAGATATAATAAAATATTTACAAAAATGTGAGGGGTGTACTCACTTTTGTGAGATGCTGTATATATATTTTTTGATATAGATGTTTGTAAATTACAGTCTGGCCTCAATACAGTGGTTAAGAGTGCTAGCACTGAATGCTTTTATTATAATGTTTTAATATTTGAACTTACAGTATGAATCACTAAAATACTGTATTTTTAATGAATTGTTGATTGTGACTTTTGTTGTGAGAGTACACTTTAACCAGTTCCCGACTGGTTCACATACTTTTACTGCTGCAGAGTGCGGCTTGCGCGTGCTCTGCACTCTGCAGAAGTGTGGCCGCGGCTCGGGTGGACTCGATCTCCGCCGGCGAGCCGCAATTGCTCTGTCAGGCAGCATGTAAGAGATCTACTGATCCCCGTCTATGCCCCTGGCAGCCCAGCCCAGCCCCCTCACAGTTAGAACACGCCTAGGGAACACAGTTAACCCCTAGATCAGCCCCTGCAGGTTAACCCCTTGACTGCCAATGACATTTACACAGTAATCAGTGGCTATTTAACCCCTACAGATCCGCGCTATTGGCGAAGTACGGCTCCAGCGCGGATCTGAAATGCCGGGACGACGTCCATGGACGTCGTCCCCTGTGCACGCTCCTCGCGCGCCCCCTGGCGGCGGCGCGCGCGTGCTGCACGCTGCGCGAGTGTGCCTGTGGCTCGGGCGGACTCGATGTCCGCCCGAGACCCGCCGATCTCTTTTAGCAGCCTCAGAACGGGGAACCGCCGATGTAAACACGGCGGTTCCCCGTTCTGTGACAGGGGACATACCAGATCTACTGATCCCTGTCACTGGGATCAGTGAGATCTGTTATGTCCCGGCCAGCCCTGCCCCCCAACAGTTAGAACACACCCAGGGAACATATTTAACCCCTTCACTGCCAATGACATTTACACAGTAATCAGTTAATATTTCAATTTCTGATCGCTGTATATATGTCCTTGGTCCCAAAAATGTGTAAAAAATGTCCGTCATTTCTGCGACAATATCGCAGTCCCGATAAAAATCGCAGATCGCCGCCATTACTAGTAAAAAATAAATAAATAATAAAAATGCCATAAATCAATTCCCAGTTTGTAGACGCGATAACTTTTGCGCAAACCAATCAATATACGCCGATTGCAATTTTTTTTTTTACCAAAAATATGTAGAAGAAGATATATCGGCCAAAACTGATGAATAATTTTTTTTAATGGATTTGTACTTTAGCAAAAAGTAAAAAATATTGTTCTTTTTGTAGTCAAAACCGGCTATATAGAAGAAGATGTATAAAAACCATTTTTTTTTTTAACGTTAGCCGCATATAACTAACCAAACGCGTTTTCAATAGCGCAGATGTTTGACCCTTAACTAAATACCGTAAAAATAATAAATAAATAAAAAATGATCATTACCGCCGCTAGACGCTAAAAATAGCCCTGACGCTATAACAGCGTCTTTACTGCCTGTAAAAAATGTGTAAAAACCCTGGTTCCTGTATATATGTCGCTAGTCTTTAACTTTATAATTGACTAATGACACA
>BLSH010509109.1:204781-224466 GCA_018402905.1 Glandirana rugosa
AAACGGGGGGGGGGGGGGGGTGATGCTCAGGGACTCCAAGTGTACTAAAAGTGTCACAATTAAGCTATAACTCACACTATAATGTGATTCCTGGGGGGGGGGGGGGGGCAAAGTAACTTGTATGAAATTGGGTCCATCTTATGGATCTGGCCATGACCTGTGGCAGTAGGCAATAAGGTGTCGTTGCAGTGGAATGCTCTTAATAAATCCCTATAAATAAGGATGTAACACCATGGAAAAAGAAACATAAGAAGAAGAGGTAAGAGGAATGTTTTAAACTTTTTTTTCTGTTAGTACAGAAATGCTACCTGTGTATTCATTCTACTCATTCTTTCTTTATTGCAGAACACAAAAGTGCATACACACAATTGAAAAAAAAAAAAAAATAGAAAAAAAATATATATCATTTGTAAATCAGTTTGCTGTGTTTTATACCACAAATATAATAAACAGACCAAATTGCAGAATGAAATTAGCACTTTAAAGTTTGTTTGAAATTTTTGTTGTTTGAGAACTATCGCTTGCAAAACTGCAATAAAAGCATATTTTGCCTTTAAAATATAGAAAACATTAAACAATATCAGTAAAAGAAAGTCTCACTTGTCTCCCTTACCACAGCAAAAAACAATATACAGTATGTCTTACTTTTATATCATGATTAATAAGAAAGTTATTACCAAGTTATTAGGCCCATAGCTCAAATGCAAAAATAACTCTGCAGCTTAAGTAGTGAAATAAAAATATGATCTATTACTGTATGCATACTGCGCCAAACCTGGACTTTTCTCAAATAACAGTTGTGCGCCTCTCTTACAGTGTTTAGTACTATCCCCTCATCGCAGCTTCATTATATTTGTTCTGGAGGTAAGGTCAACTTATTGTATTTGTACTCATAATAATAGTACACTTACTTTTGCAGTGCACTTGTTTCTATCCTTTCCTTCTCTTTTTTACATCTCTCTTTATATTTTTTCACACGGGTTTCCCATAGTCCTCTGATATGAGAAAAGTCAATAACTAAAACTTCAAACGTCATGGTCTCACATCCAATTTATCTGTAGGTAAGCTATAAGAAGAAATAAAAAAAACACATTTATGAGCCATGATAAAGTAGTTTCTGATGAGGTGTTTGAACAGTGTTTATGTGCTTTATAGTAGGAAATATAGAACAACATTGACATTCTTTCATGTTGCCTTTCCGGTTAATTATATATATTTAAAAAATTATAATGCTCGCTTTTTTGAAAATGATGCACTATAATATTTAAAGGAATACATTGTGTGTTTAACCCCTTGTTTATCAATACACAGCACCAAAGACTTAAGCCCCGTACACACGGTACAACGGTTGTACAACAACGGCCATACAACCAGCTTGTTGTACGATCATCGACCGTTAGTACGCACGATTAGAACAGCTGTTGTACAACTGAAGTTGGATGAGCAGACTAGAAAACTTTGGTTGTACAACAAGCGGTTGTACGACCATTGTACCGTGTGTACAGAGAAGTTGGTCCAACAAAGTTTTACCTGAAAAAGGCATGCTCAGAGTCAGGAATGCCCAGAAGTGTCCGTGCTGGGAAACCTACTTTCCTAATCACAAATCACATTCACCTGAACTTCTTCGTTATCCGCTCATAACACGTCACTACGTTAGGCTTGGTTGTACGATCGCTTAGTGCATGTCAGTATGCGAGACACAACAGCCAACATCTAACTTGGTTCAAAGTTGGACGTTCAGTCTTACAACCGTCGCACCCGTGTTTACGAGGCTTTACCCTGCTAGGTCCTAAGAATATGAGAACTTTTGGTGAGTGTACCCTCCACAATCAATTAAATGCAAAAGAAAAAGGACCACTACACAATCGATGTGGGCTATACCTGTCACCATACTCACTAAATTGTCAATTATGACTATTACATGAAACATACCACTTATACATCTCTAAATATATAACTCAGCTCCCAGTTGTTGAAATATAATCAAAATCTTTATTCCATATACAGTAGATTAAAAATGATTCCACAGACAACATATAAACATATATAGTTAAAAACAATTTGCTGCCCCAACTCCACCCCTTCAACTTATAACAAAGAGGTATAGATGCATACATAAAGTCTTCAAAAGACAAATAATAGCAACATTTCTTGAGGTTGCCACCAAAGAGAACAACAAATGTAAAAAATTATGAAAAGAAAAATTATGACGAAGAAATAATTTTTTCAGAGGACAAATAAAGTTGATGGCGAAAGCCCACTGTAGCTGTCGAACTGGTTCTGCTTCAAAGATAAAAATTATGAGCACTTTATCAAATCACAGTGCTGAATATTCCTTAGATAAGTGGATAAAATTCAAATTTTGGAACAGAATGTATATATAACTAGGGATGAGCCGAACACCACCCGGTTCGGTTAGCACCTGAACATGCGAACAGACAAAAAGTTCAGGAAAACATTCGAACACCACTAAAGTCTAAGGGACCCGAACATGAAAAATCAAAAGTGCTAATTTTAAAGGTTTATATGCAATGGTATTGCCCTAAAAAGTGTATGGGGACCCGGATCCTGTCCTAGGGGACATGTATCAATGAAAAAAAAAGTTTTTAAAAGGATAGTTTTTTCAGGAGCAGTGTTTTTAATAATGCTTAAAGTGAAAAAAAAAAAGAAAAATTCCTTTAAATATTATGTCTGAGGAGTTTCCTTAGTCTGTGTGTTAAAGGGCGCATCTCTGTGAAGTGTAAACATAGCCAGAGCAAAATGACATTTCCATAGGAAAAACTGTCATTTAAAATTGCGGCTGTAATGTATTGCCGCTTCCCGGCAATATACAAAAAAAATCGCTGAAAAAAGTGCGTTTAAAAAAATTGGATGTGGGGTTCCCCCGAAAATCCAAACCAGACCCTTATCCAAGCATGCAGCCCTGGAAGGTTGGGCGAGCACCCCCCCTCCTGAACCGTACAAGGCTACATGCTTTCAACATGGGGAGTATGGGTGCTTTGGGGCAGGGGGGGCTCCGCCCCCCCACCTCAAAGCACCTTGTCCCCATGTTGATGAGGACAAGAGCCTCTTCCCCACAAGCCTGGCCGGTGCTTGTGGGGGTCTGTGGGCGGGGGGCTTATCAGAACCCCCAGATTAATAAGGGGGCCCCCAGATCCCGCCCCTATGTGAATAGGTATGGGGTACATTGTACCCCTACCCATTCACCAAAAAAGGAGTGTAGTGTTACAATAAACAAGAGGCAGTATTTGACAAGTTCTTTATTGTCTAAAATAGCTCTTTTCTTCTTTCTTTCTGTCTTTCTTCCTCCATCTTCTCCTGATCCGGTCCTTCTTCTGATCTTCTGCTTCTTCTTTTAGCCTTCTTGCTTCCTCTCTTCGTCTTCAATTTTCATCTTCATCTTCTTTCTCTTTCACCGACGGCACCCCTGTGCGTCTCCCAGAATGGGCGGTCTTCACAATGACAGTTCTTTTATAAGAAGGGGTGAGGCCACCCAGTGACGTAAATGGGTGACCCGCCCCCTCTGACAGCGCATAGACCAGAAGAAGGAGGGGCCAGGAGAAGATGGAGGTAGTAAGAAGAAAGAAGAAAATAGCTATTTTACACAATAAAGGACTTATCAAAAACTGCCTCTTGTTTTTTTTACCACTACACTCCTTTTTTGGTGAATGGGTAGGGGTACAATGTATTCATATGGGGGGGCGGGATCTGGGGGCCTTCCAGATTCTTATAAGCCCCTGACCGCAGACCCCCACAACCACCGGCCAGGGCTGTGGGGATGATGCCCTTCCACCCCATCAAGGTCCCCACCCTCTCCTACCATGCTAGGGCTGCATGCTCAGATAAGGGTCTGGTTTGGATCTGGGGGGACCACACGCCATTTTTTTTTAAATTTGGCGTGGGGTTCACCTTAAAATCCATACCAGACCTGAAGGGCCTGGTACAGACTTTGGGGGAACCCCTACGTAACTTTTTTTTTAAATTTTTTAAAAAATGTTTAAGTCACTGGAGTTTGTCACCATTCCACAAGTATGCGCAATTTTCAACCGTAACATGTATGGTATCTATTTACTCGGCGTAATATCCTCTTTCACAATATACAAAAAATTGGGCTAACTTTACTGTTGTCTTATTTTTTAACTCAAAAAAGAAAAAAAAAAAAAAAACGATTGAAAGACCGCTGCGCAAATACCGTGTGACAAAAAGTATTGCAACGATCGCCATTTTATTCTCTAGGGTGTTTGAAAAAAATATATATAATGTTTGGGGGTTGTAAGTAATTTTCTATAAAAAAACCCTGATTTTAACTTGTAAACAACAAATGTAAAAAAGGGCTCCGGGGGTTAAGGGGTTAAAAACCGTGTATATTTTAAGACACCACTTCAAGTGTACTATATACCGTACGCACACCCCCGAATGCACTATAATGCACTAATACAGTATATAGTGTACACTCAACACGCTGTGTGTGTGTGTGTGTGTGTATATATATATATATATATATATATATATATATATATTCTTGCACTGTCTGACTGTATACAGATAGCTCTATCTATCTATCTATCTATCTTTTTTCCTTTTTATGTATGTATGTATGTATGTATGTATGTATCTATCTATCTTTTTATCTATCTATCTTTATATGTACCGAGCCGATTTGAGAGGCTGGGTACCCTGTGATCTCTCTGATAGGTCATCACAAAGATCACATGGTACTGTTTACAGTGCTGATCCCTCATCTTCCCCTTACAGCAGGGGAAGAAGAGAGATCAGTAGTTATGATTGAGCACAGAATGAATGGATCAGCAGCTACAGATCTCCAACACATACTAGCTACAGTGTTGTCGCTAGTAAGATGTAAATTGCCCCTCACCTGTAAATTATCCTGCTCATGTGATCATTAAACCTCTTTAACCTCCATTCTGCCATTGTATGTAACCAGAACATTAACCCCTTCACTTCCTTCTTTTTCTGTGTATGACCTGTGCATCAATATATCTAGTCCACCATTACCCAGCCTCGTTAGAAAGTAAAAATTATGTGACCATGGACTTTATAATCACCACACACCACACTTTTCACTTTTTAAAGTTTATATAACTAAACAGGATGTGGCATGGTTTACCCCTTTTCTGTCTCCACATTACCACCCGGTAATTTCTTATGCCTTGATATCCATTACCAGGCTTCGTGTTTAACCTCCTTAGTAGCGGCATGTTTCTTCATTTCCAAAAAATGTTGCCAAAAATGAGATGACCTTGGGGTGTCTAATAAATTTAAATTTTGGGGGTTACTGGCATTTTTATTTAACAGGAAATAGAGGAAACCATTTTTTTTTTTCATTTTTCTATAAAAAAAATTGTTACCAAATTAAATTGGTACAATGTGGCAAAACAGAGTAATTGTCAGTCAAACTATCCTTTAAAAAAAGTGCAGAGATATATCCCTGGAAACTACAGGCCAGTTAGCCTAACACCAATAGTCTGCAAGCTATTGGAGGGGATGATAAGGGGCAGTATCCAAGATTTTAGTCATGAAAAAAGTATCATTAGTGGTAATCAGCAGGGATTCATGAAGCACTCTATTAACATTCTATGAGGAAGTAAGCTGCCATCTAGATAAAGAAAGGCCTGTGGATGTGGTGTATCTGGATTTTGCAAAGGCATTTGATACAGTTCCCCACAAACATTTACTTTACAAAGGAAGGTCTGTCAGCGTGGATCATAGGGTGAGTACCTGGATTGAAGACTGGCTACAGGAGCGGGTCCAGGGTGGTAATAAATAGCGAGTACTGGGAATGGTCCGGTGTGGTAAGCGGGGTCCCCCAAGGATCTGTCCTCGGACCAATTCTGTTTAATTTATTCATAAACAATATAGAGGATGGGATAAATAGTTCAATCTCAATATTTGTGGATGATATAAAGAGACGTCTGAGTCCATCTGAGTCCCTGGAAGTGCTGGGAGCCACCAGCACAGCCGGAACGAACGGTCACTAGTGTTCCCCGCCTGCAGCCCGTCCTCCTGAGGAGTGGATGAGCCACTATACAAGGCTATATTACTATATGCTCTGACAACGCTTTTATTTTGTGAGTTGCCATTTATCTTTTTAATAAAGGTTGTTTATACTGCTAAACTTAGATGGCACTGCTCTCCTTCTGACCTATGATAGCGATGTACAAATACCGTACCGGTGACCCTAGCATAGGGGAAAAACTTTTCAGTGAAAGGGAGTTTAAAAAGACACGCGGCCATTCACTGAAATTGGAAGAGAAGCGGTTTAACCTTAAACTGCATAGAGGGTTCTTTACTGTCAGTGGTAAGCGTTGAGCAGTAAGGATGTGGAATTCTCTTCCACAAGCAGTGGTATCAGCAGGGAGCGTCAATAGTTTAAAAAAACTAAATTAGATGGGCACATTAACGATCACACCCTACAGGGATATATGATGTACTATTGATATAAACACAAACACACACCACAGGTTGAACTGGGTGGACTTGTGTCTTTTTTCAACTTTACCGACTATGTAAATGAAAAATGGCCTGGTAATGAACCGGTATTACAGGCTGGTATAAATGTGAATGTGAATGTATAGCAAAGGTTTTCTTTTTAATTGTTTGATACAGTAGGGAAGAAATAAATCCCCTGTCAGTTTAGCTTTCATTCTTTGTGTCCCTTTAGGGAGATTTATCTTCCTGCCCTATAGATGCTACAGTAAGTGAAAGGGAAACTTCCAAAGTGGGAGGAAATACCATAAATACCATAACAAATGTACCCTTTGTAACAAAGGGGTTAAGCACTGGCCATACCTTGCTCCCCACCTGGGGTATACTTTTACCTTACCTGGGTTTAATCAGTGCAGAGGGAGAAGGAGCAGGCTGTGAGCAAACATGTCTGCAGGACTGAAGCAGACCCCGTGAGGTCTATCTGTTAGCCAGAAGGCTTATATTCATTTAATGGACTTTTTGTTTTGGGACTGTTTTCTACCCCTGCGAGGGAAGCCTTTTTGTTATCCTTATTTGCTGACCAAATAAACATGGGCAGGAATCCCTTAACCTTGCATGTGGCTGGATTACATGTTTGAAAACTCTTCACTTGGAGCTAATCGCCCACACCTTTGAAAGATATCTTCTCTATTCCACGTTAGGTATCATCTGTAAAATGTTTCCAAGGTTCTAACACTTCCCTATCAAAAAATGTTTTGGCTATGCATGTACTTTAATTTACTGTATTTTGTAAACATTAAAATAATAATAGATTTATTGCATCTGAAGGATACTATTTTATTCATGATATTAAACAAATTTTAGGTTAAATATTGAAATATGTCTGATTTTCAGACACTCTATTAGGCAATTTACTGTTAGCTTTTTAAAACTTACAACTGTTGCCCTTTGAATTATATCCACAATGTACTGTCTGCAAAGCCTTTTGTTTACACATCACATTTGTATTCTATTTCGGATATAAAATAACTGCTTGAATAAAAATAATTATTTTACTGCAATAAAGCTATTGGATTTTTTTGTATACATGGTAATTATTCTGATGGTGTGTGAGAAATGCATCCTTTTAACAAAAAAAGAAAAGCTTATTTACTTAATCATTCCCTAGATAACTTACACATTGATTTGAATTTTAATTAAGATAGATTAAACAATTTTAGTCCTAAACCTTGCATAATCCCCTCTGTATTAAAGTGACTTTTGCTATACTCGTGTTTTAAAATAAATGCATACCTGTAAAAGAAGACTGTACATCAGGGGTGCCCAATCTTTTGAGGAGCGAGGGTCACTTAATCGGCTTGGTAACCGGTTGCGGGCCACAATGAGCGGAGCGGGCGGCCACAGGTCTGTGTCCTCTTCAATTATGCAGAGCAGACATGGACACTGTACTCTATGGGCCCTCTGATCCTATCCACCTGAACAGAAGGGGATAGATCCCCTACTGTTTTTTTTTTTTTAGCAGATCGGATTAGAGGTGGGCGAGTGTAAATTGAAGTCTGTTTACATCTGTCACTCCATAGAGGTGAATATAGGGTCGGATTGGGTCAGACCGATCACGTGAAAGGGGACTAAGGCTGCTTTCATTCTGATGCGATGTGGTTTACCCACACAGTGGGTGCAGCACAGTGCACCTTTGGCTTTTCTGCAGGTTAGCTGCACTTTGCCATATTAGATCTTACAGGTGTGGTGCACCTTTCTGAAAGCGTACCAAACCTGCAGGTAAAAACAGAAGTCTATGGCTCAGTGCAGGTAACTCACAGGTTTACTGCGCTGCACCTGCGGATCAGTTTAAAAACCAGCCCAGTAACCACAGCAAAACAAATATGCCCATATATACATTGTGATTTCAGTAATAAACTTGCATTTAATGAAGGTCTTCCATTCAGGTATCGCCAGCTGTTGCTGTCCCAGGCATTTGGTATCATTCCATCTGGCAGGAGCTGGCACTATACAGGAAGTATCGACTTATGGGGCTCTGCTCCGCAGCTGCTTGTTTCCTCTACTGCCGGCTTCATTCAAAACACTGATGTTCTGGTATGGCGGGTAGGCAACCTGCGATCTGGGCTTGCCAATCCACCATCCCAGAGCAGGAGGTTGCGGGCCACATCAGAGGGCTCTGCGGGCCACATGTGGCCCCCGGGCCACTGGTTGGGCACCCCTGCTGTACATGCTCATCTTTCCTGATGTCCATAATGCCAAATGCCACTCTGATCCTGAAAACATTTTAAAACAAAGATGCCAATCCTTATATGACTGCTGACTTTCTGGGTCCTCTGCAGCTCTCATTGGGTCCTCCTGCTAATCTCCACATTTTACAGGATACACTAGTGACTAGGGTTGCCACATGTCCAATATTCACCCGGACAGTCTGGTTTTTCAATCATCTGTCTGGATTGCAACCTATCAGAAACCCGGACACATTATTCTACATGGATCAGGGACGGCGCTTCCTCTCCCTGGTCCCATCGGCAGCTCGTAAATGGCAAGTGATTTCTGGAGCCTGTGGAGCTGCCCTGTGTTTCCAGTCACCGCTGCTGGGGATCTACTGAGCATTCCTCCTTGTTCCTGGTGGCTGTACTCATTGAAGAAAGAGGGACTCCACCCCCTCAGTCTCGGCTCAGCCACGCCCCCTCCCCATGTGTAGCAGAGAATGCCAGGAGTCTGCAGGGAAGTTCAGCAGATCAGTCTCCGTGTACTGTAATGCAGATGCCTAATGTGAAGGGGAGGAGGGGAGGAGGGGTGGCTGCATGGAATGGCTCGGGGTGTGCAGTGCTATGTTGTCTGCATGGGGGCAGAACTTTGTGGCATTATTGCAGTGATGTACCTCCCCTTCTACATGCAGACTCCATAGTGCTACAGCCTCCTAGCCCCATAATTGTAGTCAGCTTGGGAATGGAAGACTGCAAGGAGAGGAGGGGATCTGGCACCAACAATGGGGCTGACTTTAGTGACAGCAATGGTGGTTATTTTAGTTACTGATGGCAAATGCATGACATATTTTACTCTGACAACAGTTACTGGGCTTACTGTAGGTGCAAACAGACTGCAATGGCCAACAAACTGTAATGCAAGTATTTCAAGCTCACAGGTCAGGAGTCAGGACTTAAGGTGACCATACACTATACAATCTGCTTGTAAAATCCACTTTAGATCTGCCAAGAACTATATAGTGTAAGTGTCTGTTTATTTTTACAAATGCAATGCATTGTTTAGAAGTGTCCTCACATTACATTGTTTTCATAAGTCTAAAGGAGATTGTACAATGATATTGTGTAGTGTATGGTCACCATAAGCCCCTGTTGGGGAGAAACACATTGAACGAGTAGGAGAGGTTCTGTTCCAACAGTCTGGCTTTGTGAGTTTGCGCTACTTACAATAAAGCTTGTTGGATATTAAAGCAGGCTTTCAGCTTAAAGTGTATGTAAACCCGATTCATGAAATTTGAGCTGAGCACATATATCTGCAGAGTTTTCTTATCTTTCTTCAAAGCCCTGTATCTCCTAGCTCTGTCCTGTTCTGTAGCTTTGTTATCAGCCTGACAAGTTTCCATCACATTATGATAAGAGCAGCTGGAGTTTTGTGTTGGGGAGGATGCTATAAATAGATTAGCAGTGCCCTGAACTATACATCAAGCAGAGCTGAGAGTCTCTACCTATGAGGAGAGGGGGTGTGTGCCTTTCCTCCAATCAGCTATCTTGGCTGTGTGTCCAGGCTTCTCTGCAGAGCTAAGCAGGAAGAGAAAAAATCCTAACACAATCTGCACTTTCTAAAGGATATACACTGTTGAAGACAGAAGATATACATGTAAAACTCATATAGGGAGATTTGTTTAATCTCTGTGTATCATCTGAGGCTGTTCACTTCACTGAGTATATGTGAGGGTTTAATTTTAAGACTCGGTTCACACCAGTGCGCTGTGCGAGATCGCATGTGATTTGCAGCGCACTGCAGTGCAAATCACATGCGATGTTTGTGATGCAATTTCATCCATACAGATAGTGTGGCTGAATTTGCATCGCATTCAGACCAAACTCGCACAGAACCCTTTTTTGGTGTGCAGCAGAATTGGATCACATGGGTGCTCATGCGATCCGATTCATGTTCGAACTGTCATTTGCACTGCGATATGTGAGCTGAAATGGGAGTGTCATTAACTTTCTATTGACACTCCCAGCAGTTCGCATATGGCAGTGTGAACTGCCTGGCGAGTCAGGTGCGATCTGGGAACCCACAGTGGATTTGCAGGGTTCCCGTATCGAACAAGTGTGAACCGAGCCTAAATACCATGTTGTGCTGACCTGCCTCCCCCTTCTCTTAAAAATGCAAATTAACTTTTGGGATGCAGAAAAGTATGTTGCATTTTATGTTTTTGTCCTAAAATTTGTGCATCTTAATGTGGAACTAAAGTTCTGTCATTACATGCTGCGAGCAGGCGGGCGTTTTATAGCAGAAGAGACATGCAATTTCTCTGCTGCAATAAAATACACCTACCTGTACATGCACAGTTCATCTTACAGCAGCCGGCCCAGTCCTGTGTGCCAAGATGACTAGCTTTTGCACATGAAGAAATGCAAAAATGATTGTGCTGAGTCTGTGGGATTCATACTTGCACACAGCAATCAAAGCATATTTTATGGTTACAGGAATGCTTTTGTTTTATTTAACCATGCCCCTTTAAGCCCCTCCCACTGTTAATGCAATTTGGCCAGATCCACTGTTCACCGCTACACGTGCCACATTACTACTGTCCTTGGGGCATCCAAAGGTGTCCCAGGTCTTGTACAATACTATAGTGTATACTAAAATAGAAATAAAAAAAATTGCCATGTGCTGGTAAAATGTTCGGGTTTGGCTTGAAGAAAAGGTGGCAATCCTACTAGTGACGTGGAGGTCAGCAGTGGTAACTAGTGATAGCTGCAGAGGACCCAGGAGATCAACACTCCCTGAAGGGTTAGTTTCCTTGTGGATTCTCAGGAATGTTGCATCTGGTGGTGCAGGCAACAGGAAAGGTGAGTATACACACTTTTCTTTTATAGGTATGGCTTGATTTTAAAAGAAATACAAGTATATATCTGCTGCCATTTAGAATCAGATCAGCAGTTATTGGTATGGAACTGTCATTGCATCTGCCGATATATGATGTCTTACTTTTTTTAATTTAATAAATTATTTAAAGAACAGCAGATTAACATTCTGTAATGATACAGGCGGCCCCTGGGTTACAAACAAGATAGGAACCGTAGGTTTGTTATTAAGTTGAATTTGTTTGGAAGTCAGAACAGGTACATTTTTTAAGTGTAGCTTCAGCCAAAAAAACAATTTTTAAGCATTTTGGATAGCATAGGGAAGGGGTAACACCCCTGTAATGTTTGTTTTGCTGTCTATGTTTCTGTTCAGAAGATTTCACCTCACTTCCTGTCACAATGATATTTGGATTTTGAAAATTTTGAGTTGTTGTGGAAACAAGGATTGGTGATAAAGCTTCAGTGGAGACACCTTTTTCCCATAATAACTCTTACAGGAGTGAATTTCCCTTCCTAGGGGGAGATTTCCTCTCACTTCCTGTTGTCTCCCTCTGTTTGTAAGTAGGAGTCGTTTGTAAGTCGGATGTTTGTAACTAGGGGACCGCTTGTAGTTGACCATTGCATAAATGACAGAAGATAGAACACGTAGAAGAGATTTGAGTGTTAATGGAATACTGGTTATTGAACACATGCTAACTAAGAGGGCCTGAGGGATCAGTGCAGATATTCTGTAGGAGAGCTTTTGACTAATGTTCACAGGATAAAGACCTTTCAGCATCTGCCTGGTATTGTTGGAAACATATTAAAAGATAATTTGGGTATTCTGTACCACCACAAGAGAATTTTGGTGGTAGGTTCAGGTATGAATTTAAAATTCAGGACCCTTGCCCAGCAGTTTATAAAGTGTAGAGTAGACTGTGGGTTTGTCTGGTTCAGAAGTAAGTAAGTTAATGACAGATCATGTCTTACTGGACCCTTCGCTATGCATTCTCTTTCAAAGAGAGTTATGGCATGAGCAAATTAGTCTGCCAGTGGCAGGAATCTGAGAACATTTATTTGTGGGGGCGGTAGGCAGTCCAAGGCAGGAGTGCCCAAATCTCTTAGGGATGGTTCACACTGAGGCGATCCTAGGCGATTTGCGATCCGACTTGTGTCGCCCCAATTCGCCTCAAATCGCCTGACATCAGAAATCCCATTGGAATGAATGGAGCCGTCTTAATATGCGCTACTCAAGTCTGAAGCGATTCCAAAAAAGGTTCCTGTACTATTTTCAAGCGGCTTCTAGGCGAATTGAGCCAATAGAAGTCAATGGAAGTTCGCTTCCAAGTCGGATCCCCGTCTATGAAGAAGCGACTTTCCAGGAAGAAGAACATAATTTTGGCAGAAGACACAACTCTCATGTCCCAGGTACTCGTGTTGAAATTGCCTGAAATCGCCTAAAATCGCCTGATATCACTTCGCAATCACTTCGCAATCGCGCCGCTTCGCCTTTTCAAATCGCCTAGCAAAGTCGCCCCAAGTCGGATCGCCTCAGTGTGAACCGGCCCTAAGGAAGTAACAGGGCCCCATGCCTTGCCAGTATTTATTACCTTTATGAACAAGCATCTTGGTTGGAGAAGAGAGTTCCTTGACCCTTTCACTGCCAGAGCCATTTTTATGATTTTTGCATACATGTTTAATTTAGGCCTGAAGATTACATAAAACCCCCAAAACATTACATATTTTCTGAAACCAGACACCCTACAGAATAAATTAGCGCAATATTTTATGAAAAGCAAATTTTCAGTAAAAAAATACATTAAAGGATAAGTTCACCTTTTGTAACATGTTACACCCATATTCAGGGTGTAACATGTAATAGGTTACTGTTGCAGCAGCCCCCGCACCCCCCCCCCATCCCCCATTGTGACAGGATTTTTCTCGCTGCACCTGCTGTCACAATTTAACAAAAATGCAGCCATGCGGGTGCACACACCTGACTGCGACATTCATTGCTGTTGAGCACTCTAGGTAGTTCATTGATGTTTCCTGTCATTATATATCTATCTGCCCATACAAGGTACGAGCAACAGATACACTGACAGCCTGCAGTAGCCTGAGATTGCACCTGCGATCTGCTGATTGCAGGTGCCATGCTTTGCAGGCTCCTAGTAAAAATAATAAATGCACATTTTTTTACCTGCAAAAAGATGTGCATTTTTTTTTTTTTTTACAAAGTTGAACTTATTCTTTAAATCATTTTCAGCACACACAAATGCAATAAATTATTTTTTTGGTAAATATATAGAAGATGAGGTTGCACTGGGTAAATAGATACACAGAATGTGAAACCTTAAATTGTGTGTGCCTATGAAATGGCAACAATCTTCAGTACCCTATATTTTCTGTAGGCAATACTTTAAAAGCCCCTATAAGTTATCCGTTTAGAGTTAGCCAGGAATAATGGCCCTAGAATTATTGCTTTCACCCCAGGGTGCATGATGATATTTAACCAGTGTAGCGTAATCAATGTTTTCAAGCATAGTCACCTAAATGCATGCATTGATTTTCATATGTGCATATATGTGTGGGCCCAATTTTTTTTTCAAGGGTATTTTAAGGGCTTGGGTGTAACTTTAATTTTTTACACTTTTTTCTCTAAACATTTTTAACACATAGGGTACAAAAAGATTTTTTAGTGACAAGTTCTATTTATTGGGGGGGGGGGGCAGATGAATTGTTTTTATATTGCTGGGTTTAGTACACTTTAAGGCTCCATGCACACTGTAGCTGATAAACAATCCTTTTTGGGCGTTTAAGCATTTTTTTTAACAGCCCATAAATGCCCCTCTGCCCTCTGTGTTATCCACATGGACATTTAATGTTGTTTATCAGCAGTGTCATTTATGGGCTGTTATCTGAATGCCTTAAAATTGCATTCGAGAGTCATTCTTCTGACCACAAAAATCGATGGAAGCTTAAAAACGCTGATAAATGCTCAAAAATGTTGCTCACCAGTGTATTTGGTCATTTTGGATCCATTGAAAAAAAAAAAAATACGTTGACGCTCAAAAACGATCAAAAACACTAGTGCATTAACGCTGATAAAATCTGAAAGACTCACTACAAAGCTACTGACGTTTTTTAGATCATTTTTTTTACGTCCAATGTGCATGAAGCCTAATATAACAGTGCTTTTATTTATCCAAGGTTATTACCCAAAGGTAATATATCATTTTGCTGAATGAAGGCAGCTGCGTTCCTGTTAACATGATTAGTACAGTATATGTGTATTATTATACGTTTGATCAATCGCCATTTCAATAGGTTTAAATTGAAATGAGGTTAATGTTTAAAGCACCTGATTCTGTTCTTCTGTGCAGCAATTAACTATAGGAAGCACTAATCATGCATGTGCTGCAATGAAGGGCACGCAAGGGCAGAACAATGGTTAGTGAGGACCGTCTTTGATTAGCACTTGTATCTTGTACCTGTCATTTTTTAATGCATGGATCTCAAGTTTGGTCTATAATTGTAAACAAGTTTTAATCATTATTAGGCTGCATTTCAGTTTAAATAAATGCCTTCACACAATAGGAATATGTAATGTATCTGCACTTGTTACACTGATATATTTATCATTTCCAGTGACACCTTCTGTAGAATTAGATGCATCATTGTCTCACTTTACAAGTTTGATGTATGACATTGACATACTAGTGTGGTAAGAGTATAGTTTCCCTGATGTATGGGCTCCAAAGATAAAGAACCATTGCCATTATGAATAGATTTTTACAATTATCCCGTCACATTTGAAATGAAGGGATCACGATGACAACAAAACAGTTGACAGACTTTGGTCTCTCCATTCATAATCAGTAACTTGAACTATGCGACTGTCAGTGCCGGAATACTCCTAAAGATGTATTATTTTCAATGCCATCATTCCAGTTTGTGAATTCAATTAGGATATCTCTTTATGCTATTTTATGCAATACTTACTATGTGATGCAGTGGGGTTTAGTTTAGATATGCATGGTTATTATATAAATATAGGGGTTGCACACCATGCTTAGACCCATGGGGTTTGGAGGCTTAAAGTGATTGTAAATGATCAGCTTGCAAAACAACCCATTTATCATCCCAATATGCAGTTTAGTACGTCCCGACGAAAGGAAAAATATAGGTGTATAGATATAAAAAAAACCATTATAAATACCCTTTTCCCTTCTTTATAAGTGATCACATGCCCTCTGTTCTCAGCTGCATAATAGCTGGGGGAGGAGAAGGAGCAAGCAGCACACTGAGCTTCCCAGCGAATGGCTGTGCAGCAGGGGCGTGTCAGGATAAGTCTGATCATTGAAGGAGAGTACACTGAGTTCTCAGCATAGCTAGAGAACTGACCATGGTGCGCACTCATGCTTAGTGTGGTCAGTTTCTAATAGGAAAGCAGGGGGACTGGCAGGAACATCAGGGATTTCACATAAAGGAAGCAATACAAAGAGAACAGGATACTTTCTCATAAAAGTACATGGTACAGCAGGGACAAACGCTTTAAGCATAACTGCCCCAATCTCCTTGTTTACTAGGTGTGTACATTTCTCCTTCCTGTACTTCCCCTTTGCATTCTGTTATATAATATTAGAGTTTTTACTGCACTTATTAGGATTGTTAAAAGAATATTACAAGAAAGCCACTGTCCTATTTCATTAACAATGAAATTGTAGGACCAATCTGATCTATCAAAGACTTGGGAGTGTTTAACCACTTCAGCCCCGGAAGGATTTCCCGCTTTAGGACCAGAGCACTTTTTTGCGATTTGGCACTGCGTCGCTTTAACTGACAATTGCGCGGGCATGCGACGTTGTACCCAAACTAATTTGCGTCATTTTATTCCCACAAATAGAGCTTTCTTTTGGTGGCATTTGATTTCATTTCTGATCGCCGCTATAAACAAAAGAAGAGTGACAATTTTGCAGAAAAAAAAAAAATTTCTTACTTTTTGCTAAAATACAAATCCAAAAAAAAAAATATAAAAAAACATTTTTTTCCATTGGTTTTGGCCAATTTATATTCTTCCTCATATTTTTGGTAAAAAAAATCACAATCGGCATTTATTGACTGGTTTGCGCAAATGTTGCCGCGTTTACGGATGATGAGAATTCATTTCTGGGGTTTTTATTTTATTTTTACTAGTAATGGCGGCAATCTGCGATATTTAGCGGTACTGCGATATTGCAGTGGACATATCGGACCATTTTGACACTTTTTTGGGACCATTGGCATTTATACAGTGATCAGTGCTATAAAAATGCACTGATTACTGTGTAAATGTCATTGGCAGTGAAGGGGTTAACCTGGAGGGGGCGCTCCAAGGGTTAAATGTGTTCCCTGGGCCTGTTCTAACTGTATGTGGGCTGGCCTGGCTGGAGGAAAGGAGTGATCACGGCTTCCATATACAGGAAGCCTGTGATCACAGCCCTTCCCCCTCTAACAGAACGGAGATCCGTGTTTACTTACACGGACCTCTGTTCTTTCACTGTGGGGGGGGCATAGAGGGTAGCCGGCGGTGATCGAGTCCACTCTACCCACTCCCTGCCCCCTCAACACAGTGAGTGAACGAGCGCGCCTCCAGCGGCGTGCGCTCACAGGGCGGGATATTGCAGTTACTGTCATATGACGGCGGTTTGCAATATCGAGCCACTTTGTCGCCGTCAGACTCCGGTCGGCAAGTGGTTAAAAAATATACAAAGCTATTCATCATGTGAAACTGCATGTACATTTGTTCTGTGTGATGGCAGGAAAATAAATGTTACTAGGCTATTTTAACTCTAGGTGGAATATTATTCATTTATAAAGACTAGCGTGGTTAAGGAAATTACTACAATGTGGCCACCAGATGGAGCTGATGATTATAGGGAATGAATATTTATTTACTATGCTCATCAGTTCCATCTAGTGGCCATAGTGCCGTGGTTCCTGAAACACTATATTTTTTTATGAATGAATAACATTCAATCTGGAGAGAAAATAACCTGGCAACTTTAGATTTTCCCCACATTCACACAATGTACATGCAGTTTCACAGGAAAAATAGCTCTGCAAACTTTCTATAAATATACCAATTATGTATGATAGATAGGGTAACCACATTTTTCTTGTTTTACAGATTAAAATGTTGTAAGGGGAAGCAAATCTACTGTGAGGCAGTAATTGCAGGACTATCTTTTCCATGACACCTTTTGGCAACCAAATAGTTCATTTATTGGAGAAACCCTCTGGATCAAATATCAATAAAATAGGCAAGATAATCATTTGCAGGTGATCCATCAGTAGCAAATGAGTAACTTAAAGTGTTGCTAAACCCACATTATAAAACATTATCAATAAATGCTGTATTACATGTTGTTTATACTCACTCAGCCATTATGAGATTCATTTTCTGTATTCTGTCAAAAACCTGGTTGATCATGCTGCTCTCTATCTCCACCTTCTGTCCATGTCCCCATTTCAGATAGGGATTTTCCAGCTGTAGTGGCAGCTCTGCACATGCTCCGTTTCAGTGTATTTTCTACCCTGAGAATTTCCTCCCTATCAAATCTGAGCAGCCCATGTGACTACAGAGTCATACATGTGGGTGTACACACAGTGGTAAATGACAGCCCACTCCCTCCCTCCTCCTCCATGTCCACTAACCAGCTAAACACAATGGGAGGCAGGATATTACATGTAGATTAATGGAGGTTCACCTCCCTCTTATTCTAAGACACAGGCTGGAGGGGGTGACACAGCCTTTGACTGGCAGAAATCCACCCACACAATGTTATTGCCAAAAAATAATAAAGATTTGATTTCAAATATACATTTGTATGAAAATTTAAAACAGTTTATCGTTATTAATTATTTATTTTAACTTTGTATTTCAAAGGCTGTTTTTTTTTTTTTTTTGAACATGTGACTGTTTCCCTACAGACAGGCTGGGAAAGAGCTGGGTCATGTGACAGCTGTATATCGATTAGGAAAAGGGTACTTAGATGTTCTTTTTTAATTAAAATAATTGCAGTACCATCATCCACATACAGAAATAGAAGAGACAATGTGAATTAAACAGTGCGTGTTTAGTATCACTTTCAGGCTGGGTTCACACTTGTACGACCAGGGCCGCCATCAGGGGGTAAAGTCAGGGCCCGCTCCCCGCCTCGGCTGGTCCTACTCTCCCTCACCACCGCCACCTAATTTCTCCCTCTTCTATAAGCTTATGGTCACTTCAGTGACCATAAGCTTATATCAGAATCGTTCAGCAGACTCTGCTGAACAACTCTATAACTCTGATCCGCAGATGACAATCCACTGATCAGAGTTATTAACCCAAAGTGACCAACCCCCCCTCCATGCAGCGGCTTCCCTGTCCCCTGCCTCTCCACCTCCTGCCACTCCCTTTCACCTAAAACTGCGCCCTCTCCTATCCTATCCCCTTCATCCCCTTCCCACCCCCAGCACTGAACCCCCCCATCCGACCCCCCCTATCATTAGCCGGCATCCCTCCTCTGCCACTCCCGCCAGCTTCAGGTGCTGCATGGGGCTTGGGGGGATCCAGATGTATCCCCCCCACCACTCAGATCACCCCTATACTGGCCCTGAATCCCCCCATCCATCACGGCTCCAAGTGGCATCCCTCATTTCCCTCCCGCAGCCTGCAGCTTCTGCCTGCATTGAGCTGACAGGCTGGGGATCGTGGCGGGAGAGGGGGAGCGGTGCAGGTGGGGGTGAAGTTGGGGCTTGGTATACATGTGTATATCAAGCCCCCCCTGTAATACAGTGTATATAGGCAGCGATCACTATAGATCGCTTGTATATGCACTGACAGCTGATACAAATGTATCACTCACTGATCATAGTAAACCACGAGTGATACAATGTATCAGACTGTCATTTTATGAATGAATGAAAAATCTCTATACAAATTTCTCATTCATTCAAGTGCTACAGAGAAAGAGTCTCAAAAAAAGAGATATGGGGGTCTGCTTAGACCTGATATTTCACCAAAGACCCCCCCCAAAAAAAAAAAAAACACAAACGTAGTAAGACCCCCCAGGTCTACCCGCACTCACCCCTCCAGGGTGACCCCCCCAAAAAATACTATAAAAAATGTAAAAAGTAAAAGAAAAACAAAAC
>BLSH010509109.1:227448-237639 GCA_018402905.1 Glandirana rugosa
CCATAAGACACACTTTTTTTCCCCCAAAAATTGGGGGGGGGGGGTGGTAATCAAATCCATTTTGTCAGCTGTGCTCTTGGGGGCATAATTTTGATGAGCAGTCTTTTTTTTTAACCACATAAAATGGGTGTTGTTTTACTTACTTAGTGTTATATACTTTTAGGAAAGAACTTTAAAAAAAATATATTTAAAGTGGACCTGAACTCAAAAAAGTGAAGATTGACAGACTGCTCCAATGGTGTTTTATTTGTTTAGGAGATCTTTTTTAGGTGTCTGTTTGCTGTTTTTTTTCTTTGAACAGTAAAATATTGCTTTGAGAGTGTTGCGCAAGACAAGCAAAATTTTTGAATACATTTTGATTTGATATACAAGTGATGTCTTGATATACAAGTAGTGTCATGTCACAAATGAGTATAAAAGAGAAGAGAGGTGCCTCTAAGTGTAGCAATATGGTTACATTTAATGAAGGTACAACATTTAGCAACTCACATGGTTGATGACCACTTGCCGACCGTCAACTGCAGGTTGATGGCGACAAAGTGGCTCGATATCGCAAACCGCCGTCATACGACGGCGGCTGTGAGATCGCGCACTGTGAGCGCGCGCCCGGCGCCGGAGGCACACCCGCGCACTCACTGTGTTCGGGGGGGCAGGGAGCGGGTGCGGCGGATTTGATTGCCACCGGCTACCCACGATGCCCCCCGCACTGAAAGAACGGAGGTCCGTGTGAGTAAACACGGACCTCCGTTCTGTGAGAGGGGGAAGGGCTGTGATCACAGCCTTCCTCTACATGGAAGCTGTGATCACTTCCCTTCCCCTGCTAGGGCAGCCCACACACAGTTAGAACATGCCCAGGGAACACAGTTAACCCTTAGAGCGCCCCCTGCAGGTTAACCCCTTCACTGCCAATGGCATTTACACAGTAATCAGTGCATTTTTATAGTACTGATCGCTGTATAAATGCCAATGGTCCCAAAAAAGTGTCAAAATGGTCCGACATGTCTGTCCCAATATCGCAGTACTGATAAAAATCGCAGATCGCCGCCATTACTAGTAAAAAATAAAAAAAAAATAAAAACCCCAGAAATTAATTCTCATCATCCGTAAACGCGGCCACTTTTGCGCATTGTTTATAACGGCGATCAGAAATGACGCAGCGATGATCAAATACCACCAAAAGAAAGCTCTATTTGTGGGAAAAAAAGGACGCAAATTTAGTTTGGGTACAACGTCGCACAGCCGCGCAATTGTCAGTTAAAGCAACACAGTGCCGAATCGCAAAAAGTGCTCTGGTCCTAAAGTGTGAAATCCTTTCGGGGCTGAAGTGGTTAAAAGAGGCAAATCTAAGTATGCAGGCATCCGGGGTAAAGATGTCCACATCATCCGCACCGCCATCAACGTCATCCCTTCCACGCTGCACTCCATGAGAGCTTCAAGCCTCTCGTTCAGATCGCTGTACTGCAAGGTAGTCTTCTCTTTTATACTCTGTAGCTCCTGCTGGATTTTGCTTCTAATCCCCTTGTGGAGGCTGCCATTTGTGGATGGACATTTTATGGTTACACAACCTCTCACATTGCTATAATCTTTTTATATGGACTATAAACTGAAGGACTTATGAATAAATGGTTGTGGGTAGAGTTGAGCGAACCCGAAACTGTAAAGTTCGGGTCCGAACCAAACTTTGGGGTGTTCGTGACCCGCACCCGAACCCGGACATTTGAAAAAAGTTTGGGTTCGGGTTCTGGGTTTGGGTATTTGATCACGCATGTTGAATTGCTGCAGGGCAGCCAATAAATAAGCGTTTCACTGGTTTGCCCTTAGAAGCCATCACAGCCATGCCTACTAATGGCATGGCTGTGATTGGCCAGTGCATCATGTGACCCAGCCTCTTTATAAGCTGGAGTCACTTAGTGCTGCATGTCACATGCTCTCTAGGTAGTGTAGGGAGAGGATGCTGCCGGCGCTGTGAGGGACAGATTGCAGATATAATAACATCTCATCCTGCATTACAGAATGATGTGACTGGACTAGGTATAGTCTACTGCTTAGAGGGACAGATTATTGTTCTAGAATCATCTTCTAGTTCTATAGGGTCAGGTTCCTCCTGTTGCTGTAAGGGACAGATTATTGTTCTAAAATCATCTCCTACTCCTATAGGGTCAGGTTCCTGCTGTTGCTGTAAGGGACAGATTATTGTTCTAAAATCATTTTATTTCCTTTTGCAGCTCTCTAGCACTTTCCAGGACTTTTTTAGTCATTTTTGTGCCGAAAAGTTCGGGTCCCCATTGACTTCAATGGGGTTCGGGGTAAAGTTCGGGTCAAGTTCGGTACCAAACCCGGACTTTTTCCCGAAGTTCGGCCGAACCCACCGAACCCGAACATCCAGGTGTTCGCTCAATGCTAGTTGTGGGACGAATCATCTGAGTTGCCATTATTTCTTATCGGAAAATTCACATTAATATAAGAGTGCTTTGGATTACAAACATGTTTCCAGAATAAATTATGCTCGCAATCCAAGGTTTTACTGTACAAGTAACTTTTAGGACCGGTTCACACTGGTGCGATCCCAGAGATCGGATGTGATTTGCACCGCACTGCAGTGTGAATCACAAGGCATCTCTGTACAAATTCAGCCAAAGAGATAGTATGGCTAAATTTGCATCGCAATCGGAGCAAACTCAAACAGGACCCTTTTTTTAATCTGCAGCAGAATCAGATCGCATGGGAGTTCCTATGCGAGTTTGCAGTTCGATATGCGAACTGATTTGGCGGTGTCATTAGCTTTGTAGTGATACTCCCCCCAGTGCGCATATGGCAGTGTGAACTGCCGCAGGGAGACTTGTGATCCAGGAACCCACAGTGGATTTGCAGGGTTCCCGCATCGCAGCAGTGTGAAACGGCCCTTACTGTGGCATAGCCTGCAGCAAGAAGGAAACAAAAATATCATAGAGACCCTCCCCCTTTAAAATACTTACCAGACGCTTTGGGTTGAGTTTTCATTCTCATATTTTTCCCATCTCCTTGTTTTTAGTTGACCCTTTTCAGTGGGAATGGAGGTTGCAATCTAATACCCTCAGATAATCCCCACATAACAGCACTTTCTTTCGTAACCTCCTTAGCGGTAATCCCGAGTGTGGCTCAGGGTGAGTTTTCATTACAAAAAACGGTAACCCTGAGCCACACTCAGGATCGCACCGCAGTATCCAGGCAAAGTTACTTACCTTGTCCCCAGGATCCTGTGATGTCCCCCCGCTGCGTCTTCCGGCGGAATCTTTCACCTGATGCCTCTTTGTGCCGGGCTCCATTCCCTGTGAGCGTTGCGTTGCATGGGGGTGGAGCCCGGCAACAAATTCAAAAAGTGAAACACACATAACACATACAGTACACTGTAATCTGTAAGATTATATTACTGTATCAAATCATTTCACATCCCTTTTGTCCCTAGTGCTTTGTCCAGTGCCCTGCATGCACTTATTATATATGCCATTCTTTCTGCCTGGAAACTTGAGAATGCCCGTGGCATCCAAAAAGCATCCCTTTACGTCAAAAGTGGTTTTTGAACAGCTAGAAAACAGTGATAGTAAATAAGTGATACTGATTTTTGGGGAAATTCATCATCAGACACTGAAAGTGACGACAGCGACAATTCTGCAACTCAGCAAATTTCAGTGTTTTTGATTTGATTGCATTATTGAATAAATATTATTATTATATTATTTTTTTATAATTATTTATATTTATTTATAATATTATTATTTATGATTTCATTGTTTCAAACTTTATCATACCCGGGATGCCTACTAGACTCTTGTTTGGACAGATTTAAGTGAGTTATTCCTAAGAATTACAGGCCTATAATATAAACCAACAAATTTCTATGCAAAATAATGTACCGCTTTAAGACACAAAAATCTAACATAATCATACCGCCAGGGAGGTTAAAGTGGTTGTAAAGGCAGAAGGTTTTTTTTATCTTACTGTATTCTATGCATTAAGATAAAAAGCTTTCTGTGTGCAGAAGGCCCCCCTCAGCCCCTAATACTTACTGGAGCCCCATCTCTGTCCAGCAATGTTCACGAGTGTCTCAGCCACCTGGGACACTCCCTCCTGATTGGCTGAGACACAGCAGTGGCGCCATTGGCTCCCACTGCTGTCAATCAAAGTCAGTTAGCCAATCAGGAGAGAGGGCGTTGGGGCCGAACTGCAGCTCCATGTCTGTATGGACACACAGAGCTGCAGCTTGGCTTGGGTGCCCCCATAGCAAGCTGTTTGCTGTGGGGGCACTCAACAGGAAGGAGGGGTCAGGAGCACAGAAGAGGGACCAGAGAAGAGGAGGATCCAGGCTGCTCTGTGCAAATCCACTGCAACAAGGCAGGTAAGTATAACATGTTTGTTGTTTTTATAGAAACATAAAACGAGACTTTACAATCTCTTTAAGGCCATTGGAGGTGCATAAAAGCTTGATGTCCTTCAGTTCCAATCTGGTGTTTTGGAAAACCCCACTTTTTGAAAGCTGGACCATTGCTGATTACTATAGGAACCTGAGAAAGTTTCCCAATCAAGTAAACAGCTGCAGACCAATCACATCACTTGTAACAAAGCTGATGCATTTCACCCTTACAGGCTTAGTTGTAAAGATGCAGAGAGATGCTGTCGATGCTTACTTGAGAAAGAAAATATATTTCTGTTACTCGATTTTGTTCTTTCGAATTTAAAGTCTTGAGTTTCTCTTGTGATAAAAAAAGATTCTTGTAAAATCTTGTAATAGATTCTTCTTATGAAAAACTATATGGCTGAACTTCTATTGGAATGATTAAAAGCTGAACTAAACCCACTGATTTAACAGTTTTAAAAAACAGTTACATATCCGGCACGCACCAGGAATGTAACTGTCACATTGGTTGTGCTCTCAACCAAACAATCAAATGGCTGGTGTCATAACTGATCGCATGTGCAACATCATGGCTGTTGAAGATCAAACAGAGGCTAAAGTGGGGTATACATACTATAAGAAAATCAGGCAAATGCTCGTCCGATTTTCTGATTTCACAGTAAATCGGAACCGATGAAAGAAAATTTGTATGAAAATTCTCGCACAACAAAGGCTTTTTTTGTTGTTTATTGTTTCTGATCATGAGCAGTCTTTCTTTTCTGATTTTTTTTGTACGAAAATTGTACGAAAACGGTACACATTAAACAAAAATTGGTTACTCTATTCCCATGCAAGAAAAATTTTGGAGTTTGTCCCACCGAGAATTTTCGTACGAAAATTTGGATTTGGCTGTCGAAAGTTGTGTACACACTACAGGAAAATCGTACGAAAATTTTCTTACAGTGTGTACGAGCCTTAGCTTCCTTGTCTGAAAATGATAGGAGTGTTTAGTTCCACTTTAACCACTTAACCACTTAAGGACCAAGTCTATTTTGACACTTGTTGTTATAATCATTTTTTTCAGACACCCTAGAGAATAAAATGGAGATCATTGCAATACCTTACTTCACACCATTTTTGCGCAGAAGTCTTACAAACACAATTTTTCGAAAAAAGACACTTTTTTAAATTAAAAAATAAAAAAACTGTAAAGTAGCCTAATTTTTTTCTATATTGTGAAAGATAATGTTTCGCCGAGTAAATTGATACCCAACATGCCATGCTTCAAAATTGCACCCTCTCATGGAATGGCGACAAACTTTGGCACTTAAAAATCTCTATAGGCGACATTTAAAAATGTCTGCAGATTACCAGTTTTGAGTTACAGAGGAGGTCTAGTGCTAGAATTATTGCTCTCACTCTAACGATCATGGTGATACTTCACATGTGTGGTTTGAACACCGTCTACATATGTGGGCACGACTTATGTATGCGTTCGCTTCTGGGCACGAGCACGGAGGGACGGGGTGCTTTTTTTAATTATTATTATTATTTATTTTACTTTTTATTTTAAACTATCCCCTTAAAAAAAAAATTTTGATCACTTTTATTCCTATTACAAGGAATGTAAATATCCCTCGTAACAGAAAAAAAGCATGAGCTCTTTAATGTGAGATCTGGGGTCAAAAAGAGCATTTACACTTAAAAGTAAAAGAAAAAAAAACGTTTTTTTTTCTTTCAAAAAAAATGGCCGGAGGGCAGATGTGATGTTTGACGTCGCTCCAGTTCTCCAAGGGCATAGAGTCGAGTGGGGGCTATCATGCCCTCACTCGACTTCCTGCCCATCAGAGAAAAGGACCGGATCATCCGGTAAGCAGTGGAGACGACCGAGACGTGGCGGGAGGGGGGACCGCTCCCACCACGGATATAAAAGTGATCTCATAATGAATCTGCCATGGAGACCACTTTTATCTTAAAGCAGACTGTCCGCCATGGTGAAAAATACCAGGGTTTGGCAGCTATCTGCTGCCATAACAATGGTATTGAACATCAAAGTACCAATGTAAATCCATGGTGGGCGGTCCGGAAGGTTAACTATTCTCAAAACAGTTACATTCAAAGAATGACGATTGGCATTTTTTTTCTTTCTGTAAGTCGGCGGGCATCATTCACCATGATTGACATTAAATCACTGGATGACATGATTGATGATAGATTTAAATTATGAAACATTTTTTGTTTTCTTTCAATCTTTTTTAATAAAGAATTTGTTATAAAGTGTGGTGCCTTTATTTACTTATGATATTTTATGTGAATAAGTAGGAGTACTATGTACCCCTTACTTATTTACATGAAGGGCGGTATCTGGGGCCCGCTTATTTTTAAAGAGGGCTTCCAGACTCCAATAAGCCCCCTTCCCACAGTCACTAGGCTAGGGTTGTGGGGAAGAGGTCCTTGCCCCCCCCTCCAGGCAAGGTATCCCCCTATGTTACGCTACTTTCACACTGAAACGTTTTTCAGGTGCTGCGGTGCTAAAAAGGTGCAGCGCCTGAAAAACTCTCCCCCCATTCTCCCCAGTGTGAAAGCCAGAGTGCTTTCACACCGGGGCGGTGCACTTACAGGACAGCGAGAAAAGTCCTGCAAGCAGCATCTGTGGGGCAGTGTGGTGAGCTCAAAGGATCAAAGGATGGCGCTCCCGTAGCGGCTATACACCACCTCGGAAGCCCCGAGCGGTGGCGCTATTAACCCCTTACTAACCCCTTCTTGGGGGTTAAAAGCGCCCCATTCCCGCTACGGCACCGCTATATTAGTGATAAATGAAACTAGCAGGGATTTACCGCTACCGCCTGCCTGCCCCAGTGTGAAAGTAGCCTTAAGGGCACGGGGCCTGATATGGATCAGGAGGGGGGGCTTGTCCATTGCCTTTTGTGGCCTGCCAGGTTGCATGCTCAAGTATGTCCCAGCCAATTTGTTTACAAACAAAAATAAGCGACTGGGAGTTGTCATTTATCTGCACTTTCAACTGCATTTCTTTGTAAATGCCAGTTTTTGCTGTAGTAGGTTTTATGCATCATACGGATGCGCCACTTCACAGGCAGGATAATGTCATTTAAAGGGATCTTGCATTTTTAATTATGCACTTTAAGCATTAGTAAAATTACTACTGCTTGCCAAAAGGCGTTTTAAAAACATGCTTGAGGACATGCTTCCCAGAGCAGTACCCAAACCCTTCCATGCCATTTGTTTGACAACCCCTTGCCTATTAGCCTTGAAAAATTTTTTTTTATAATATTCAGCTCCCATTGACTTCAATGAGGTTCAGATTCAGCACCCAAACTTTAGTAATGTTTTGTGAAGCCACTTCGAACTGGACCCTGGCTAGTTTGGCTTATGACATCCTAAGATTTTCTTTTATGTACATTGTACCACTTTTGTAAGGATGGTTTTACACATACTCAACATATACTCAACTACAAACAATCGGCTGCACACCAGCTGCATTTGATTAGTTGGGTGTGGTCAGTGTTTCAGCTGCTGCTAGTTTGACTGTTTCCTCTGCTTTCCAGAGAACCGAAAACCTCTCAGGAACATAGGTGTGAAGCAATGCAAATAGCAGTATAAATATTAATACAGCCCTGGCAAATCACAGAGAGAAGGGTCCTGAAGGGTGCTGGAAGCCTGTATAATTATTCTGGGTCTTTTCCTGCAGAGGGGATGTCCACTCTGGAGGGCTTGCTGCCCTCCAGGGCAGTGCTGCCATGTGCTTTCTGTTTGTGAGATGTCAGAGGAACGACCTGAGGGCCTGGATACTGAAGCTACAAAGAGCTGGCTCAGGGGGCAATCAACTTTCCCTGGACATTTGTGAGTAAAGACTGCTGTGAGAGACCTTGGAGACTTTTGGGCTGCTGCCATCCCTCTTGTGCTAGAGAGTGAGTTTGCTAAAGGGGACATTGACTGGTGTCCTGAAGAGCTTAGTCTATCTAGCTCTTTGTGATGGGACTCTGCTCTGGTTGTCTGCTTTTAACAACTTCTACTACAAAGCGAAGTTCACGGTTTGCTATTGCAAGGACTTTTGCTTTAGCTTTTCAGAAAAGAGTTCACTCTCCTCAACCTGTACATAGTTCTCATTTTTGAGAACTCAATTCCCTCAACCCTATCCCAGTTACTCCAAAAATAAAAACAACAGAAAAAACACCTCTAGACAGGTTATTGAGGAAAATGGTGACTGATTGTGTGCCTGGCGGCTGGGCAATCTACAGAGAAAAGAATCTGGGAAAATTTGCAGGAGCACTTACAGCGGTAGCGCTACATATACAGCCAGGATAAGCATAGATGGAAGCTTTTACCTGGGACTGAGCAGCTTGGGGATGGATGTCTGGAGTGGAGCAGTGGATCCATTCCACAAGGTTTATGATTGGTAGCAGATATATGCCACGCATTATACACACACAATATACACACAAACACTGTAACAATATGCTGGTTAATATTTAACAAACACATCAGCATTTTAATACAGTATTACTGTATTGCAAAGAGTAGTTATTGTAGCTCTGGCATCTGAAAACGTGAGTAAAATTACACACCAGATAAAAGGTTTTGACATTCCAGTCTCTATGCATGTGACTGAACTATGCATAGCATTCATAAGGGACCTGTACTATCTTTAGCAAAATGAAATGGTTCAGCTCTTAGTGTCTTAATTAGATGTTTTAGATGTTAAAATTGGAAATCTGCAGCTAATTTATTTATATCATACACAGAGAATATTTTATTAGGGCCATTAGTTGATTCATAAGAGCTATTGTGGATGGTTTCTATACATCGGAGACTGGAAAACCTGCAATCAGCACAGAGTAGGGATAATTTGTACTCTTCATGTGACAACTAGAAATATGGTAAACGATTCTAATTTATTAACCACAATCAAGGTTCTTGAGAAAAATGAGCAGGAAAAATAAACGTAAGGGTAAAGCAATTTCTGTACAAAAATATATTTGGCGGTGGAACATTTCTGCTGTTAACTTATTACTGTGTCAACACATATTTAACTAAATGTCCTTTGTATTATGAAAATATATTTATGCTTAGAAATATTATGCATTATTTTAACTTTCCACTATGTCCTTGTATATCATTTATTGGAAACTATTTGCTGACACGATCTTCATTTTTAAAAAATTTTCACCGCCTGTCAAATTCACCTATTGAGATCAATGGGGACCCAGGGCAACTAACTGTAAGCCAAATTCTTGGCTCACAATTGAGGCACGGTCTTGCAATGTTAACCTTAAATTGAGCAGTAAAAGTATAAAAAAAAAGCAGGTTTTAGGAGGTGGCAGTAGCACCTCCTGACTGCCTGCCAGCTGCTACTATACAACCCTCTGAAAAGAAATGTACCATGGATCACTTTTCAGAGGACAGTAAGCATTACCATCAGTGTGAAAGAACCCTTAAGCATGCATTCAAATTTAGGGAGGTGACTGCCAGAGTTTTCTGCGATGTCACTTCACAACCTCAGTCACTGTAGCGTCTTTTGAGACCGTCAGTGGAGGGATTTAAACTTACGTACGAATTCCCAAGAAAGTGTGACTACCATTACGAATGACAGGAGACTTTTCACTAGGTACCATGTAAAGAAAAGTCTCCCAACATATCATCGTCGACCGTCCGTCAGTCCTCCACGATGACGGTGGAGGATTTTGGACGAAAAAAAAATATGAAAATGACGAGTTAAATTCCAATTGTAACGTTCTGGCACGGAGTTAACACTCGGTTCTTAAACCGAATGTCAATCAACGGGACCCAGGGGTAACTAG
>BLSH010509109.1:259164-270682 GCA_018402905.1 Glandirana rugosa
CTATTTGAGAGGGTGTCTCGTGGTTGTCCTTGGAGAAGGATTACGTCATCCTCTAATAAAATATTGCTATTTGAGAGGGAGTCTCTTGGAGGTTCCTGTTGGTGCTCTGAGGGAGAGTTTATCATTCTAAAAGCATCTACTACTGCATTAGGGAAAGGTTCCTTTTGGTGCTCTGAGGGAGAGTTTATCGTTATGAAACCATCAACTACTGCATTAGAGAGAGGTTCCTGTTGGTGCTCTGAGGGAGAGTTTATTGTTCTAAAACCATCTACTACTGCATTAGGGAGAGGTTCCTGTTTGTGCTCTAAAGGAGAGATTATCGTTCTGAAACCATCTACTACTGCATAAGGGACAGGTTCCTGTTGGTGCTCTGAGGGAGAGTTTATCGTTATAAAATAATCTCCTACTGCATTAGGAAGAGGTTCCTGTTGGTGCTCTGTGGGAGAGTTTATTATTCTAAAACCATCTACTACTGCATTAGTGAGAGGTTCCTGTTCGTGCTCTGAGGGAGAGATTATCATTCTAAAACCATCTCCTACTGCATTAGGGAGAGGTTCCTGTTGGTGCTCTGAGGGAGAGTTTATCGTTATAAAACCATCTCCTACTGCATTAGGGAGAGGTTCCTGTTTGTGCTCTGAGGGAGAGTTTATCGTTCTAAAACCATCTCCTACTGCATTAGGGAGAGGTTCCTATTTGTGCTCTGAGGGAGAGATTATCGTTCTAAAACCATCTACTACTGCATTAGGGAGAGGTTCCTGTTGATGCTCTGAGGGAGAGTTTATCGTTCTAAAACTATCTCCTACTGCATTAGGGAGAGGTTCCTGTTGGTGCTCTGAGGGAGAGTTTATCATTATAAAACCATCTCCTACTGCATTAGGGAGAGGTTCCTGTTGGTGCTCTGAGGGAGAGTTTATCTTTCTAAAATGATCTACTACTGCATTAGGGAGAGGTTCCTGTTGGTGCTTTGAGGGAAAGTTTATCGTTCTAAAACCATCTCCTACTGCATTAGGGAGAGGTTCCTGTTGGTGCTCTGAGGGAGAGGTTATCATTCTAAAACCATCTCCTACTGCATTAGGGAGAGGTTCCTGTTGGTGCTGTGAGGGGGAGATTATTGTTCTAAAATTATCTCATACTGCAGTAGGGACAGGTTCCTGCGGGTGCTGTGAAAGACAGATTATCGTTCTAAAATCATCTCATACTGGTGTAGGGAGAGGTTCCTGCTGCTGGTGTGAGCGGGGGAGAGGTTCCTGCTGCTGGTGTGAGCGGTGCATTTCTTACACAAAAATAAAAAGTGAATCTACAATTTTCTTTTTTTTTAAAAAGAGAAGAATAATAATTTATTATTCTTTTTTTTAGTATTAATAAATAGTGCTACATAGTACATTTGTGTCCAGAATGAGGAGAGCATCAAATAAAGGACGTGGTCGTGGTGCTGCTGGTGCTGCTGGTGTTGGTGATGTTGCTGAAGCTCCTGTTGCAAGGAGAGGACGTGGTCGATCTGTGCCAGCTACATGCATAAGTAAAACACCTTCCTCAGGTAGCCAACAGAACCTTCAACGTTATATGTTATGCCCGAATGGCGCTCAGCAAATGGTGAGGCCAGAACAAGTACAGGCGATAGTAGATAGGGTGGCTAACAATGCCTCCAGTTCCTTCACATTGTCTCCCACCTGGTCCCTTGATGAAAGCTCAGAGTTGGCACCTGAACCCCATGGCCATCTGTCTTTCACCTCAGCCCCTTGTAAATTAGCCAAGCAGTCTGAGCCCCAAGTCATACAGCAGTCTCTTATGCTTTTTGATGACTCTGCTAGTGTGTTTTCCGTGGGCCATCCACATAGCCCTGCCCCAGAAGGGGAAGATATTGAGTGCACCGATGCCCAACCACTTCTGTTTCAGGATGAGGAAATGGAAACACCACTGCAGCACGTCTCTGATGATGACGAAACACAGGTGCCAACTGCTGCAGCTTTCCTCAGTGTGCAGACTGACAAGGAGGGCAGTGGTGAAGGGTGGGTGGAAAATGATGTGGAGGATGATGAGGTCCTAGACCCCACATGGAATGAAGGTCATGCGAGTGACATATGCAGTTTGGAGGAAGAGGTGGTGGTTGCACAGAGGCACCAGCACAGCAAAAGAGGAAACAGGTTGCAAAAGCAGAGCGAGCATCCCCTAGACAGTATGCCTGCTACTACTCACCGCACCCAGGGACCTAGCACACCAAAGGCAGCTCAAAGGCGTTCCTCGTCGTGGAAGTTCTTCAGACAAAGTGCTGACTACAACACACAAGTGGTTTGCACACTGTGCAATGAGAGCCTGAAGCGAGGCATAAATGTTCTAAACCTGAGCACAACCTGCATGACCAGGCATCTAAATTCAAAGCACTTGCTGCAGTGGAATAAGTACCTAAAAATCTAAGAAAGATCTCGGCCTCCTCCTGCTTCCCCTTCTGCGCTGCCTCGGCCTCTTCCTCCACCTCTACAGTGCCAGTGTCACCTGCCACCCAGCAAACAGAGCATGTGACAGCAACGCCACCATGTCCGCCACCGTCCCCAAGCATTTCCACATGGTCCCATGGAAGCTTACGGCTCTCCATCTCCCAAACACCGGAGAGAATGAGGAAGTACCCCCCTACCCACCCGCGATTCCTGGCCTTTGAAATGCTGTCATTCTGTCTGGTGGACACGGACAGTTTTAAAAACCTGATGGCGGTGGCTGTCCCACAGTATGTGGTTCCCAGCCGCCATCCCTTCCTTGCACAAACAAGTTGGGGAAGAGATCAAGTGTGCACTGCGCAACGCCATCTGTAGCAAGGTCCACATAACCACTGATACGTGGACCAGTAAGCACGGGCGGGGACGCTATATCTCGCTAATTGCACACTGGGCAAATGTAGTGGTGGGTGGGCCTGAGGCGGCTAGCTGTTTGGAGCATGTCCTTCCGCCACCGAGGATTGCAGGGCATTTCTCTTTGCCTCCTGTTGCCTCCTCCTCCTACTGCGCGTCCTCCTCCTCTTCCTCTACCACCTCCTCATCCGCTCAGCGTAACACCTTCACCACCAACTTCAGCACATCCAGGGGGAAACGACAGCAGGCTGTTTTAAGACTGATACGTTTGGGGCATAAACCCCACACTGCGCAGCAGCTGTGGATGGGCATTGAAAAACAGACCAATGAGTGGATGTTGCCACTGAGCCTCAAGCCTGGCCTGGTGGTGTGCGATAATGGGCGAAATCTCGTAGCAGCTCTGGGCCTAGCCGGTTTGACGCACATCTCTTGCCTGGCGCATGTGCTGAATTTGGTGGTGCAGAAATTTCTAAAAAACTACCCGGATACATCAGAGCTGCTGCAGAAAGTGCGGGCCGTCTGTGTGTGCTTTCAGCATTCTCACCCTGCTGCTGCGCGCCTGTCTGCGCTGCAGCGGAACTTCAGCCTTCCCGCTCACCACCTCCTATGTAACGTGCCCACAAGGTGGAACTCCGCCTTGCACATGCTGGAGAGACTGTGCGAGCAGCAGCAGGCAATAGTGGAGTTTCAGCTGCAGCACGCACGGGTCAGTCACTCTGTGGAACAGCACCACTTCACCACCAACGAGTGGGCCTCCATGCGAGACCTGTGTACCATATTGCGGTGTTTCGAGTACTCCACCAACATGGCCAGTGCTGATGATGCTGTTCTCACCGTTACTATCCCACTTATATGTCTCCTTGAAAAAACACTTCGGGCGATGATGGAAGAGGATGTGGCACAGGAGGAAGAGGAGGAGGAAGAGGGGTCATTTCCACGGTTATCAGGCCAAGTGGCTTGGAGGGTGGGTTCCTGCAGTAGCATAGGCCAGGTCAAAAATTTTCAAGCCAGGGCACAGTTCTGGAGGATGAGGAGGACGAGGAAGATGATGATGACGAGGAGGAACCGTGTTCACAGCAGGGTGGCACCCAACGCAGCTCGTGGGCATCACTGGAGCGTGGCTGGGGGGATACGGAGGACACATATGATACACCTCCCACAGAGGACAGCTTGTCTTTGCCTCTGGGCAGCCTGGCAAACATGAGCGACTACATGCTGCAGTGCCTGCTCAACAACAGCCGAGTTGCCCACATTTTAACTTGTGCCAATTACTGGGTGGCCACCCTGCTGGATCCCCGTTACAAGGACAACGTGCCGTCCTTAATTCCCTCACTGGAGCGTGATCGGAAGATGCACAACTACAAGCGCATGCTGGTAGACGCGCTGCCTAGGGCTTTCCCAAATGACACAGGAGGCTCTGTGCAAGCACAAGGCGAAGGCGGAGGAGGAGGAAGAGGTCACCAACACAGCTGTGGCACCGCCAGCACCTCAGAAGGCAGGGTTAGCATGACCAAAATGTGGAAAAGCTTTGTCAGCAGCCTGCCACAACAAACAGCACCACCAGCTGATAGGCAACATCTTAGCAGGAGGCAGCATTTCAGCAACATGGTGGAACAGTATGTGTGCATACACCTACACGTACTGACTGATGGGTCTGCCCCATTCAACTTCTGGGTCTCCAAATTGGGCACATGGCCTGAGCTTGCCCTTTATGCCTTGGAGGTGCTGGCCTTCCCTGCAGCCAGTGTATTGTCTGAACGTGTGTTTAGCACAGCAGGGGGCGTTATCATAGACAAGCGCAGCCACCTGTCCACAGCCAACGTGGACAAGCTAATGTTTATTAAAATAAACCAGGCATGGATCCCACAAGACTTGTCTGTACCTTGTGCAGAATAGACATTTAGACTGGCTTCACACAGTCATTGGTAAACTTGTTTTTTTTAAATATGTCTCAATATTTTGGGGGCTACCCCAATTAGAAAAAAAAAACAAACAAACAAATAACAGTGTTGGCTACCTCCTTCTCCTCCTCCACCACCACCACTTCCACCTACTGCCACGGTCACGGCCTAGTCAACCTCTAGGCTCCTACTCCACATCCACCTCCTCCTCCCATTTTTTTTGTGATTTTAAGTTATTTCCCTATCCATTTGTTTGTAGGCCACTTGTCCTACTCCTTACCCCCATTTTGCTTCCTTTTGCAGGCCTCTAGCCCTTTCCAGGACTTTTTTACAGCCATTTTTGTGCTCAAAAGTTGGGGTCACCATTGACTTCAATGGGATTCGGGGTCCGGGGTCAAGTTCGGTACCGAACCCGAACTTTTCCACGAAGTTCGGCCGAACCAGATGAACCCGAACATCCAGGTGTCCGCTCAACTCTAGTACTGACCAATCTGGTCCAAAGCACTGGCCTTTAGTAATGTCTTGATTATTCTGACAGCTGTCCTGCGTGATGTGTGGTTTATCATTGTTCAGTGTGGGAGCCATCAGTATTATTTGAAAAAAAAAAACAAAAGCCATTCAATATTCAAATAAAGGAAGTGCACAAAGCCATTCACGTAGATCTTGAAAAGTTCAAGCTGTATTTGTGGCAGTAAAGGTGTATCAGCCCTTATCCAGGATAATATTAGTCCCTTAAAGGAGTTTTAAAGGCAGAAGGTGCATTCTATGCATTAAGATAAAAACCTTCTGTGTGTAGCAACCCCCAACACCCCTCCAGTGATGTCCATGATCCCCTCAGCTGTCAAGGATACTCCTCCTGATTGGCTGAGACACAATCAATGATCGTGACTGTCAATCAAAGTCAATCAGCCAATCAGAGGAGAGAGGGGGCAGGGCGGGGTCAGGGTTCCGTGTCTGAATGGATACACAGAGCTCTGACTTGACTCGGGTGCCCCCATAGAGAGTTGCTGGCTGTGGGGGCACTTGATAGGAGGGAGGGGCCAGGAGAGCAGAAGAAGAACCCAAGAACAGGAGGATTCGGGCTGCTCTGTGCAAAACCAACTGCATAGAGGAGGTAATTATAACATGTTTGTTATGTTTTTTAAAAAAAACGAGCCTTTACAATCACTTTAAAGGAATGGAGGAGGTAGGAGAGGAGGTGTCCCAAAAGCTGGCTGCATGGGACCAAGCTGGAAGCCTGACTGGTTTCACTGGACACGCCGGCTGCTTTATCCCTGACCTGTCTGGTGTGTTCCTTGGCCTTCATGATGTTGTTTGTTCACTAAAGTTCTCTAACAAACCTCTGAGGGCTTCACAGAACAGTTGTATTTATACTGGGATTAAATTACACACAGGTGAACTGTATTTACTAATTAGGTGACTTCTGAAGGCAATTGGTTCCACTAGAATTTAGTTAGGGGTAGCAGAGTAAAGGGGGCTGAATATAAACGCACGCCACACTTTTAACATATTTATTTGTAAAAAAATTTGAAAACCATCTATCATTTTCCTTCCACTTCACAATTATGTGTCACTTTGTGTTGGTCTATCACATAAATTCCCAATGAAATACATTTACGTTTTTGGTTGTAATATGACAAAATATGGAAAATGTCAAGGGGAATGAATACTTTTTCAAGGCACTGTATTTGCCAAGTAAGGGAGGACAGCAGACACATGCTAATGTACCATAAGAGCACTATACAGTACGTGATAATCAGGACATCCCTCCCTTAGAGTTTTCCAGTTGTATTTGTACTTGCTACTTACCATATAAGCTACCACTTTACTCTTACTGGATACATAAGGACTTATCCTACATAGGATACCCTTATGGTCTTCATAGGCTACTAACCACATGCAGTGGCCCATTGCATCATCTCAGCTGGGTAGATCTCACATCACGGTCCAAACAGTGTTGGCCACACGGGGAGGACATTGTCCACTTGTGGTTTGGATCTTTTTACATATCCAGGAGAAGGTCTCTTGATGGACTTTGTATAACATTTGATTCTAAGTAGCTCTGGAATATAATTCAACATAGAATCCCTTTCTAAGGAATTTTCTGCAACATTCAGCCAGGAGCTATAAATTATCAACTTATAATTGGAGGTGGCACTCGTACATAATTATTGATTTTGCTGACACATATTGTAACCCCCATTGAGGCACATACATTCAAATATATAAGTGCTAAAATATTTTTGTTTTTCTCCCCTTTTTCCTTTGGGAGAGGAGGTTGTTTATACAACTTCCCTGCAGCTGCCACGGTTGTATGTATTTTAATAATTGGTCAATTATGCTTTTATAAGATAGATAGAGGGCTTTGTATTGTCTAGATATTTGTGTTTAACTACTTCAGCCCCAGAAGGATTTCACACTTTAGGACCAGAGCACTTTTTGCGATTCAGCACTGCGTCGCTTTAACTGACAATTGCGCGGTTGTGCGACGTTGTACCCAAACAAAATTTGTGTCCTTTGTAACCCACAAATAGAGCTTTCTTTTGGCGGTATTTGATCCCCTTTGCGTCATTTCTGATCACCGCTATAAACAAAAGAAGAGCGACAATTTTGCAAAAAAAAAACAAAATTTCTTACTCTTTGCTAAAATACAAATACAAAAAGAAAATATGAAAAAACATTTTTTTTCATCGTTTTTTGCTGATTTATATTCTTCCTCATATTTTTGGTAAAAAAAAATCGCAATCGGCGTTTATTGATTGGTTTGCGCAAAAGTTGCTGCGTTTACGGATGATGAGAATTAATTTCTGGGGTTTTTATTTTTTTATTTTTTACTAGTAATGGCGGCGATCTGCGATTTTTAGTGGTACTGCGATATTGGGATGGACATGTTGGACCATTTTGACACTTTTTTGGGACCATTGGCAATTATACAGCGATCAGTGCTATAAAAATGCACTGATTACCGTGTAAATGCCATTGGCAGTGAATGGGTTAACCTGCAGGGGGCGCTCTAAGGATTAACTGTGTTCCCTGGGAGTGTTCTAACTGTGTGTGGGCTGGGCTGGCAGGGGGAAGGGAGTGATCACGGCTTCCATATACAGGAAGCCTGTGATCACCGCCCTTCCCCTTCTGTCAGAACGGAGATCCATGTGTACTTACACGGACCTCCGTTCTTTCACTGCAGGGGGGCCATTGCGGATAGCCGGCGGCGATCGAGTCCGCCCTACCAGCTCCCTGGCCCCCCAGACCACAGTGAGCGCGCGTGCACGCCTCCGGTGGTGCGGACAGCTCACAGTGCGGGATCTCACAGCCACAGTCATATGATGGCGGTTTGAGATATTCAACCCCTTTGTCAGGCGCTGGTCGGCGGTCGGCAAGTGGTTAATAAAGCTGATTTCTATATTCCAATACACGTGTCCGATCACTGGGTCCTGTTACTCTTATCTATAGATACAACATACAGAGCGTATTACTGAGGTTGAGTTCAGTCAGGCTTTTATGTTTTCTTTTTCTCATATATTATATAACGACAGCTCCCTCTTAGTAGAACTTAATTTTAGTTCATCTCCTTCCTTCACATTTTTTCTCTCCTTTTTTCTTCCTTCCTCTATTCTGTCTCGAGGATACATTTTAAAGTTCTTCTTTTGAGATTTTTCTTGTTCAATGTTTTTTATTAAAGAGTTGAAAGTACATACTCGGAATTATGCATATATTACATATAGAGTATGAATATGTTACAGAATCAAATAACACTAAATCACAAGTGGTGTATGTCTCATGGTGACAAGTCACACATGTCCAGGTGTCATGTGAGTCTGGGAGCAGGTGTCTTCCAGGGGTGCAGTGAGGCCTCGGTCCCTCGGGCACCCCATTGGGGTCTCGCTGTGCCAGAGGGGTCGAGTCTCAGATCCAAATTTTCCCCCGTCATATGGTAGGGTTTAGCTGTTGAACATGTACCACATCAGGTTATATAAAGCGGCTGCGGTGCCAAAACATCTGGTATAGGTGTTGTTTGCTACTTTAGCTCTTGAGAAACTTCTTTTGAGATTTTAGCATTCTTCCTCATCTTTGCATTACCATCCCATACAAAGATTAGTCACAGAGATGAAGATTCTGTTCTCCCTGTACGTTGAGTGTGATCATCAACAATTGCAAAGGTCTGTGTGAAGACAGATATATTCACCACAAGATTCAGATTGCATACCATTTTAATGGCTTATCATCATAACCTATTCAGCTGTACGTCAACATCCCATATATAAAAAAACTACACTGTACTGGGCTCTCTCTCTTGTCCCACCTCCTTTGCTTTTTTTCTTTAATCTGTAAACTATAACATTTCCCCTAAGCATTTACCCCTAAGATTAATAAAAAATACATTTCTACCATGTAGCAGCATCAAGTTAAAACCTAATGGACCAAGTTGCAAAGCTGACAGGAGTAAAGCAAATAATACAAAGTAAAGAAAACAAACCCACAGTGAAGAACATCTGCAACCTTCCATCCCCAAAATTGGAAAGGACATGCATGTCAATGATGAAAATAAACAATAGAACATATTTTAAAGGATGTGACAACGCCAAAGCAAACTTATAAACTTCTCATCTTGGTCCAAGTGAGAGGCCAAAGTCAAAAAAGAAGACTGTTTTCTATTATACTTTCCAAAGAAGGAAAAAAAAGATTCAATCATACAGCAGCCCCTCAGAGAAACACCTTGGGCTTTCAGGACCTGCAAGCAATGGCTTAGTGAGGATTTATTTAGCTAGTAGGATTAAAATTACTTTCTATCTTCCTGGCATCTAGTTTTTTTCTTATCTCTGTACATACTTACAACTGATCTTTTTAAATACCCCCTCCCCACTACCTATTGGAGTCAGAACCTGCAGTAAATGGTTACTTAGGCCTCGTACGTACGTACGATCATCTCAGATCGTATGTTGGCTGTTGTATCTAGCATACTGACTGCACTACACGATCGTACGACCAAAGAAAGACCGTTCAGGTGCATTTAATTAGCATCCGGCCATTCCTGACTTCTGAGCATGCGTGTTTTGCACAATACAACTTGTTGTACCAACTTCTCTGTACACACGATACAACGGTCGTATGACCGCTTGTTGGTACGACCAAGTTTTCTAGTTTGCTCATACAACTCCTGCTGTACGACCGTCGTATGTCGGCTGTTCTAATCGTGCGTACGAGCGATCGATTTTGCATACAACGGTCGTTCGTACGACCTGTTGTATACGATCATCGTCCCGTGTATACGAGGCTTAACTGTGGGGTTTTAAGAGCTGGCTATTGAAGGCTTCCTCATTCTGCTTTGTGCTGCACTAATAGAGATCTGATTGGGGACCATGAAGCAGCTTTGAAATGAATAAGTAATTGTTAAATCATCTGTTTGTTTCCCTTTCTTGCCATTTGTGTCCCATTTAGGAGATTTTACTTTACTCCCTGTGACAGTGAAAAAGACTGATTTTCAAGATTTGCCTTCTCAGGATTCACTTTAAAGTTAGTAATTTGTGTATTTTTGGCCATGTTCCTCAAACATGTCTGTGTATTAAACCAAAACAGATGGGCCCATAAATAACTGACCAAACAAAAATCTCCAGAGAAATTGAGTTTTATAGGAATAGGCTCCCTATTATGATTTGGTGTCTCCTGGTTTTTAAGGGCAATTCACAGGCTGCTCTCTGGTACACCAGAGCCTCGAATGGCTCTTGGAACTTTCTAGATATGTAGGAAAAATATATATTTTGTTAGTCCATGAAGTAGTCAGGGGGGTTTATTTACTAAAACTGGAGCGTGCAAAATCTGGTGCAGCTGTGCATGGAAGCCAATCAGCTTCTAACTTCAGCTTGTTCAATTAAGCTTTGACAATAAACACTGGAAGCTGAATGGTTTCTCTGCACAGCTGCACTAGATTTTGCATGTTCCAGTTTTAGTAAATCAAAACCAGTGTGTCTTGGAGGTTGTACAAGGCCCTTTTCATCAGGGCTAAGTCAAATAAAAAATTGAATTTAACAATAAAAGTAATGATATATATCTAAAACAGTGGTTCTCAGCCCTGTCCTCAAGTACCCCCAACAAACCATGTTTTCAGGTTTTCCTTTATCTTGCACAAGTGCTTTAAATCAGAGTAAATAGCTTGGTATTTTAGACAGCTATTTTATCAAAGACAAATTCCCCAAATATGGCCTGTTGAGGGTACTTGAGGCAGGGTTGAGAATCATTGATCTAAAACATATAAAAATATTATTGTAACTATCTGTAGGAGAAATCACGAGTAGTGTTGAGCGAACCCGGACTGTAACGTTCGGGTCCGTACCGAACTTTCGGGTGTCCGTGGCACGGACCCGGACCCGGACATTTCAAAAATCGTTCGGGTTCTCGAAGAGTTGTGCACCTCATTTTATCGTCTTGGGGCCTGGCTTGGGCTTGCTAAAAACTTTACAGGCCCAGGCCCAGGCACGGTGCCTGTGGGCTTTCAAGCCATGCCTGGGCTTGCAATGTCAGGCCCAAGCGAGTTGTGATGAGCACTAAAGAGGATGTCTATCAATGTTATTATAAAAATATACAAAATCTAGTTACTAAGAGTTGGGACGGAGTTCATGGGAGTTGTCCGGTATAAACCCCTTAAACAGAAACTATTTTATCGACAGATTTTATGGTTCGATAAATGAGACTAAATTTCGTGAACACGTTCTATTTCCTTTTGGACTTTTGTACCAAACAACCCCCATGAACTCCTGTCCCGACTCTTGGTGACAA